>JAODUP010000570.1:0-220000 GCA_025642065.1 Paralvinella palmiformis | reverse complement strand
CTCGCTCGCTCACTCACTCACTCACTCACTCACTCACTCACTCACTCACTCACTCACTCACTCACTCACTCACTCACTCACATCATAATATCATCACTTAAGACAGCTCAAAACATCATTAGCCAACATCAGCACCACTTAACACAAGACCACAAACAGCCAACATCTTAAACGTAACTACGACGCTGCACAATTAACGTCCCCAGTATGATATAATGTCCGTCCCATCTGAGTTATTGCCCGGGATCCCGAACAAACGCCCCAGAACAAGCGATCCATAACGTTAGTTGGTGGTAATAGCCGGTAAAATAATAATGGATTAAAGCGATAGGTGTCAGTGGACACGGAGGACCAACCAGCCTCGTTATGGTGAAAGCTTTCATATAAAACATTTATCAGTGTTAGCTAGGGTTTTGAGGAGTGAGCTAAAAATGGACACACTATGGCTAACATACGTTTATCATGTAATAAATGGCAGGCCATTGTCGGTGGTTAATGACAGGTAACGGGATATGACTGGATTATATTTTGTTAGGGATAGAATGGGGGGGGGGTGACAGGATAAATATGGTATTGAAGAATGGGTGGTGGGGGGAGGGGTTCCGTGGAGTGTTCGTAGACTCAGGCATAATGCGAAACATTTATTACACACTGATCGTGTGTATATTAGGTAACTGTGTATTTAGTAGAATCACCGCGGCCCCGCCACGGTACAATCACCACCATCTTCATCACCACCATCCTCATCACTGGCACCATCAGCAACAACTTCATCATCACCCTCACTACCGTCATCACCATCATCACCAACAACACGATCATCATCATCATCATCATCATCTTATCATCATCATCATCATCATCATCATCATCATCATCATCATCATTGACGACAAAAGCACATATAACACCATAGATACCTATCACAAGAATAAACAAATTAATTTGGTTATCGTTTTCAAGTCATCATATACCGTCGATGTATATTTCACATTACGAGAAGTCACTTGTATTCATAATTAGCCAGTGTGGGGGTTTGTAACAGGGGGGTGTTATAGAGGTTGTGGTTATCTATAGAGACGTTGCGGTTGTAAAGAGGGGGGTTGTTTTACAAAGAGAGGAATTTTAGCTAATAGGCAGAAATAATTCTGCTTGTTAAGATGTACGTAAGTGAGCTGAGGAAGTGAAAGAGTGAGTGAATGAATGAATGAGATGATGATGATGATGATGATTGATGTTTTACGCCACTTTTGTGCACAATGTAGGCTAAATGGGTCGAGTTGAATGAATGAGAAATAATGTATTATACTCTTATTATATACCACACAGACATACGCGCTAACAGAATACCCATACACATACATGAGTGCACACATGCGCTCGCGCGCGCGCACACACACACACACACACAATATATATACACACACATATATATATATATATATATATATATATATATATATATATATATATATACAGAAAAAGAGAGAGATTCATTAAATATTCTCCAAGTTTCTTAAAGACACTCCCTTTCCGGCCATTCACGGTGTCTTTCTCAACAAGCTGCAAGCTTACTAATCTCAACTTTCCACCATCAACCCCCACCTCCCTAACAGAATGCCTTCCTAAGCAGAACACCTAACGTACTGGCGTTATTGTTCGTTTTTCTCTCTACAGATACAACCAAGCTTGGAGCAGCCTCCAGCCTCTTGGCCGAGCCAAGCGTAGTGCCACGAGGACGATAGCCAGCGTATCCTAGATGTTGGGCAGCGCCTAGGCGCTCGTCTATGCTGCTTCTGGCTAGTAGCCCAGTAACATCGAGAGAGAGAGAGAGAGAGAGAGAGAGAGAGAGAGAGAGAGAAGAGTGAGATGCCACACAAAGACACACAGGCAAACACCTTTTTGTGTGTGTGTGATTACAGTTGACAAAGATAACAACAACAGATCTCTTTTCGGACACGATGGCTGGCAGTGGTCCTTCTCCAAACCGGGTATCACCTCGATGACATTTTGATGAAGATTTATGTCGTTTCCTTTAACTCATAGGACAATTGGTAGAAACTTTTGCTGACGTCTGTCCCATTGATAACGAGACATTCGTCACGATTGGATTAGGAAGACTGGTATTTAGCTGCTAACGTAATCAATGAATACTAGCGAGGGATACGTGAAAATCAGTTGCTGACAATTATTTGGAAGACTAAACTTATGTCTTAATTTATACATATAGCAATTCTGGTGAAGGAACAGTGATAGTATTTTATGACTAGCTAAATAAAAGCTTTTAGGGAAGATTTGAAGCGAAGCATTGCAATGGACAATATATGCTAGTAAATAATGCATTATTCAATTATTGTCAAGACGTTTCACTGAGGAAGACCCGCATTTTGCTAATCAAGAGAGGTATCAGGGATAATAAAGGAAGAGTGAAGTTCAGGTGTTTACATGACCATCGGACTATTGTTATATGTTCAATCGTATTCAGATGACCACACTCCTCTGAATGACTGACCGAATATTTGGCTATATATAAAAGCCAGGAATACTTTACGCGACTTATTCATTTTCACCTGATGACACGAATAATAAATAGTTACTGAGAATCACTGCTATTCATCAGAAGACTATACGTCAGGCGACTAACCGACGACAGGACTTGCTTTCAGCCGGTTCCAGCATCTAGAAAGAAGAGCAGTGAGATGGTAGTATCCAGTTAATACAATTGGTGAACTAGGAATATTAATCGAGGAAGAATCGTTTTTTGAGTGAGACGACATAATATAGCGACCATGTCTTACCGCTATCGTGTATTTATTGTCAGTTTGTTGGCATCGGATCTAATTACGTTCCAGGTAAGTGATTTGATTAACGCCTCAAATAGCGTAAAAAGCCAATTTGGCTCACATATAGTGAGCAGTAGGGCGGTGTAAATTACTTGATAAAATGTTCTAATAAATGAATAAATCAAACACACCCGACGCACGCACACAATCATGCATGTATGCATGCACGCACACCCACAAGCACACTCACCTATATAGACATCACCAAGGGGATGCAATACCAGCTGCCATCAAGTCAGTTGTTTTAACAGCTCAGATGACAGCTGTGATAATAAAGGTGAAGTAACTGATATTGACTACCATCTCATCTTTTCATTACAGCAATATACACTAATAAGGTTGTTGTAAGGACTGAGCTGGGTGGCATAAGGAAATATCCGCTCTAAAACCCATTTCAATATTCTGGGAAACAATCGTTTTATTATTATTGAAAATTGGATGAACACAATCCACGTGAATCGATCATCGTCTAGTCATTTATATGGGATTCGAACCAAGATACCACCCTATTGTTATTTGCTACACTAACGCTGAGGTATATCCGTCTGTTTACCAAGAACTAACTTAATGCGATGGCTTAGGTAATGGCGTTAGAATGGGATTATGATGGATTAGTGAATTGGAAGTTTTACGGAGTAAACTAGGAGTGTTTTGGTAGTGAGATGGGTGTAATATTGGACGATATGGGATGGAATGGGTAATGCATTAATACTCTGATGGATTTTAGATGAGTATAATAGAAATGTGATGGCTTAGGGTTGGTCTATATTTTGTGAACGTTGAGAGTAGATTTGTTATAGAATACAAAGCCACCATGAATAGATAATGGGCGTTGTTCCTAAAGTTGATTTTATTAAGGTAAGGCAGGCTAAGATACTCATAGCATACAAATGGCAACGGTATTCGCTGGAAATATCAAAACTAGCAACAACAGAATAGGTCTATGACGAGAAGACAATAGACATTATCAGGGTTCTCCTGAATACATTAGGATGGGCGCCTCCGTGGTCTAGCGGTAGCGTGTTGGACTACAGATCACTACCACCCAAGCTCAAATCTCGGTGTGGGCATAGCTGAAGGTTGTTTCGTCTTTAACTTCGCCTCATTACCTTTGGAGGTCGCTCGGCTCATTTAGCCTACCTTGTGCACAAAAGTGGCCGTAAAACATCAGTCATCAGTCATCATCATCCTGAATACATTAGAAGAATAATTGACTTGACACGTTTAATGTACCATTGAAGTACAATTAAGTACAATGGAATTACAGCTAAAGAATAAAGATATTTCAATGATAGTATACTCGGAGTACGGAAGAAGATCTCGCTTACATTCCACTTTGTACTTCGATGGCAAGACCACGACGAGGTCTCCTAATACCTGTATTAATTATCTTACTTAACAATAAGCTCTGGCGATATCATTATCCCTTTGATCTTGTCAACATAGTAATCTTGACGGGATTACAATAGAATATAACATCATCATTCCACGTGACCTACGCACGAGAAGAATGCGAACGGTATCTTCGCTTTTAAACTTGATGGCAGGAACCCGATGAACACTAACATTCATTACTTATTATTAATTAATACACTCAGATAAAGATACTCGTTGACCTGTTTAAAAACTCGCCAGCTGGATCACCCGCTGGAGAAGAGAACCATGATACCTCGATCCATACCGATAGGTGAGTATCCTGTTGGATTACAACGGAATAATGCCGCTCTTTATGGAATATATCCATGTAATCGATAGCCATCACCGTACAATAAAACATGTTTGATCTTACCGTTACTTCAGACAACAGGAAATTGTCGGTTTAGTCAGGTCAAGTCGTGATGGCGCAGTTAGTTAGAGCGTAGGACTCGTAGCCGAAAGGTCGCGGGTTCGAGGCTCCGGGAGCTGCAATACTGTCACGTGACGTCTGGTTTACTCATCCAGAAAAATGGGAACCTGATAGGACGCGATGGCTTTGTGTTTGAGTGACGCTTTGCGCCGTTCATGGCCGCATGCGTTATATACTCCCTTGAGATTTAAAATTTGTACTGGGTGGAAATAGGCCTGAGTCGGGGATTAGAATACTCCACATCGCCTCAGAAAATGGTTACCTGGTTCTGGCGCTATATAAACATGCATTATATATATATATATATATATATATATATACATATTTAAGTAGCAGGTGTTCTCAAATTGCATCGGCCACCGTCAGTTGATACAGTCACGTGTGTTAATAGGATTACATAAACTATGTGTCAATCCACTTAAACGATTTACTGATAAGATCCATTAACCACAAAGAAGATTAAACTTTTTAGTTTCCCTTTTCTCGTTTCTAAGCTTTGTCTGACTGATGTTTTGACACCCTTACAGGTTAACAACTGTGATGAGGAGAATCAGGTACCCGTTATTCAGAGTTATTGCAAGTGTTTGTATTAAACGTGTCAATAATGTCTGAACAAAATATATTCGTTAAAGCACATATCGATTTTAAGCACGGGTAAAACCCTATCCAAAATGACTGACACAAAAATACTGTAATGTATTGGTATCTTTCTAAATTATACAAACACGAATTATTTAGAACTTCCTTGTTTTTAAATAAATCTAACCAAACCACATAAAGTTTATAATGACTAGTGTATGAATCGACAGCTGAAACATGATTAGAAAATGCCGAAGTCACATAGGCCTATTAGTATTTTAGGCCAAAATATTCATTATGGTTTGCCTAGATTTATCCAAAGAAACCTTTATTGGGTAGATAACGTTGACCGGATACGTTAATCGTCATTCACAAAGGGCAAGTTCACAATTTTAAAACTCAATTCCCATAATAAATGATGGGCATAATTTCGAGTTGACAAACTTCGTTAATTTCTCGCGCCAAAGTGTGTGCTGTATGTAGCATATTAATGTTAGCGATAAGTCATGATGATAGCATAACCTTGCTTTTTGTGACTTCATTTCGCCAGTGAAGGGATTAGATGTATTCCTGGAATCTTACCATTGATCGCTGATAATAATAGTACACTGACATCAGGTGGCCGGAATGGTAATATGACGGCTAACTGGAGTTGTGCTGTATATCATCGACCTTGGTGGATAATTTCCTTTCTCAACAGGCTGCTATCCCTGTGAGTTCGCAGCTAGGATTAATCCATTATATCTTACTTTGTATTATCAAAAGCGAATGAACTCACTCGCTCGCTTGCTGACTCACTCACTCGCTCGCTCACTCACTCGCTAGCTCATTCGCTCACTGATTCACTGACTCACTCACTGACTCATTCGGTCGCTCGCTCGCTCGCTCGATCGATCGATCGATCGCTCGCTCGCTCGATCGATCTATCGCTCGCTCTATCGCTAACTCACTCACTCACTCACTAACTCACTCACACACCCTTACCCACTCACTCACTCAGTGTCTCAGGTGCTTGCTCTCTGTTTCTATCTCATTCATTGGTCATGTGATCTAATAAGGCACCTGATCTGATTGGAGAAGTTCGCGGGAAGACAAAATTGTACGTTATAGTCACGTTGAGATAACCCATTTAGATTACCGCTTGACTGTCATCGCGTGGGAACTGACATAATTTTAAGCGTTTGTAACAGATCTCTACATCATTTAATAACCGCCGGGAATACGCCAGCTGGTCCTTAGACAGAGGTGAGCTTTTTAGCATTCTAAATCAGATGAGACTGGAGATATATCTTAATGGATAGAACTTTCTGGGAAGCAATTTTTCTAGGAAGGTGTGATTCATGACCTCGAAATATTGCAGTTATAGACAATAACGGGAGATTTTAACGTGAAAAAGCTACCAATAGAAACCATCGGGTTCGTGTACACTGCCAGATAAATATCGACAGTTGTCAAATGTGGATCATATGGATGATGGGTCATTTTGTGGGGAAAATTGAAATGGTTAGATGAAAAACCCCCTCGGACATAGGTAGCGCAGGGTTTCAAACTTAAAACCACATATTTACAGGTCAATACGGTATCATCTCAGCCACTTTGGAAAGTATGTGTGATTATTCTGCGATAAGATTATTATTATTATTATTATTAGTATTATTATTATCATTAATGATGATGATAGTGTTGTCTTGTTGGTGTTGTATTTGTTGTTATTGTTATATATGGCATTTACTCATAAGATAACATTCACTACTCAGCCATCGAGCCTTCGCTTCCTTAAGTCGGCCAATAGGGTAGGGGTCATCATAAACAGGACAAGCTCCAATCTTTTGGCCTAGTATTAACATGTAGGATCATTGAGTTCTCATAGGATCGTCTGATGGTCAGCCAGACAGGATCCGAAGAACCCCCCTCTTGTTAAATAATCCAGATGGATGCCTTCTGCGTATTAGACAGGATTATTTAAGCTCTGCCCTTTAGATGTGCTACCATTAAAGCTGATGTTTCCGAGAGCAGGTGTTCTGTTGTGTTATCGTGTGTTCTTGTGTGTGTTATCTCGTCTTCCTACGCCTCCTATCGTGTGGCTGTTAGCTGTGAAAGATTTCCTTCTTAATAACTCTTAGTTAGGGTTTGCAACTTCTAACTAGTACCTCGAAGAGTCGGTAGGTGGCGGTCTCTTACGACGGCTAGGAGCTTTTTAGTTGGCGTGACGTCCAAGTGGAGGTGGACAAGTGTCGTGATTAATAACAAACCGAACGTACGCCTGTGACATACCGGTTCAACACACACAAACACAAACACACGAATATACCTTTATATACGGAGACATACAGACAGACAAACAAACATACACACACACACACGCACACGAACATATCTATATATATGTAGACAGACATATATACACAAAGAGTGACAGACAGACAAACATACACAAAGACAGGCGCGCGCACACACACATACACACACACATTGTAGTTTTCCGTGGGTATCATAAAGCGAAGGACTTAATTCGTAAAATGTTAATAAATACAATTTTATTAAATTATGGTATAACATGTAGATAAAATACAATGATGAGTAGCCCAGACACACGTATAGGTCTACGCATATATATATATATATATATATATATATATATATGTGTGTGTGTGTGTGTGTGTGTGTGTGTGGCGCGCGCGCCCGTGTGTGTAGAACGTCTTGTATTGAGATGTTGTATGCATTGTTTTTATGGAGGTAGAGGTATCGAAGGATGTTTAGCGATGTTGATGTTCTGTGCCAGTGCCACTCTATATGTATCCTAAAATACACATGGCCCGTGCCAGACAGCAGATCTATTTTGATCCAGATTCCTTATTACAACAATGTAAGAAAGTTATGTCGTTGCTACAGCATGTTTACCTCTATTAGCTTTGCTATGTATAATGTATAATCTGTGTTGTTGTCCTCTCATGTGGTTCGGCCTATTAATTCATACAATGCTGTCTGGTGGATTTATACTCCTGGATTTGTTTGTTACTCCGTCAGATATCTCCATCGGTAATCAGCTGCTGACAGAGGTTTTTTGGTTATTCTGATAAAGGACAATTGTTGAATGGATACCTACTATAATCCCGATGTGCCATTCGCAGCATCGTAGATCTGCCTGAAATCAGCTGTTCTCGATTATAGGTCAAATAGATCAAGCGGATAGGCGCTTTAATTTAGATCCCAGTCCACCTAACTGAATATACTTAGGGACACTAAATTAGGTGTGAATGAACGTTCACTTAGTGATGAACGGAGACGTATGAGGATTAGCGGTTAGGTTTGAGTAAATCATAGTATTTACTCAGGTTTGAGACGATATTTCGTTCTAGTCCAGCAATAATCCATTTCAGCAGTAATTTTTAGATAATCGCTTGACTGCTTCCATATGGAATTCGTGTACATTAGGTCACGTGGTCAACAAACTTTAATGTTTGTTAACACACCGAGGGACTATAAATGACCTAACCTTTCACTCACGTTTGAGAACTTGCGACGCCAAACCAGGTATTACTGTTTAATACAAACTGTTGTGTCAAAGTAGTTATCTTATGTATGTAGTATGTCGCCATTGAACCACACGCATGTGTTGTTTGCTGCGAGCTGTGTTGTTAAACGGTATGTTTTACGTGCTTCCGCTTTTGTACGTAGCCTGCATGTAGCCGTTTTCTTGTGGGCGGGATATATTTGCTGCGTATGAAAAGCGAATTAGCTGGGCCTCACAGGTTGATGAGTAGCCCAGACACATGCATAGATATACTAGATATGTATCGATATATGAAGGTGTAGAACAGTTTATATTTAGATTGATGTATGCATAGTTGTATTTAAATTTAAGGAGGCTGAGGTCTCAAAGGATATTTAAAGGAGTTGATGTTCTGCGCCAGTGCCACTATATATGTATCCTAAAACACACACACACACACGAAAATACCTTCATATACGGAGACAGAGATTCAGACAGAGAGAAAGAGAGACAAATAGACACACACACGCACACACAAACACACACTCGGGAAAGCAGAGGACTGGATCCGTTGTGCCTTAATTCGTAAAACGTTAATAAACACGATTTTATTAAATTAAAACTCTTATGGTATAACATGTAGATAAAGCACAATATATAGATATTTTAAGTCAAATTGATATATTTTAAGCGTGTTTCAGATGAATAAATTAAATATGGCTAATGTATGTTATGAAAAGAAAGTAAGAACATTACCGAAATAAAAGCCCATCATGGCTGTGTCCTTACTGATTACGATGAATACTAGATAAGATTAGTGTCAGACATCCTGTAACGCTCTAAAGTGCTAATTAGCTAAATATATTTATATTTATAAATAAGACACCGGACGATTATTTCCGCTCAAAGCAAGTCTGATATAAACAATATATATATATATATATATATATATATATATATATATTGTGTGTGTGTATTTATGTGTTTGTGTATGTGTGCATGTGCGTGGGTGTTTTGTGCATGCATGTTTGTGTGTGCGCATAGTGTGTGTGTGTAGTGTGTATGTGTTGTGTTCTCCTCTCTCTCTCTCTTCTTGTATATATATATATATATATATATATATATATATATATATATATATATATATATATATATGATTCGTATATATGCGTGTGCTGCGTTGGGCATGTGTGGGTTTTTCTCTGTGTGTGTACTTGTGTGTGTGCGTGCGTGCGTGCGTGTGTGTCGTAGATGTTGACATTGCTGGATTAATATTTATAACTAAACATCAAAACTAATCAAATAGCTGATATTTACAATGCTTAATTTATTGGTAATAAATCGAAATACATCACAATACGACCGACATCATATACAAGTACCAAGCAAAGATTTCTTCGGAATATATGCACATATAAATTGGCCTGTAATGTAGTAGTAACTATAAGAAATATGCACCATTAGTTCCCCTCTATCCTATCTTTCTATATGGTGTCTGGGATAAGTTTCCAAGATATGAAGTTTGTTTTAAAAGAGATATGTCTTAAAAATGCATTATTATACTTCTATAATGGCAGACGGAGATAGGCATTAAGACCGTTCATCTATGGGTCACCCCACCAACCACTAGTCACGATTATTAATACAGTAAAACACGACTAAGCTGGCTGCTGTCTATTCCGACAATCCGATCATTCTGGCCGGTGATGTGAGCCTGGAGTGGTAAACAAAACGTGGTCGACAACCTGTCTAATATAGCGACTTGAACACAACACTATGTAATCGAACTGGCACGATTATATAGCGTTACTGTATTTCCATGAGCTTGTTTGTTAAATAAATGTAATCTATGTCTGTATGAATACAGGTAGACAGTAGTATGGACTGGTAGTCGAATATTCGATAAATGCACGTGTGGATTGAGGTTTGGGGGATTGAATTAGGCGAATGGGGATGATGTTATGGCTTGGGGTGTGTGGGTGAATTGATGGGTAAATTTGGATTGAATTGATAGAGTGAAAGTATTGGATTGGAGAGATGCACGAATTTGTAGATTAATGGGTTGCGTTTGAGACTGGATTAAAGGTATGAATAAGTGACTTTAAAACGGGTGGGCTGGATTGGGTGGATGTTTTGAGTTTAACGGTTAGATAGGTGGTTGAGTGTTTCGTGAAATAGGTGTTAGGGTGGGTGGGAATGGATTCTGGCATCGATCGTTAGATAGATAGACGAATGAACATGGATATAAATATATATTCATAGATGAGGTAAATATATATACAGTCAGATAAATTGATGGAAATAGAAATAGATAAATATGAAGCCGTAAGACACGAGAGCCAGGTGAATCATTTAACTTCCGATCTGGTTTCCCTAACATATATACAGCAGAAGCCTCAATATTACATTGTCAAACATGATATAAACTTATCCGTTGAATATCAATATTCACATATAACCTTATTACCAAGGTGAGACCTGCTTGTCAGGTTACAACGGAACACTGATTACTATTATATACATTTCTTTACGGTTATATACATGGCGCCGCTATATGAAATCACGTGACCAACACAGTAAGTAATAAACATATATAAAATTCCATCAACGTATGATTATATATATATATATATATATATATATATATATATATATATATATATATTCGCATAAATTGAATAACATGCCCCACGTTTTAGTAAAATAAGAAAATCGGTTTTCAATGATAAAAACTGACAAGGAATATCAAGTTGATATAATTGTATTTGTTGATCTACAACATATAAACTCTAACAAAAATATATCCATTGATTTGATCATATATGCATCAACTTTAGCATTTATATTCATCGACTTGATCATATCCCCATCAACACAAATACATGTCTATCAATAAAATTACATTGCAACCAACTCAACCCAAATATCAGTAGAGAAACAGGGACAAGATATCTGGGTAAAAAGTCCTATGGGCAAAGGTTTTAATTATTATAGCAAATTAGAAAATATAAAAATGGTATGTTGACAGAATGTTCTCAGTCTTCTTCACTATGTTTGAACGAGTTTCTCTCGTGCGATAATTGGTGAAAAATATTATTAATTAAAATTAAAATATTCTGCGAAACATACAAAACAGCACAAACCACGCGGAAATAGCTAAAACAATTTACGCCATCTTTGTTTTTTTTTCTTTTCAGGGAAGTGCCGATCGGCAATTGGTTTATTCATCCGTCCAATCAGGGGCCTTGTTACATCAGGCGCTGATTTCATCTCGTGACTTGTCGTGTGTCGATAATTGGAACACTTTTCATTTATCGGCCTGTGCTCTGTGCTACGGAGTTTTGTTTATGGACTCAACGGAGCTAAGATTACAAGATAATTACCAACTCGTATCCACTTCCGGTGGTCAATTTCCCGAAGGAAGCACTTTTCATCCGGACATCAACAACGAGACGATCGTCGCTCGGATATGTGGCGTTATCGGAGACGAGATCAAATGTGACCAATGGCAGGCGTGCTGTCGGAAGGCGGAAGAATGCTGCCAAAAGCCTCCAGACGGTGTGTCCACTTCTCTGATTAATCATAAAGAGGGTTTTCCTGATCATTGCCTACCCGTCTGGGATGGATACACCTGTTGGCCGCGATCCAGAGCAGGAGAAATGGCACAGCAGAGATGTCCAGAATACGTGTATGGATTCAACAGATCCGGTAGGAGTTGTGTCCGTAATGCGATTTTAATTTTTCAGGTAGAACATGTGCGTGGGGTGTATGTGTGAAATATGTAAAGTGAAGCTCAATATAAACATAAGAATATCATAAACATGCGAGAGAAGGATAGACACTAGATCAATATGATAATACTGTATATATATATATATATATATATATATATATATATATATATATATATATTCATACACACATATCTATATATTTTCACACATTCACACACACATACAATCACGCAAAACAGACAAGCAAATACACGCACGCAGACACGCGCATACACACACGCTCACGCGCGACAACACATAGACAATTACTTGAACATGAAACTTAAACTAAAATTCCCCATCCTTAATCATCAAAAAACATCGCACTCATTTACTGAGGGCGTTAAACGGCCATAATGGATTTGACTAGAGTCGTTTATCCCCGACTTTGGTCACAAACGGGACATACGTCTTCGTAGGGAAACTAATTCCGCAAACACGGGCACGAGCCGGATTCCAGCCCACAACCTGGATGCTTATAGTACAGTACTATAATTACTTGGCCATCGGAAGGTTCGGCAAACAGATTGTTTCAATCGACATAAAACTGGAAATTCCCAGGACCCTACAAGCGCTCTACGTAACAGAAAATCTTGTAATTAATTTCACCTCCAAGTCTCTAACTAATCTTAACTCCATGGATTAGTTCAAATCCGGTCTTGTTTGGGAAGTAGAATACAAAGAAGAGATGATAAATTGTCAATTTCTATTTATTGTCTTGTTTATATTGCCGTAAAATATTCTCCTCTTTCTTTCTTTGTCATCAGTCTTCTCTGACATGCGATGGTCGGTGGGTGAGGGGGAAGGGATATTAGAATGCGACTGATTCTGATAATCAATTTGTGATGTATGGCCGTCTGGTACGATAATGAGGGAAGAGGTGGCGTGCTGGAGAATGTATGTTCTTATGAGTATTTGACGCGTGAACGTACGCACGTACGCACGCACGCACGCACAAGCACAAACACACACGCGCAAAACATACAAGCAAACACGCGGGCGCGCACACACACACACGCACAAAACATAAACATATATGAGTGTATGTGTGTTCATGTCAATATGTGTGTGGGGGGAATCAATGTACATGAATATGTACCAGGATCACGCTGTCATGCTTTATTAACCTGAATTTGCTCTTTCATTGATAAACTCTATCCGACACCTGCCATCTTCAGTTTATTGATGATCCTGGCAAACACATAATAATTATGAGCACCTGTAACACGCCACCATATCTTATATCAATATACATACATCACTTACATGATATATATATATATATATATATATATATATATATATGCCAGGTAAATACTTTGAAAACTGGTGTATGATGATACAGAAACCTGAATATTTGTATTATATTTCTCTGTAATCGATTAATTTTTAACGTTCGTTGACATCATACACACCACACAAGTTGTTTTTAATAAACTATATCTTACGTATCTCAATCGATAAACAACAGTTACTCTATGCCATGAGTGTTTTCAATTCTAATCAAATAAGTTTTCGGTTATAACGCTGAAAATTAAGTTTGGGGCTGACGTACTTATGTACCCGTACTCAGTGTATTGGAGTGCACCTTTGAAGTACCCAGATATAATCAGTACTCATTTACTCAAGAAAGGAAGTACATTCCGAGCAGTTTCACCGCAAATAGAATATTATTTTCATTTGTTTTCTGAATTTATCGTCTCAGTGGTCTGGCGGTAGCGTGTTGCACCATGGATCACTACCACCCGGGTTCGAATCTCGGCGTTGGCATAGCTGAAGGTTTTTTTCATCTTGGACTTCGCGCTTCGTTACCTTAGGAGGTCGCTCGGCCCATTTAGCCTACCATGTGCACAAAAGTGGCCGTACAACACCAATCATCATTGCCATTTTCCTCCCAAAATAACTTTACAATTAAGTGCAACGAAATTGATCAGTTATAAGGTTAAGCCAGAATCCATGCGGATTAGATCGCTTTAATTTTATACATAAAACATTAATGTTATACCATATACCTGCATTAATGCGAACACTACTAAAAAACGCTACATGCGCATGTTTGCGAGATAAATATTATGCAATTTCTGTCGACCGGAATGCATAGTTACAGTGACCGCCACATCAGGTTGCCACTAATATGAGGCAGGGAGAAATATCTGTAACCGCCAGTCTGGTGATGCCCTGTATCCGTGGTATAAACCGGAAACTGTGTGAACTATCGTGAACATTCAATAGCAAACTTGTACAAACATTACAGAATTCTTCGGATAGGCGGTTTTCCGCAATAGAAGATCGTGATGTGTATGTCATGGCTTCAAAGCTTTATCCTCGTTTTAAATTGAAATGGCACAGAAATAAATGTGAACGTGCTACAACTGCGGATCACCTGCTGGAAGGAGCAAAATCAGTCACCCCGACTCCACCAACATCAGCGTCAGAGTTGACAACTCTGCCATCAAAACGCCAGAAAGTTAATGATATCCTGAATTTTATGTCGGATGATAACAACAATGTTCCCACCATTACGACAACATCTGCTCTAACC
This sequence comes from Paralvinella palmiformis, assembly GCA_025642065.1. Classification (NCBI taxonomy): domain Eukaryota; kingdom Metazoa; phylum Annelida; class Polychaeta; order Terebellida; family Alvinellidae; genus Paralvinella; species Paralvinella palmiformis. Next base: position 204,924 of record JAODUP010000570.1, on the reverse strand, counting down.
TGAGATGAATGACAGTCAAAGTCAGTCATGTACAAAGCAAAGTAGTGATCCACTTCAATACTGGAATGACCAGTACTCGAACCTCCTTTTGCTACCAACGATTGCAGCTGATTATCTCAGTGTTACTGCATCATCTCCACCTGTAGAGTGGTTGTTCGGTGTTCAGGACAGAGTATTCAGTCCTGATAGATGTCTGTTAACAGAACTAACATCATCAGATGCAATGAGTACCTGAATTCACTGCATACTTTTGAAAGCATTCAAGGAGGACATTACTGTTTAGTTGTATTCAGTGTTTTAGGCCTAAGCATGCCATTTCATTCAATTATTTATATATAACTGCATAACATGTTGAATATGATTAAGTGAAAAAACAAAAGGAAGATTGAAATTTAGGTTTGCATAATAGTCAATTATTGAATAAGGTTACTTGCAGGTTCATATGAAACTATTGATAACTTATTCTACACATATTAATTCAGCTAAAACATCTATATGTAAATCATAGATGTAAATCTACCACCTCCTATGGGTCGACATGACCTGTCAATATGAACCCTTATTAAGCAGCAAAACAAAATAATTACTCGTGCTTGTACTTGTACTCATAAAACCAATGTACTTTTACTCGAGTACATTTCTATATACTCGACCCCAATACGATGGGAAGCGATCACCGCCAGCAACTTACTGAACGCGTCTCGTGACGCACTGCAATGAGAAACACCAAAAGGGTAATTACTTATATGTGATGGTGTTGTTGACTAAATTGTCGGATCATTTCGAAATGCAGTCCACATGAGCGCATAATACAATAAACAAATAATCTGTCAGTAATTCGCATAAAACTACCACAGAAACAAAAAAAACAACAACCACAATAACAACAGGAACAACAACAATAGCAATAACAACAACTACAATAACAACAAAAACAACGAACCCTGCATTATTTACCCAATTTATGTTTACAAAGTTAGACGTGATCCATTGCCATGGCTTACTTGTCTATAATTCGTGGCTAGAATGGGATAATCTTCTAATAGATTGAATATATCTTATTCATAAAGTGTGATATCCTTAAGGGGTAACGGGATTAGCCACTAATCTCCGTCATTTGGTTTCAAATTTCAGCCTGGGATGTCTAAAGGCTGTTTTTTTTTCTTCTTCTTTTAATTCTCCCCAACACCGTTAGATGTCGCTCTGCCCGTTTAGCCTACCCTCTGCTTAAATACGGCAATAAATCATATATCACCACACCCTATTTAATAATGGTTAAAAGAGAGAAGTAGTCCCAGCTTATTGCTGATGATTGGTTTCTATCAACTACAGCTTATGTCACACGGCAGTGTAATTTGGATGCCACATGGCACCATACCATTGGTGGCATGACGTCGACTGACTACGGATATTGCAGAATGAAGGTGAGCGATCCCGGAATCTATTAAATTTACGATTGTCCGAAGCTTCCCTATTGCAACACCTATTGCAGAATCAATGACGTAATTATTACACCCACAGGAAGCTGGATCCATTTTCGACGTCATCAATGGACCCGAGGAGCCACATAAATGGACAACTTCCGGGTTAGAGGTTACCGATGAGGATCCGGTTCAGTGCCGATATTGGGGTGGTTACGTAGATCGGAAGACATACGAGCTAGTCACGTGCTCGCACTGCTACAAATACCTTTATCCGGATGGCACAGAGTTGGTGCCATATGGCATCTATCTGGTATCGGTGAACGGCACCGTTGTGCCACACGGAACGTTCCTGGTTGCTGACGTTACCAATAGCACCCTGACGCAGACGATATGTCGGACTCTGAAGTCAAAGGTCAGCTGTAACCAGTGGCTGGAGTGTTGTGCGGGGGCGCGCGGCTGCTGCGATGCCCAACTGGAGGATGCGTCGACAGCTGTGATTGGTCGAGACGACCCAGACTGGTGTCCTAGCACATGGGACGGATACGCCTGTTGGGCAAAAGCCGAGGCCGGAAGTGATGAGATGACGTCATGCCCGGCCTATATTCCGCATGCTATACCATCAGGTTACTAATGGAAATATAATGTTTATAATCTGAAATAATTTTATAATGGACTAGTAGTAATACTAGTAGCAGCAACAGCAGTTGTAGTAGTAGTAGTAGTAGTATTAGTAGTAGTAATAGCAGTAGTAGTGTGAGTAGTAATTATAATGTAATAATAATAATAATAATAATAATAATATACTGGAAGCAACCGTTCTTGATTTATGATTATATTATATCATCATTATTGTCGCAGCTTACGCCATGAAGACTTGTACTGAGAATGGGACATGGTTCAAGAGTCAAAGTAACAAGGAATGGACTAATTATACAGCGTGTTTAAGAGTCGACGTGAGTGATGTATTAATAAACATTGAAATGTTTTAGTTGGCAATCCTTAATCAACAGAGGTGATGCGGCTGATTGTAGAAACGACGCTTTTCATAACGGGTCACATACACGTATCACGTAAGGATATTAATATTTCATTGTAGGAGTTCAAGGTGAACATTTACATCAAAATTGCCTGCAGTTCACTAAGTCTACTCGTATTGGTTCCCTCTGTTGTGATATTTCTTTCGTACAGGTGAGCTTTTCTAACTATGCACCACATATAAAAGGGATTGGTGTCGTGCTTCATAATTACATAACCTATTTAATATGCACGCATGCGCACGCGTCTGCCTAAGTACGCATCCATGTAGTTTCCAAAGTCAATGGACAAACAAGTAAACGAACTATTCAATTACTTGCTTAAACATTTACTTACCGTGATGCTGGCTTAATTGAATGTACATCACACATACGTTCTGGTTGCCAGATGAGGTATAGTAACTCATTATAAACAATCCTCAACGGGGAGGAGCCATTTTAACGTCCTTGACCGTTGACACACTTACAGGTCACTGCGCAATCAACACCGGGTCCGTCTGCACATTAACCTCTTCGCTTCGTTTATACTCTATTCATTTATCAACATCCTCTGGGAGACGCTGGTTGTTTATGATAGGATGTCGAAACATTCCACAACATCCCGGATGGCGGCAAATACGGTAAGTAATCGTTCTGAGTTAAGTTACCATAAGATATACATTTTAGCTGACATGTTTACATGCTACAAACACGCACGCACACGCACGCACACGTACACGCATACAATCTCAAACAAACACATACCCACCATCCATCCACCAACCACCCACATACTCACCCACACACTCACCCACCCTACCACCCACACATGCAAACACTCCTATATATATATATACTCACTCACTCACTCACTCACTCGCTCGTTCGCTGACTGACTGACTGAGTGACTGACTGACATACTGACTGACTCACTCACTCACTCACTCACTCACTCACACAGTCACTCACTCACTGATCCTAACGGTATTTTAAACATATCGCAAAAAGTTATCGAAACCAGATTTTGGTGCATTTTGCGCCTCACCAACTATCATTTGCCATTTGTTCTAGTTAGCTAATTTCGTGTCTAGTCAGTCACTAACTGAAGCTATCGTTTTACCCTATATCTCCATTACGCGTAGTTCAGCAATCCAGGGCGAAACGAAGTCGTATTTCTCCAAGTCCTTAGATTAATCAAGAAAATGTTGACAAAGATTCCAGCCAAAGTTGTCGGTAATAAAAAATACTGCTCCCTGTTGGTTGAATACGAAACACCTGCGCGATATTCATTGACTCGACTCGGAAATGGCACAAAACATCGGCCTGTGCTAATGAAACAAAAGGCGTCGTGAATTATGGCCGTTTGAATGTGTACTGCCTCTAAAACCCTGAACAAGAAAGATAAAAAAATGTGAGATTACAGGAAGTCGACGATAGCACCTGAAATAACCTGTAACCTTATAAACCTGTACGTGATATATGTTCCCTTTACATGTATCGTATACGTGTTTTCGCTCGCTGTCAGGATACTTAAAATGATATATGTTTATATCACGTTTCGCTGCCACGTCTGGATCACTAGGTCGTTTCACGTATCCCTGTTTCATTTATAGCCCGGATGTAAGTTCCTCTATGTGTTGACGAGATATTCTCGCAGTACGAACTTCCTGTGGATGTTCTGTGAAGGTCTATATCTGCACAGGTTGATTGTCAAGGCTTTCCAACCTCCAAGTAAACTGATTTTATTCTACGTGCTTGGTTGGGGTAAGTCGAGTTACTTTATTATTATTATTATTATTATTATTATTATTATTATTATTGATCTGAGATAGAAAGAACTGGGTTATACTCTAAATAATTATTTGATCAATTGATTGATTGATTGATTGATTGATTGATTGATTGATTGATTGGATTAATGTTCATGTTGTTTTTATTTTGGCTGTTTTATATGTTGTTTTTGGTGGTTTGCTTTGTTTTCTTTATGTTTGTATGCATAATGCATGCATACAAATAGATAAATAGAATTCGATATATCTATCTATATATCTATCTATCAATTTATCTATCTATCTATCTATCTATCTATCTATCTATCTATTTATCTATCTCTCAATCTATCGATCCGTTCACCCATCCAGCCATCCATCAATCTATCTATCCATCCATCCATATCTATTTTATATCTCTCGGTGAGAATAAAGCTATTATTTCCTTCATTAATTGCTCATCAGCCCGACATCTATCATCTCTATGTTACAGTGTTTCCATGGATACCAGTTGGCGTTTACAGCGTTTTACGACTTTTCATGAAAAACGAAAGGTAAGCTTTATAGAAGTATGCCAACTCCAGCTGTCACAAGACATCACCTAGATCTACCTTAAATTAAAACTAACGACCTCATACCTTTATATGTTACATATACACACAGCTGCTGGGTACAGCACATTGGACCCTACGAGTGGATGATATACATACCTAACCTGGTCGCATTATTGGTGAGTATATTACCAATGAGATATATTAACGGCTCAGCGAAAGGGTGACTGACCGGAGTGTCAGTGGTCGTGAGTTCGAATCTTATCGTTTTCCTTATCAGTATTCGTGTGCTTACCTCCTTACTTTGTTGTTCGCGGATTGTGTCGAATTATTTCGGATAATGCAAGTAAATGTTTGAATCGGAAGAAATCGAAAACCAATGGGCCGGGGGGGGGGGTTGAGGGCAACAACTAAACTATTCCGGATTGTATATACCACTATAATATACGTTATTCTTCAGACCATGTGTCACTATGACAATATGTATAACAGCGGAAGTAAAAGTAACTACTACAAAAAGTTAACGATCGAGAAATCAACGAACAATTGTGTTTATTCCAGCTATTAGCTATAATTTTCAATTTTTAATTATGTTATATATATATATATATATATATATATATATATATATATATATATATATATATATATATATATAAACAAACATACAACACACATACACGCACACACTGATGGTCAGTGCGGTTTTATTTCCCCGACAATCCGCCAGGTGGCTGCTAAATAACATGTTAATGACGAGACAGAGAATTAATGTCCACAGATCAATGTTGAATTCTTCTATAAAACGACGCTCCTCTTCTTCTTTGGCTGACGCCTGTTCTGAATTAATCTTCTTCACTTCTAAGGGCTAGCCCTCTCAACGGCCGCATTATCCAGTCAAAGCATACACAATTGTCTTTCTAAACACGATCACTTCTTTGCGAATTACATAACAGAATGTGTGTCTGAATAATATTTTGCTAAGAACCGTCTCCTGAGAGTAAAATTTATTTTACAGTTCACAAAGATAGGTTCCTCTATTTGCTTGCTGACATAACGTGTAGCGATAAATTAATTACATATGGTGATTAATAGATGATACCTTTGAATTGTTTAATACACCATGCGTATAGATCCTTCCAAAACATGCTGATCATAATTTGTCAGTCATTAAATGGGTCATTATTATCACTAACACATTAATTTTGACAACAATTAATAGAAATATTTGTTAGGCGTAGAATCTATATTCAGCGAAACGAAGTGATAGGCATAGGCACAAACGCAGAAATAGTGACATTGTGGGGGTAGACAACAAGATAAACATTGTGATGCGCGCGCGCACGCACATCGAGTGAGTGAGTGAATCGGCGAGCAAGTGAGTGAGTCATATAGAGAGTGAATTAGTGAGTTAAGGAGAGAGATAATTGTGTTCAGACAGAAACACACGCACACACACACATACACACATACACACAAACACACACACAAACACACACGCGCGCACACACACACACACACACAATATATATATATATATATATATATATATATATATATATATATATACAAACACACATAGACACACACATACAAATATACACTAACAAACACACATACAACATACATTCACACAAACACACGCACGCATACATATAGATACAAAGACGCACGTACACCTATCCTTCAAGATCAACATCTTTTTATCTTGCCAGGCCAACCTTGTGTTCCTAATCGACATTCTCAGAATATTGCTGACTCAGCTCCAATCACACCCGAACGAACCAAGCAACTACAGGTAAATAGACATCCTTTTATCCGATTAACATTACTTCACCTCACTTCATTGCCCCACAAAGCCACTTCTCCACCCGTACCTAAGTCACCCCCCCGGTAGAGGTAAAATACTAACGACCTCTCCAAACAAACAACATCATTATCTACATACTCGTCGCATACCTCATCAAACATGTAACACCTTCTGAAGGCGCCCCCAATTAATTCCATTGTCCATTCTACGAGTTATTCACGATTCTCTAGAATAAGAAGGTGACTAGCTGATTACAGAATAATTGTCTATCTGCTGATGCCAGCTAGCTCAGTTCATTCAATTTGGTCTGCTGGTTAAGGAAGATTAATCTCAGGTTTTTTTGGGCTCTGTTAATCAGCGAAGCTAGGTATTTCACGTGTTTGGTGGGATGTAGTTCAGTTGAGGGTGTTGAGAAACACCTAATCGAAGGTTCTCAGTTCGACTACATTTATGTAAATTAGAGATCGGTTAGGTACCATTTGACTCTCTACAACCTGAATTCAGTCGAAAGTACAGATGACGTTGGATGAAGGAAAGGCTTAAATTTAAGAAATGGTATGTTTTATATTTCTTTGGCGGTTGAAAATATATAGATATGGGTTAGCTCAGTATGTAGAATATTTAATCTTTCAGCATAATCATTTCTTAGCCATATAATCTAGCCTTGACTAGCACCAATATTAGGCAAAATACCAACTCACGGATGCTATATAACAATAATTGTTATATATATTATTAATATTAATATTATCCTTTTTGCCTTTGTTTTCTAATTGCTTCTACTAAACTAAAATTCCCTTCTATCTATCTATCTATCAATCTATCTATATATCAATCAATCAATCAATCAATCAATCAATCAATCAATCTATCTATCTATCTATCTATCTATCTATCTATATTCTTCTGTCTATTTCACAATTTTATTATCCGTTTTATAGATATTAACTTCGTTTCTGATTATTAATATTTACCTACACATACCTATAAAGTTATCGTTGGTATCATGAAGCCTAATACACAGCATCTGACCGTTTGTTACGTTATCCACGTTTCAGACGAGCATTAAAGGCCACCTTTGTTCTGGTTCCTTTGTTTGGTCTCCAGCTGTTTGTTGTCATATATCGGCCACCTCTGAGCTCTAGGGCTGGTATTATATACGAGAATATAGCAGCCTTTGTTGTCAACTCACAGGTAAGGTCTACTTTGTAATGGCTCCTCAGAGGCCACCTACAACGTTATCGCTGAACATATCTTACAATAATGGGTGGGGTTCTAACGTAGAAGGACATATGGCAGAATAAAGCCTAATGTATCATTTTTAAATTATACATACTTATAATTTTGTATCAAATATATTTCACATTATAACAATAAATGACAAAAGAAGAATGATGTGGGACTCACGTTTTGTTTGGGTTGAGTTCAATTACAAGAATGAACTGCAATAAAAAATAACAAACTCTATCAGATGTTTGCAATTTGTTCAGTTATTAACGCAATTACAGTTACCCGGTTTATATTCCAAATTCTACATCATTCTTCTTTTGTCATTTAGTAAAATACACCTGGCAAGATACACCTGAAGTATGACTGTAACAAATATCTTGTAATTCAGCGGTTATTTGAAGGCAGTACTGGAACAATACTTTCTGCAAGAAATTTTGAAGACATCTATCTTGCAGTTTAAATTAAATGTGTAGTGAAAGGGTACATCAGTAAAATTAAAAAGGAGAAAAATTCAATTTTGGGAAAGGTCAAACATCATCAACCTGAGCAGAGCACACATTTTCATCAGATTGTATCCAGTTTGGAAATCAACAAAACACAATGAAACGGCTGCGATAGTGTTTAGGTTAGGATGGTTTTCCACAACAACAATTGGCTATTTTTAAATGACAGCTTACACTTAACTGAAAAAGTAAATTAATTCTACCATGATTATGTTTCATAAAGTTTAATTGAAAACAGTTCATAGGCCTCCCAAGCAATGAAATCCACGTGCTTGATATATTTGCTCAAATAGGCCGGAATATGCAAATACAAATATCGAGTATTCACTTAAGTAAAGCGAAAATAATAATAGACTCTCTTCCTGTCTTAATTTTGTACTTCAAGGTGTAACCTTCTGTTTCGACCACTTCTAAAAACAATTTAAAAAACAAAACCACAGTTTATTAGACATAAAATACTGTATTTTGTCATTGACAGGGTTTCTTCGTGGCTTTCATATTTTGCTTGATTAATGGTGAAGTATTGACCAATCTGAGAAGGACATGTATTCGGCTAGGATGTTATAAGGTTGACCTTCTCGCGCGGAATGGGAACTATACGATGACGACACAAGCTAGTGACGGTTATCCCAGAGATTCGCCATCTTCATCCTTCAGAACTGTTGACAATAACAGCAGCAAGAGGAAGGATTATATAGCCCTGAGGCCTGTACCTGGCAACAATGGCAATGTTAACTGAACATACCCGTGACTGTGTGTGCGTGTGTGTGTGTGTGTGTGTGTGTGTGTGTGTGCATGTTTGTGTGTGTATGTCTGTACGCAAGCCGGTTAACAGTGTGTAAAATGACGCAGGCATAAACGACAAATATTGTGTAAACTGTTTTAAAATTTACCGTAGGGGGGGGGAGGTTAAGAGTCCCATGTGGAAATATGTGTTGCGACAAATTGTGTTACTGAGTAATTGAAAGACGCTGATACCCAGAAACTAAATTCGCTATATATTTCTTCAGAATTGTTGTGTGTGTTTGTTTATATATATATTATATATATATATATATATATATATATATACTTATGCTCGCGTGTTTGTGGGTGTGTGCGTATCTGTGTGTTCGTACCTGTGTTTCTGTGTACGTCTGTGTTTCTTGTAGTTGGTATTCGGTGTTTTATATATATATATATATATATATATATATATATATATATATATATATATATTCGTGTGTTTATGTTTGTGTGAGATGCTGTGTCTGTGTATGTGTGAATGCGTATGTGTAAATAGTGGTTGTCTCTCTAATTGCATACAATAATTGGAGTTGGAGTATTCATTTGAATTGTACACTGAATCTGTGTGTTTTTGTGCTAATGATACTCCATTTATTATATTTGATCATTTTATCTATAGAGTATTTTACTCTATTCAAAGTATTTAGAGTATCACGTAATGCCATCCGTCCATTAATATATGTGTGTCATATGATGCTAGATTATGACGATGAAGGTGAGTGTGTGTTTGCGCGTGCGCTTGTGTATGTGTTTGTGTGTGTGTGCGTGTGTGTTTATGTGTTTATGTGATTTTGTGTGAATGTATGTGTGTGATTGTGTGTGTATTGGGATGGGAGTGTATGAAGCCCATGACTGTTTTTCCTTATATTACTGCCAGCTTTTCTAGTCGCCTATTAAAATAAGTTGAATTAAATGTAATAAACTGCATATTTACCAGTAGATATATATATATATATATATATATATATATATATATATATATATATATATATATATATATATATACTGAATAAATTGGTTATGAATTATGATATTTTTATACTGTTTCTATGCTGAAGGTAAGCGGTACTGTATAGTTACATGCACAAACACATTTGTCGCAGTTTTGTTATAGGTAGCTTGTTTTTACAGTGTGTGTATGTATGTGTTTGTGTATGCGTGCGTGCGTGTGTGTTGTATTATATGAATGAAAGAAGAAATGAGAAGACATGCAATAAAAAATAAGGAAAAATTAACAAGAAAACTAAACGGAAAAAGAGATTATAACTGTAATGTAATACTTCCATAATAATAATTTATACACACATTCTGGCAACTCAGACAGATAGTTGAGAGGCGACTACCAAGATGATGATGATGATGATGATGATTGATGTTTTACGACCACTTGTTGTGCACATGGTAGGCTAAATGGGCCGAACCATATCAAAAGGTAATGAAGCGAAGTCACCGATGAAACACCCTTCATATATGTCCATGCCAAGATTCGAATTCAGGTGGTAGTGATTTGTGAGCCAACCCGTTACCAGTTAGACCACGAAGGTGCCCTGCGGCTACCAAGAGAACAATGTTATTTACATAATTTTGACTTTTCCTCAAACTTATATTTTTTATTTGTTAAATGAATTGGAGCAAAAATTAGATAGTATTAAGAAATATTAGTATAATATATTCATGTGTAGTATAAATAAACACTCGTTCATAAATTTTACAGCTAACGTCAGATATATAATTGTTTTAATTTCAGCTGCTTAATCCAAGAACAGGTACTCTTTGTTTCCCAATTTGACTACTCAAGATCAATATGTATCAACTGATTCTCCTTAGTAAGTGGAAGTAAAACCACTAACTGTAATACTTTATTTGTTTCAACAGTAAAGGTCTCAATCAATATACAAGAAATTGCAATTTAAAATTCTGAGATATTTTATTTTGAGAAAATCAACATAGTTACCAAAAGTAAATATTGCAAAGATGGGAAAATTTACTTTTCACCTTTCTGTGCGACAGCTGCCAAAGAGCTACTTACTGGTAGAGGAGTATATGTAGCAATTTTATTATGTGTATACAGATATTCTTGTTATGTGGTAGAACAGAATATTACCATTGATCTCTCCATATATTTGCAAACGTACAATTTAACTAGTTTTGGGCTATTATGCAATAAAAGATAATTGAAGCAACACCAAAAAATATATCATATTCATGCAATTAGGCAGACATATCAGCAGAATTCAGTAAATACATCGTCCAATTGCGGAAAGCTGTGTATATGACAAAATCACCAAAAGGAAGCATCGATAAAACAAAGCATCTATCTTAATAACAGTGTAATTATTATATGGAGATTATATATAAAAATAATTCTACTTGACTCGAACACATTATGAACAGTCAAACGCTCAAACAGAGACTAGAATATTGTTCAACAGAATACATTAAATACAAAATATTAAGAGCTTATGAAAAATCACCAGAGACAGAATCAAGGCAAATAGCATCGCATTTTACAGGGTTCGAGGAGAACCTTCTTGACAACGATCTTGAAACAATTCGAGAAATTGGTGTTAATAACTTTAGGATGAGACATTGAAGAATGAGAGATTAACACCTATGTCGTGGTCGAAAGTATGGGGTGTTACGTGTTTCGAGGGTATGTATCTTGTACTGAACGTCTCAATAAACAGTTTATAACCAACACGGTTGGTATCGATGATGATCACATTCTACCAAAAAAGGCATCGTGAAAATGCACGATTGAAAGTATTTGAATGTGTATAAATGTATAATAATTCCCTCATTTTAGATATTACCCGATCAGCTTATGGCTAATTACAATACATAACATATCTATCATCATCGTTGATGTAGTTGTTGTTATTTATATATCAAAAGTAATTATTTTTTCAGCATGTTAACAGCTCAATAAGTAGACGTATTACCAGCGTATAAAGGTGCGACGTTGAAATCCCTCTGTGAGACCAAACTATTTTTGACAATCTTTAGAATATTTTGACTACATCTTTCCGTACTGCAATTGTTTTAATATTTGGGGAAGACTATTTCGTGGACTAATTCAATCCACCCTTACTATTCAAGTCTGGGCCATTAAGCGGGCGTGCACAGTAACTAACAGGATAATCATTATAGTCGTGTACCAAACCAAATATCCAGATATCTTTGCAGAGTCTTGGTATCATTTTCTTTAAGAAATTCACAACATTAATAGTTTTTATTTTATCAGAAGAATAGTCATAGACTTACTATAAATGTAAACCACTTCCAAGATGACCGCAGCTGAATGATATTGCATTGTCACAAATTTGGTCATCCACAATAATATGTTTTGTGACTCCACTTAATGAAGACAAACCCTATGAGTCACAAAATATTAAATATTCCCGCTTTTCCGATAATATATTGCCCACAGAAGAAATAATAATTTATCTTTTAAATCTCTTAAAGGATTTCCAGATATATTATTTAAGCTATTGTTATATTATATATTATTTGTACAACACCTTTGAATGGCTCCGGCTAGTAAGGTTGCTTTATTATTAGTATTATTATTATTATTATTATTATTATTATTATCATTACATAAGATTAACTGCGACCACTGATCTCTAATTGCAATATATTAAAGTGAAATATATAACATATTTCAGACAAAGTTATGTCGAAACTAGAACCCGGATGTTAGATGCCTTTTGCTTACTTCACTATCATTTTGATCACAGAAATGCCCTACATATTTCTATATGTTTATTCATTATCATCAGGAAGACGTCTCAACTATCACTGGGAAACTAATTAAGTGATAAGATACAGAAGTCGACACCTGATATATATATATATATATATATATATATATATATATATATATATATATATATAATTTTGTCCCCTGACGTCCTTGACCTCTGACTCTCTTGGTATCGAATCGATTTGATCTTATTAATCCGAACAACACATTAACGTCTGAGCTGCTGCGTTTCTGATTAATTTTAACTCAATACGGACATCTTGATGCACGTGCGTCTAGACGTATTAACGCGAACTCACAAATGAAAAGGTGGGTTAGGGTAGTAGATAAATAAACATCTATATATGTGCCTACGTGTTGTATTTTCATAAACAATAATTACGACCTAGGATAATTACGGTTATCTATTTAACGTCCAAGTGAACACCAGCTGTCATCACTCATTAACCCTAATTACTAAAACAATATTAATAAACAAAACAATAGATTTTTAATAGAATCATATCATGATGAAGACGCCAATACAAATGTCGGTAGTCTGAACTATGGTAAATAAATCCTGACTAGTTCATATTGATTGGTCACTATTTATATGAGTGGGTCACAGTTTTATTGATTAGTATATGTATATTTGGGTAGATCAAAGTTTTATAGGTTAAACAATCCTGTAATTAGTCTGTACGAGTGATTAAATGTAAAATGTTAATGTTGCAGTTTTATGGCCACTTTTGTGCACAAGGCAGGCCAAATGGGCCGAGTGACCTCCAAAGGTAATGAGGCGAAGTGAAAGATGAAACACCCTTCTGACATAGCCGGGCCCCGGTTAGAACCTAGATGCTATAGAAATGTGGCTAACCACGCTACCAGTTAGGCTAGTGTACCTTTGTACGAGTAAGTGTATATTTTAATATTGTAATATATCGTTATATGGCTATCTAATTAAGGTTACCATATTTACCTGTACGTATATTTGCTCTACGAATACCTCAATGGAACACATTATTATCTATTAAACTCTAGTCATAATCGGATTATTGTCCATTAGCGGAAATTATTAAAAGAGCAACAGTTGTTTTATATTATATTATCAAAGGTCCATCATCATTTTTTTAATACTAACAGTAACTATAAAAAAAGTGTAAGTGTTCTGACTAGATTTGACATCTATATCTCAATATATTTGAAACGATTTCTCTATCCACGTTTATTAGTCTACGCTAGGTGGACTTATATATGGGGCAACAGAAGAGCGCCATCTGGCTGAGTGAGCTTAAATTAAAAACGGAAGAGGGTATAATAACTGAAAATATGATCGACACCAGAATATTTTTCGTATAATTTAGCTCTCAGATAGGTCATACAAGTTTTACTGGCGTATATTGCATATCGTATACTACAGATAAAATGTCTATTTCTATTCAATTGATTTAATCTGACTATTTCTAGTTGTGTTAGTTTATTTTAAGAGATCAATTGGGGTCCTTTATTATCGACCATTCAGATCCCGGATGTTGGATGTTGGCGATACTATATATAGATAAGAGGATTCCGACTGATCATGCTTCAGACCGGAAAATTATCCTTGAAGTGACATCAGCTGGATATTGATTCCATCATGTAGCTCGGACTCCCACAATGATTCGAGACGAAACTTGATTCTCTGAAGGGTGAAACTGATAAGCACTTTTAATCTTTTGATAAGTATCAACATAATTTTGTGTCTGGTGGGATAAGTTGAGTTTCAATTGATTTCAGTTGATTTGAGTTGATTTGTTTAGCTTCGGACGTCACACCTGGAACATATGATCAAATGACATCTCCCTTTGGAAACACATCCCACATACACATGCCTGGGTCGTGCAGTGTGTTGCCATCGGAACAAGACGCTCTGTTCGGGTTCTATCATCTAACGATTACACCCAATTGAGAAAACTAGAATGAAAGCTGCTAGTGTTTTCAAAGAAATGTAGGAATTTATTAATTTCTGACTATTCTTCTCTTATCCACCATTTGATATTACAATAAAATGATTAAAGTATGGAAGGAAAATCAAAGGACTATTTTCGGCGTTTTGAATAGAACTATGTATAATATGACTGTTCTCCTAAAGAGTATTAAATTAACTATATGGTGGGTTCCTTTCAGTCCCTATCACAGAAAGTACCATTATCAATCGGGACCTGCAAGTCCACTACGGACTGAAATAATATAGTTGCTAAAATGGTTTATGAAACTGTGTCAGGATGGTTTGATATATCTTAATTCAAACTTAGTTAATACATTCTAATCCATGGCTGTTTTCTCATGATGCATGAACGCTTCCTTGTAAAACAATTAACATTCCCCGTTTTGGAAAGCAATGTTCCAAACAATTACAGATCTATGTCAAATAAAGCATTTCTATCCCAATTTAGAGAAATTATATTTGCTTTTCGTCAAGCGATGAAGGTAAGTTAGTTTTATTTGTTCCCCTGAGCCTGGCGACTGCCTTGGGTACAGGTAACCGTAATGTATCTATTTCTAGTTTTAAAGACATGTTTGGTTTATCAGGTAACGTACTTAAATGGTTTTAGTCCTATTTGAAGCAATACTCCCAGAAAGTGTCAGTTCGTGATTTGTATCTGATGTTCTATCATTATCATCTGACTTACAATATAATATTTGAAACTATGGTGTTAAATATCACTTGTACACCTATGACACACGGCTGTATACATCAGTGGATCCCTACAATGCATTAAATTTCTTCTCTTCCCTGAAATAAAATGTAAAACATAATATTACTGATATTCGTCTATGGATGACACAAAATCTTCAAAATTAAAGGATCATTAACAAATACCTGCGTGAACTGGTGTCCATTAGAAAGTCATTCCGAAAAATCAGGTCATCCAGTCAGATACTATTGCATGTGCCAGTTTCTCGGCTCAAGTCATATGGTGATTGTGCGTTTAGTGTTGCAGCCCCCAATTTGTGGAATAAGTTGCCGGCAAATATTAGAAATGCGTCGTCTCTTGGAAATGTTAAGTCTCTTCTAAAAACACACCTATTTAAGGTCGCTTTCACAGATAAATAATTATTATCTTTTAAATCATTACAGGGTTTTTGCAGACATTATTTGGGGTATTATTATATTACATATTATTTGTACAGCGCCTTTGTATGGCTCCTGCTAGTAAGGGCGCTTTATTAAATATACATTATTATTATTATTATATTAACTCTATGGGTTGATCGTATTATGTTAAATCCATAAAGGCAGCAGCAATATAGATTGACCCATCTATTATATCTAATGGTTCTTAAGAACATTGAATCTCTAAAAACATTCTTGTTGCGGCATGTAAATGAAAAGCTTATTTGAAACAAATGAATTTTATCTTCTAAAAACTGCCTTTAATTGTATATAAATTGTATAAAAAAGTTTTGGAATACACCTAAGCTTACAAGTCCAATTTAGTATAAGATTTTAAATGAAAAGGTCGCATAACTATGTCAGCTCTTTCACAACAGTTATTACTTGATCAGACTAGAGTAGATAATCTTGGCACGGGGCTACCTTGGGTGCGGAGCTGCTTAGGCACAATTGGTCAAATTGGCTTAGAATATTCTACCCCAATACCCGTTATATTGTATATCTAATTATAGCAATACTCGACTGAAATGGAGTAAGAATGGTGTTGCTCAAATACTACTAAATAACTATAAACTACATTCGCAACTACTTAGATTGCAAATCCATTTCAAGATTTTGCTGAAACTATTAAATCGTCCAATCATATGGAACCTGAATACATATTTGAACTAGTATTCATTAGTAAGTCATTCTGAAAACTCAGATAATCCAGTAAGATACTACTATTGCAAGTAATCTTTTTCTTGGTTCAAGTACTACTGTGATTGTTGGTTTAGTATCACAGCTATTTTCTGGAATAGATTGTTAGTTGGTATCAGAAACGAGTCTTCTCTTGAAAAGTTAAAATATATGTTCTAAACATTAATCTGTTCACGGTTTTCTTTTGCCGATAAATAGTGGTTATTGTTTAAATATCTTATTTTGTTTTAATAAGCGTCTGCTTGGATGCTCGCTGTAGATCATCTTTGATTGGCTCCAGGTGTTAAAAGCGTTTTGTAAAATATATATTATCATTATATTATATTTATTTTCTGGGATTATTCAGGCTAGTCTCAACGAAATGGCTTGTTTCTGTGGGTCGGCTTATTATTATGCTGTGTGTTCGTATCCATAGATGCATGGATCTGTACTTGTGAGTGGAATATGTGTTTGTGTGCGAGAAAGAGAGAAAGATATTCACAATTACGAATACCACAGACAAGTAAAGTTTTCACTCATTTACTCTCCCGAACTCATTATCACTCACTTGACTCACGACAAATCCTCTAACTCGCATTCACTCTCTTCATAATTCCTTCCACGAAAAAGACAAACAGCAATAACATTGTCACATAACTGATTGTTGTCGTTAATGTCCACTTAGATAAATCCGCCATTTTGTTGGGTTCTTATTAACAGTGAAGCGATTTCATTCAAATAAGAATAATTTGTCGATTGTCTCGTAAATTAATCATCCCATTAACTACAGACAAGCAATTATCATTTAACAATGTTGACGACTGACACAATATCGCGTAAAATTAACGGCTTTTACAAGACAAACATTTTATCATGTAATCATTAATTTCAGCTTTAATGAAAATAATGAAATCGACGCCGGAGTGACAATAATTATGACAAAATAAAATCGTAGTATTATTTATTAATGATAATATATTCATTCGAGGTAAATGACGCCTAAATTTAAGGCTAATAAAATCCATAGTTCGGGATTTCAATTCTGATAGTGACAGATTTGGTAAAACGTGATTAAATTATCTTCAGTATCGAACAGAAGATAGTTCACTAATTAAATTTTAGAATGGATGATAATATCTTTTGTTGATGGTTATAAAGATGGTTATGATGATTCTCCTTTTGAGGCGTTGAACTAATAATATATAATGAAGAAGTGCCATCTACAAACATGTCAATTTATTCACTCTCTGAACATGTTAAGTCATCAAATAGCATGTTTATGTCCGTCACCTTTTGAAAACCCACATTTTTAGACACGCTTATCCTTCCTAAGTTTTCTTTCCATCTGATCATTGTTGATGAACTTTGTGAATTAATGGCATAGTAATAAAATGTGACCTTTTAAGTATTATGATATATGATGATTATTGATAAAGACAAAATGATTATGATATTCTCTGGAAGGACATATCTAGTTTGGTTACAGCTAACTCTTTGGTGACATTAGACACATGTTGAGTATATTTAGTTGTATATTTCAAACGATTATATGATACAATTATATATATATATATATATATATATATATATATATATATATATATATATATATACATAGATAGACAGATATATATATGGATATATAGATAGTGGTGGAAGAGATAAAGCGATAAATAGATAGACAGACAGATAAATTCCCCTATTGTCACTGATAGGAATAATTAGTGATAGATGAAAAGCTGAGTCTGTGATGCCGTTGTTGTTGAAATAAGCCGCCACATCTCCGTTCTCAATTTCACGCGGGTTAGAAAATGATGATATCAAGAATTGTGGTATTATATCTAACGTTTCCTTTATCTGAAAGAGTAAGAACACTTAAAACACACTAATATCCATGACAGTTATCAGTCTGTTAAATATAGATGTTATTCAATAGAGACGGCTCTCTTAAAAGTGCGTATAATAACATCGCGGATACTTTTGATGAAAGATCCGCTGTTGCATCAATTAGGCTTGTTTTATTTGCATTCTTAAATGTAATCGATTACTCGATTCTAATGAAGAGTCTAGAATATTTTCTTTTGGCATCAAATGGAAACCCTTATCTTAGGTAGGGTCGTGCCTCATCATAATAATTCATTATGTCTTAGTAGCCGATAAAACATCACTAGGTTTAAGATTTCATTTCGGTGTACCACAAAGAGACGTTTTAAGAAAGAAACATTACTGTATTTAAACTAAGCCATTTTGAGAAATTATTAAACGGCAAAACATTAAATATCATTGTTATGCCCATGTTGCCCAAGTCTACATAACCTTCAAGCCATGTGATAAATAGGATGATATTTCATACTCTATTAAAGTTTTTATTGATGACATAACTATACGAATGGCCAACCAAATGCTAAATTTGATCAACAATAAGAGCGAATGACTTTTTCTTCATCAAAGTGTCATGTGAAGAAAAAATGAGAATCTTTACATTAAGGTATTTATTAAAATTCTTCTACGACTAAAAGAAAAACAGAGCTTAGTCGTTAGTAACTAAATGATGACACACGCAAGCCTTTGTCCAGACCATTTTACTTCATCAACTAGATTATGAAAATGCGTTGTTAAATAATATCCTCCCATCTCTCCGGCAAACTGACTACACGGAGTGAAGAACTGTGCTGCGTGTGTCATCATTTAGGTACTATATGGCGTTATATGTTCTCGCAAAAGAGAACATATCACACCATTTTTGTTCCAGCTCCCCTGACTTCCAATACGTTTCAGATCACTGTTCAAGATATTGTTTCACACATTCAATGTACTGAGTGGAACAGAATCACTGTATCTATCTAAACGAGCTGACCTATAGTTCAAACCGGTCACCCCGTTGTTTACTTTGGAGGATACCAAAACCCGACCCACCAATATACGGATAGAAAACGAAGAGAATAAGTTGACTAATCATAATAAACTTGCAGCAAGAAAGAAATGTTCTGCAAGGTTCTTAAACAGATTTATTTAAACTAACTGATTTATGCTTTCTATCAGCCAACGTATTTATGTGTAACTATATATGCGTTATGCAAGCAAGAACATCTTTGTATTTTTTTTTAGTGTAAAGCACCTCAGAAAAAATAAATGTGTATTAAGGGACTGCATAAAATACAGTTGTTATTATATTATATTTACTCTGCCCCATTTGTTGCTGCATTACGTCTCATTATATAGATTTTTTCTGTTGCTAAATAAACTGTGATAATCGATCATTTATTCGTGTTCGATAGAATAGTAATTGCAATTCCTAGAGTCATTATCTCCTTCGACGCGCAATTATTGTGCTATCAATTAGTACAGGGTACACCATCAAAACAAAATCCCTTTACTTACTAATCTTCTTATCGTAATCACATTGTAGTCTAAATACTATACCTATCGATCTGAACCGGTATGTGGCTAATATTGCCCATAACGTATACAAATAAATTATGGGCCAGCTAAAGGACAATATATTACGGAAAATATTGAAGGTATAATAGTTTGGCACACTAAGGCTTCCGTACATTAATTAGTGGTTTGGGTAAATATAGCAATTCTAAATACTTTATGAGTCAGTTAGTGAATGAGTATGTGCATGAGCGAGTTGTTTATCCTCTGCACATCTAAAACATGAAGTCGATGGCTGCTCGCAAAGGAAATACTCCGGATACACAAGTAATTCTCAGTGAGCGAAATATGGATCCAAGCAACCACACAGGTATACAGGACAACGAGGCTGAAATACAATAACATATCAATGGCCAACTCATAAAATATCTTTTTCCATAAACTGTGATCCTCCATATAATAATTGCCCTCTTCTTAGTTATAATAAACCTACCGATACAATGATATTCCAGATAAAAAGCAGGGCACAGATATTAAATTAAACACATTATGTAAATTAAGAGTACACTCATATGTCGTTAAGTGTATGTTTTGTTTCAAGGTATCTGGTTCAGTACATTTTAAATGTAGTATATATGCACTGTTCGTTTAACTTTTTATGCTTCATTGATAGTGTGTTTGACAGGATGATAAGCAGCCAATTAAATTAACGCATGCGAAAGTGAACATAAACAAGGCTACATGTTGACCACCGGTCGAGATATGGGGTTGGGTAACACGAGCATTAGATGGAGATGAAAGGTCGAAGATGGAGTTGTGGGGTGGTAGAGGTATAGAAGAAAAGTATAATTTAAAGCATAGTAATAATATAAGACTGAAAAGGTGGTCTATTTATATAGGGGTTGGAGTTGGGGATTTGACCACATTCAAAGTATCCTATTTATTATATAGACCATACCTGGCTATACTTACGCCATGCATGATGCATTTCGTTGCTAAATATATATTTAAACAATTCTATTGATATTGTTTGTACTAATCTCAGTTTGGACTAATCTCAGTTATATCCATAAACAACAGTGCATTATTGGCAAATGCATTACTTGCTCCTTTGCTCTATGGTGAATACTGATCTCAGAAATATTAAAACAAATTAACGTCGTACAATGGCATCAAAGTTTATTGTACATTATCATTTCAAGAACATACCAGAAAGCACGTCTGTAAACACTGTAGCATGTAAACACTGTAGCATGATTATAGCGGTATTATACATGTAACTGAGTAAATACTCATGTTTGCGTTATATACACTGTAATCATGATTGTAATCATGACTGTAATCATGGTTACTTTACAATGTAATCTAACTGAATATAATAGTAATCAAGGTATTCTCAAGTAATCGTAATCGGTTATCTTGTCATCTAGTCATTTTCAGAAGAACCAGTGATAGAATGGCGACTGTCTTCTTACGACACACGGACAACGATTTTGGAACTCATATCGTCCACGAGAAGGGCATGCGTAGGCATGCAACAAGTTAGGTGAGAATGATTCCGGGTTGTCGGTCACGGAGCCGCTAACAACACTTTGATAGAGACATTCAAACATATGGACTTCTATCTTGGAGCGATGATGACGATGACTGGTGCAAATGCTAGGCTAAATCGGCCAATGCGACCTACAAGGGCAATGAAGCGAATTCAAAGATGAAACACCCTTCAGACTTGGCCATGCTAAGATTCGAACTCAGGTGGTAGTGATATATGATCCAACGCGTTACCAGTTAGACCACGGTTGCCCCTTTTTATACTTGAGTGAGCAATACGTACAAGTTTAGGAACTTAGTTCGATGAACACTTCATTACTCAAGTAGAATGATTGGTTAATATGCTATACAACATCTAGAGACACGTGCTATATAGGACCTTTTCTTTTGCAGAAACCATGCTCCATCCTTCTCTAAACAAACACCGTAGTTGGTCGGCAGTCGACATTGATTGAATGAATGTTGGACAAATAGTTTGTGACATGTTAACGCTGTGCCTACGATTTGGTATTATGCCAGTGTCATTAATAAAAGGACTTCTCACCCAATTAATGAAGAAAAAAACAACTATGTATAGATCCCACAGGTTCAAAACATGATCGACCCATTATAACATCTACAACATTTTGAGTAACGCGAGCAGCACGCATTCAACGACCCGCACATGTAAGAATGGCAAACTTATACAATAATTCCAAATCCGTTAATATAGCCCATACGGTAATAAACAGTCCTCCAATATAACTGTAGCTTACCCGTACAAAATTAGCCTGCACATATAGCTAACTTATAATACATAAACGTACCTTTCATTCTATGAACTTCCATTCTATGGGGCAATTAAGTTGCCTGAGAAATAATGAACTAAGTAAAATTAAAGTGTGGGTTTATGTATACATTCATTCATGTTCGCGTGTTTGTGTCGTGTGTATGCGTGTGCGAGCGTGTGAGTAACCTAGTATGCTTATTTATAATTATATATATATATATATATATATATATATATATATATGAGTGTGTGTGTGTGTCTGTGTGTGTGCGCGTGTGTGCGTTTGTGTTACAGTTTATCTGTATAATCAGGTAATATGTATTTTACCTGAAATATTCATGTATTACGTATATTGCTAACTGAGATTTAATACAGATTACCTGAAATTTTCAGATAATATACATATGACCAGATTATACAGATTAAGAATAATACACACACACACACACACACACACACACACAATATATATATATATATATATATATATATATATACTTGTATATGAGAGCATTGGCTCATAGCATCCACGCCCACAAATACACAAAACCTAATTCTACACTTGGATAATCCCAAACACCACTAAACCTGGCATAAATAAATCTAAATATACACAGGCCTACACGTCCACAAATGTATCTATATATAGACCTATATATAAGCGAGACCTGAACAGTGATAACAAGGTGCAACCAAAAGCTTACTTGTTGGGACAAAACAATACATCGTTGATCCGTGACAAATGTTTGACGCCCACAGGTAAACGGAAAACGTACCTGCAGGAAGCGGAAATGGATACAAATTGCACCATTTAACCTCATAGCTCACTCTAAACAGCAAATACTTATGGCTTAATGGTAAGGTAATACATTTACAAGATAGCTACTTTGTTGCTACAGTTCGCAGCCAACAACAACAATATGTCGTTGGGATAGTTCAACAAGCCTATCTATATAAATCGTATCCAGACAAAGGTTTGTTCACTCCCGCTTTTCATTCAGACTAGGGATTCTGTGAAAAGGTTGGTGTTTTTATATATCATCGGCGTGTCAGACAAGCTAACAACTTCAATTTGATCATGTGACCTACATGTGTGGCTTACGGTAAACTCACACAGGAAACAGCCCAATTACTATGATTGATAAATGCGACGGAGCAATATTAGACAATGGATTATTATTGGACTAGAACGAAATATCGTCAAAGTCCAGAGTAAATACTATGATTTACTCAAACCTAACTGTTAATCCTCACACAATAACGTTAATCGCTTAGGTAACGTTCTTACAAGCCTAATTTAGCTTACCTACGTATATCTAGTCAAGTGTGGTGGGATCTGAATTAAAGCGCATATCCGCGAGATCTTCGTGCTTTACATTCACATTATTATAACTATATATTCAATAACTTACCAATACGACATAACATAATTATTCACATTATTGACAAAACAATATCAGCAGCTTAATAGCCAAGAGAGGTTTGCCGGAGAAATGGATGCCACCAAGAGTACACATATTTCAAACAGTACTGCATAAATTGATAGAAGGTCGTTTTACAAGGTCTTAGGGGACACACAAACACACACACAGACACAAAGAGAGACAAATGGCGAAAAGAGAGAGAGGGAGAGAGAAAGAGAGACACTCACTCAAACATACGGACACACATACAACACAACACACACAACACACACACCGACACACACACACACACACACACACACCGAGAGAGAGAGAGAGAGAGAGAGAGAGAGCTGCAAGTATTAATCTGTAATAAAAGAAAGAATGTTAATATACTGCTAGGTCTACACGTGCAACAGATTGGTCAAATATAAGTGTTTATATTTTCTCCAAATTAGTTCAATATGACTATGGATGAGACAAACTTGGTTACTTTATCTGTAATCTTTATGTACCACAGCATGATCTAGGTAGCAGTTGGAGCAGATGCTCTTTATACAGCCTTCCCAGATAAATCCCAGTTGAGCTCAACTTAAACTAGTAAAGTTAAGATTTACTCCACCTCTCTGGATAAAACCAATTCGACTAGCATAACTACAACCACATCAGATTAAATTATGTTAAATTAAGTATAAATAAATATTTATATTCTGTTGATTTATTAAATTATTTGCAGAAAATATTGTAGACATAACATATTTTTATCCCTTTGTACCTATAAATCCCAACCCTATCCTATGTTCTCTCTGCATTGTCTATCACTATATATAATTTACACATTCCCTCTAAGCTGGAGTGTTTTATAGTAACATGTAATTTAAAAATAAAGTAATATATATGTATCTGACTGACTTGCTTACTTTCATACCTGATAGACTGGGTGATGTAGACCTCAGTGAACATAATTTCGAAGTTATTGGTACTTTTAACGTGTATCTTGTAAGGCAGTGTAAATATAGGGAATACCTGAATTATAGTAAAATATTGTGAGAATATTAAGACCTCTAATGCTGGATTAGACAAAGGAGAGTTGTCATGTTCATGGTCTTTGTATCACAAAACCATTTAGAATAAGAGTAAACCATCTGAATTAGTGTTATAGAACTATCAAAGTTTATTTGTTTTAATATCTTCTTTTTTCCTGACATTTACATAGTAGTTCAATATGACTTTCATACACAGGACGGTATCCGGACAGTTTGCCTACTAAACAATGTGCCTCTGGTCATTTTACTTATTGGACATAATACCTACCGGACATCAAGCTTACGATTACCATGCCTACTAAATATTACGACTAAAAGAAATTAATGGCTAACATATATTTAGCAACGCTACAGACAAAATGTTTTGACGAAGAATTCAAAATGTATTGAAATTATTTGAAACAAACGCTGAATTATAATTCCTTAGATAATTTGTTTTTATACTTTATTTTTTTATTTGAAGTTTAAAATTAATGCCATTAGGTACGAGTATGTCAATCAACGCCTGAGAATCCTCGTTGAGAAGTAGAAAACCACCCCAGTTCTTGAATCTCTATGAGGTATTGCTCACAATTTGACGAATTTCTGACTGTGTCCGTTTATTCCAGATTGATGTTTTGGTTTCAAATTTGAATTAATAAATATTTTGAATTAATAAATGTTAATATATAGAACGGCAATTCCGCCATAACGGTCTGCTAAAGCGCCGATGTAAATTGTTATAATAGTGACGAGTAGGTCATAGTATTTATTGGATTTGTATGTTTATGAGGTATTTGACCCTCCAGCAAATATCACAAGGCATATTATGTTGCGGTTGAGAAAGTTAGGTTTTCTATGCATGGAGATTGTGTTTCCAGGTCCACGCGTTCTAAGAAAAATTAATCTAGAGCTGTATAATCCATGTACTATTTGCGTCTTTGGAGGCACGCCGTTTAGGTGTCTGGCCTGGTTATCCAGCATTTAAATGACTGGAGCAGGTACAGTACGCTCTTAAAGCATGTACTCCTGAATAGAAACACTGTATCGCATCTCGAGCGGTGGCATTGGACACAGCTCACGTGGTTGGTGTGTTTTATATAACAAGTTTACTTGTATATATAATTCACCTTGGTTGTATGTGGGAATAGATTTATCTTTCCTAGGTCCAGTTATGTCCAGTTTGTACTATGACATTCAAGATTAGCTCTAATCTGCTTGTCATAAATAACATTTAAGAATACAATAGTTAGAATAGCAGACGTTAGGTCAGGTTTGAAAATGATAACGCAGTTCAAACAGTACGGAAGCTATGACGCGCTATTACGGTCTGCTTCAGCGCATATGTCAGTCTTTTAATAGCAATTAAGCTAAACAGTTTAAATAGTAGTCGCTTCATGACGCCTGCCGTTGTAAAAACTGATCTTTGAACAGTGACAATTGGGTTATATAGTTTATATAGTATTGTTTGAAGAAAGATACAGCAATTGAAAAATAGCTATAAATAGGGCTGCTTAGATAATTAATCTAAACATTCTCACTACTGCCGTGATCTGACTTGGGTGTTCTACACCCAAACTCCACGGCTGTAGGTGATTCGCTTTTTGATTTTGCTTGGCGGCTTAGGGACTGGTGAGACATTACACATGTCTCAGCAAGAAAAGTCGCCACTCTGGATTCAGTCCCCTGAAGAAACGTCCAGAGTTTGAATTCACGGTTCGAGATTCTATGTGCCTGTGCCTATTCCCCCCCAAAAAAAAAAACACCAAAAACACAAACCCCCAAACACCCCAAAAAACACACACACACCACAAAAAAAAAAAAAAAAAAAAATTTTTTTTTTGTGTGTTGTGTTTTTATGTTTTATTTTTTATTTATGTTAAAATTCAAAAGAATCCAAATTAAATAAAATTATTTTATGAAAATGAGATGAAATAAAATAAAAGTGTTAGCTCTACGAGTTGAGCCTGTTAGCCATAGTTTCTGTTAGCCGTAATATCCAGTAGGTATGGTTGTTGTAGGAATAATGTCCAGTAAGCATAATGTTCAGTAGGCAAACTGTCCATAGACCGATGAGCTGCGATCAATCATAATGATGGGTCTTGACCTAAGTTAGTTTGATCTCTAGGTATATGTTAATACAATTTTCATCAATCCTAAATTGTTTTGGATATCCATTAATTAATAATCTCATACATAAATGTACTCTTCGTAGCTATACAATAATAGTTCATTTTCAAGTAATACATATTCTGTCTATTTATACTATTTGTCAAAATAAGTATTTAAGCCATATAAAAAAAACCGGTATCAGCAATTGATTGGTTGTGATGGTTGCTTATCTTGATGTTTTGTTTGCCTTCTGAAAATTGCATAATAGTAAAAGTATAGTAATCAATAAAAATACATTAATATTTTTAGTACATTGTCATGTCAGTTTATATCTACCTCCAGACTGTGATGCTGTCAATATGCACAAATGTTGCCATTACAAAAAATATGTTGCTAGTAGATAGGCAAGGAAATTGATATAATAGGGCTCTGAATATATAAATAGATATTTTGTTAAAAGTAGCCCATTTCCAAAACATAATCTGAATGCTATATGGGATCACTAATCAATTTCAGATTACTTTATATTTAGAAATATGAAAGGATTTCTGGTTAAAAAGTAGTTTTTAAAATATTATGATGATTGATATTTCACGGCCACCTTTGTGCACATGGAAGCGAAATGAGCCGAGCGACATCTAAATGTAAAGAAGCGAATTAAAAAATGAAACACCCTTCAGATATCTCCTTCAGATATTGCCTCTCAGGTGGTAGTGATTTGTGAGCCAACCCGTTACCAATTAGACCACGGAGGCACCCTGCGACTACCAAATTGAAACAATGTTATCTACATATCACTGACTTTTCATTTCTCGAACCGATATATCTCTGGATATATTTTTTATTTACGAATTGGAGCAAATACTAGGTAATACTAACAGATATTAGTACAATATTGATAAGTAGCATAAATAAACACTCGTTCATAAATTTCATAACTAACGTCAGGTATATGATATTTATAAATTCAGCTGATTAATTCAAGAACAGGTACACTTTGTTTCCCGATTTGACTACTCAAGATCAATATGTAGCAACTGATTCTCCTTAGTAAGTGAAATTAAAACCGAAAACTGTAATACTTGATTTGTTTCAACAGTAAAGTTCTCAATCAATATACAAGAAATTGCAATTTAAAAATCCTGGATATTTAATTTTGAGAAAATCAACATAGTTACCAAAAGTAAAATATGGCAAAGACGGGACAATTTACTTTTCACCTTTCTGTGCGACAGCTGCCAGAGAGCTGCTTATTGAAACATGAGTATATGTAGCAATTTTATTATGTGTACACAGATATTGTAGTTATATGGTATAATAGAATGTCACAATTGATCTCTCTATACATTTGCAAGCGTACAATATAAGTAATTTACGGTTATTATGCAATAAAAGATAATGGAAACTACACCAAGAAACATCCAATTCAAGCAATTAGGCAGACATAGTAATACAATTCAGTAAATAAATTGTATAATAGCGGAAATCTGCGTGTGTTAAGAATCACCAAAATGAGGTATCCAGAAATTAAAGCATTTATTTTAATAACAAAGTAATTATTACTTTTGTGCAAAAGGTGGACTAAATGGGCCGAGTGACCTTCAAAGGTAATGAAGCGACGTGAAAGATGAAATACCCTTCTGACATAACCGGCCCCGATTATATATATATATATATATATATATATATATATATATATATATATATATATATATATATTTATTGTGTGTGTGTGTGTGTGTGTGTGTGTGTGTGTGTGTGTGTGTGTGTGTGTTGTTAGGCCATGGAGGCGTCCTTTGCACGAGTAAGTGTATATTTTAATATTGTAATATTTTGATATGTTGATATCTAATTAAGTTTACCATATTTTCCTGTACTTCTATCTGCTCTACGAATACCTCAATGGAACACATTATTATCTATTCAACTCTAGTCATAATCGGATTATTGTCCATTGGCGGAAATTATCAAATGAGCAACAATTATGTTATATTTCATCTTCGAAAATCCATCATCATTGTTTTAATACAATCAGTAAGTACAAGAAAATATGTAAATATGATGACTAGATTTGACATCTATATCTCAATATAACTGAAACGATTTCCCTATCCACGTTTATTAGTCTACGCTAGGTGGCCTTATATGTGGAATAACAGAAGAGGGCCATCTGTCTTAGTGAGCTTGCATTAAAGAGAGTATACTAACTGAAAATATGATCAACTCTCGATGTTAAGGCACCAGGATATTTTTCGTATAATTTAGCTCTCAGACAGGTTTCACTGGCGTATATTGCATATCGTATACCACAGACAAAATGTCTATTTCTATTCAATTGATTGAATCTGACTATTTTTAGTTTCTAGTTGATTTCCCATGATTCATGGACGCTTCCTTGTAAAACCATTAACATTCCACGTTTTAGACAGCAATGTTCCAAACAAATACAGAGCTAAGTAAATATAGCATTTGTATCTTAATTTAGAGAACTGGTATTTGCTCTTCGTCAAGTGATCAATGTAAGTCAGTTTTACACACTCCCCTGAGCCTAGCGACTGCCATGGATTCAGTTAACCATAATAAATCTGTTTCTAGTTTTAAAGACATGTTTGGTTGACCAGGTAAGGTACTTAAATGATTTTAGTCCTATTTGGAGCAATGCTCCCAGAAAGTGTCAGTTCGTGATATTTTATCTGATGTTCTATCATTGTCATCTGATGTACCACAGAGTTAAGTTCTTGGTCTTTGGTTTTTACAATGTACACACTTCCTCTTGGAAACTATGGCGTTAAATATCACATGTACGCCTATGATACAGGGCTACACGTATCAGTGGATCCATACAATGTGCTAAATTTCTTCTCTTCCCTGAAATAAAATGTACAACACTATATTACTGCTATTCGGCTATGCATGACACAAAATCTTCAAAATTAAAGGATCATTAGCACACATTAACTATATGGCTTGATCACATTATGCTAAATCCATAGAGGCAGCAAAATTATAGACTGATCCATCTATTATATCTATTCGGTCAGTAAATATCTAGGGGTTACTTTTAATAAGTGTATACAGATGCATGAACACGTCACATCAGTTTACCGAGCTCTAAAAGCATTCTTGTCATAAGAAGTACTTGTTGCTAAAGTCCGCGGCTTTTTAACATATTGTATAGACCAGGACCGCCGTTAGAAGATGCGGATTCCAAATGAAAACATTCCTCAAGTACGTGAATAGCTTATTGGAAACACATGATTTATGTTTCTTTTCTAAAAACTGTAATTAATTGTATACAAAAATGATATTATGATATGTTTTAGTATCCGTGTGTTCAGCGCTGCACGGATCTGTATTTGTGTATGGATTATATGTTTGTGTGCACGTTTTAGTATGACTTGTGTATGTAAGATATCACTGCCTGTGGGGGAGAGTTGCGCATGCATGTGTGTTCGTGCGAGCATGTGTCCGAAAGACAGAAATTCACTAAAGGCTATTATGAGTACTACTGGCCAGTACCTGTTTAGTTCATTATCTCTCTCCACCTCATTATCACTCACTTGACTCACAACTAATCGTCTAACTCGCACTCACTCTCTTCATAATTCCTTCCACGAAAAAGACAAACAGCAATAACATTGTCACAGAACTGATTGTTGTCGTTAATGTCCACTTAGATAAATCTGCCATTTTGTTGGGTTCTTATTAACAGTGAAGCGATTTCATTCAAATAAGAATAATTTGTCGATTGTCTCGTAAATTAATCATCCCATTAACTACAGAAAAGCAATTATCATTTAACAATGTTGACGACTGACACAATATCGCGCTAAATTAACGGCTTTTACAAGACAGACATTTTATCATGTAATCATTAATTTCAGCTTTAATGAAAATAATGAAATCGACGCCGGAGTGACAATAATTATGACAAAATAAAATCGTAGTATTATTTATTAATGATAATATATTCATTCGAGGTAAATGACGCCTAATTTTAAGGCTAATAAAATCCATAGTTCGGGATATCAATTCTGATAGTGACAGATTTGGTAAAACGTGATTAATTTATCTTCAGTATCGAACAGAAGATAGTTCACTAATTAAATTTTAGATTGGATGATAATATATTTTGTTGATGGTTATTTAAAGATGGTTATGATGATTCTCCTTTTGAGGCGTTGAACTAATAATATATAATGAAGAAGTGCCATCTACAAACATGTCAATTTATTCACTCTCTGAACATGTTAAGTCATCAAATAGCATGTTTATGTCCGTCACCTTTTTAGACTCGCTTATCCTTCCTAAGTTTTCTTTCCATCTGATCATTGTTGATGAACTTTGCATCGTACCCGGACTATGAGTTTGCTCAACCTCTATATTAGGTGAGCCATTGAGCTCGGTTCTTTTAGAGAATATTGGCGATCTAGAAGTTTTGTAATAATAATAATTATTATTATTATTATTAACGACAGGCTTCACCAGTGTTTTTATTAGACCTTCTTGGTCAGTTTATCAGAAGGAAATATTGGATTAGAGTGAGCCTTAACTTTTTCACTTTGATGGATGGAGCATTCAATATTCCTTAACTTATTCCACAAATAACGTATTTTATTAATGGCTGAGGTATGATAGATCAGTAATGGTGGAGCTGCTGTCGTATAATGAATAAATAGAGAATTAATGGCATAGTAATAAAATGTGACCTTTTAAGTATTAAGATACATGATGATTATTGATAAAGACAAAATGATTATGATATTCTCTGGAAGGACATATCTAGTTTGGTTACAGCTAACTCTTTGGTGACATTAGACACATATTGAGTATTTTTAATTGTATGTTTCAAACGATTCTCCTAGATAGAGGTAGATAAATAGATAAATAGA
The DNA here is from genome assembly GCA_025642065.1 of Paralvinella palmiformis. NCBI lineage: Eukaryota > Metazoa > Annelida > Polychaeta > Terebellida > Alvinellidae > Paralvinella > Paralvinella palmiformis. The sequence continues at coordinate 173,128 of JAODUP010000570.1, read as the reverse complement.
TAGATAGATAAAAATATATATATATATAAATAAATAAATAATATAAATAAATATATATATATATATATATATATATATATATATATATATATATATATAATATATATATATAATATATATATATATATATATATATAATAGATAGATAAATAGATAGATAGATAGATAGATAGATAGATAGATAGATAGATAGATAGATAGATAGATAGATGGAGAGAGTGGGAAGAAGGATAAAGTGATAAATAGATAGACAGATAGATAAATACACTTTTGTAATTGATAGGAATAATTAGTGATAGATCAAAAGCTGAGTATGTGATGCCGTTGTCTTTGAAATAAGCCGCCACATCTCCGTTCTCTAAAACATACAGGTTAGAAAAGGATGATAACAAGAATTGTCTTATTATATCTAACATTTCCTTTATCTGAAAGAGTAAGAACTCTTAAAGCACAATGATATCCATGGTAGTTATCAATCTGCTAACTATAGTGGTTATTGAACAGAGAAGGTTCTCTTAAAAGTGCATAGTAACATCACGGATACTTTTGATGAAAGATCCGCGGTAGCATTAATTATGCTTGGTTTATTTGCATTCTTTGATATAATCGACCACTCGATTCTAATGAAGTGTTTAGAATTTTCCTTTGGCATCAAAGGGAAACCCTTATCTTAGGATAGCAAAATATTAAATATTATTGAGATGTCGATGATATCCAAGTCTATATAATGTTTAGGCCATGTGATAAATGGGATGCTATTTCATCATCTATTAAAGCTTTTATTGCTGACATAACTATAAGAATGGCAAACCACATGCTAAAATTAGTCAACGTTAAGAGGGATTGACTTTTTCCTCATTAACATTCTTCTACGACTAACAGAAAAATAGGGCTTATTCGTTAGTAACTAAATGATGACATATGCAAGTTTTTGGTCCAAACCTTTTTAATTCCTCAACTAGATTATGAAAATGCCTTGTTAAATAATATCCTCCCATCTCTCCGATAAACAGCCTACGTCGAGTTAAGAACTGTGTTTCATCATTTATGTACTGTACGGTATTATATGTTCTCGCACAACAGAACATATAACACCATTTTTGTTCCAGCTCCCCTGACTTCCAGTAAGTTTCAGATCACTGTTCAAGATCCTGTTTCACACATTCAATGTACTGAGTGGAACAGAATCACTGTATCTATCTAAACGAGCTGACCTATAGTTCAAACCGATCACCCCGTTCTTCACTTAGGAGGATACCAAAACCCAACCCACCAATATACAGATAGAAAACTAACCAAGTGTCAACCAATGATGTGGAATACGTTGCCTAATCATAATAAACTTGAGGCAAGTAAAGAAATGCCCTTCAGGGTCTTCAAACAGGTTTATTTATACTAACTGATTTATTCTATCTATCAGCTAACGTATTTATGTGTGAATGTGTTTTGCGAGCAAGAACATCTTTGTATTGTTTTATTTCTTTAGTGTAAAGCGTCTTAGGAAAATAAATGTGTATTAAGTGACCGTATAAAATACACTTGTTATTCATTTATGTTCACTCTGCCCCATTTATTTGGTGTATTACGTCTCATTATATAGATTTTTGTTATCGTTAAATAAACTGTGATAATCGATAATTTATTCATGTCCGATAGAACAGACATTGCAATTCCTAGATTCATTATCTCCTTGGATGTGCAATTATTGTGCTATCAATTAGTACAGGATACACCATCAAAACAAAAGTTCTCCACTTACTAATCAGCTTGTCCCAATCACATGGTGGATTAAATACTACAGATATCGATCTGAACCTATATGTGGCTTAAATTGACCATAATATATACAAATAAATAATAGGCCAGCTAAAGGGCAACATTTTATGGAATATATCGAACGTTTAATAGTTTGACACACTAAGTCTTCGTACATCAATTAGTGGTTTGTGAAAATATAGCAATTCTGAATACTTTATGAGTCAGTTAGTGAATGAGCGTGTTATTTATCCTCTATGCAGATCATATCTAAGAAATGAAGTCGATGGCTGCTCCCAAAGAAAATACACCAGATACACAGGTAATTCACAGTGTGTGATCTATGGATCAACATACCTACACAGGTGTACATGATAATGAGCTTGAAATCCAGAAACATAACAATGGCCAACTCATAAAATTTTAACAAAATCCATCAACTGTGATCCTCCATATAATAATTGCCCTCCACCTAATGACAACATATCGTTAAAATTATATTCCACATAAAAAGCAGAGCACACACATATGAAATTAAGCACCCTGTGTAAAATAAGAGTACACACACATGTCGATAAATGTATGTTTTGTTTCAAGTTATTTGGTTCAGTACTATTCATATGTAGTATATATGCACTGTTTGTTTAATAACCTTTTATGCTTCATTTATAGTGTGTTTGTCAGTAGTAATGTTCACGTCAAGGCACATTTGGACGAGGATGGGAAGCTATATATATATAGACATCGTGTTCTTAAATAATAATAATAATAATAATGTATATTTAATAAAGCACCTTTAATAGCAGGAGCCATTCAAAGGCGCTGTACAAATAATATGTAATTTAATAATACCCCAAATAATATGTCTGTGCAAATACTATATGTGTTTTAAAGATACTAATTATTTATCTGTGAAAGCGACCTTGAACAGGTGAGTTTTTAGAAGAGATTTAAAATTTTCAAGAGAAGACAGATTTCTAATCTCTGCCGGCAACCTATTCCACAAAGTGGGGGGGGGGGGCTGCAATATCAAACACACAATCACCAAGTGACTTAACCCGAGACACTGGCACCTGCAATAGTATCTGACTGGATGACCTGAGTTTTCGGGATCACTTTCTAATGGACACCATTTCACACAGGTATTATGGCGCCTTATCATTAATAGATTTATAAGTTATTAACAACATCTTGAAATGGATACGCTGTCTAACCAGGTAGCTAATGTAGTTTCTGAAGAATTGGGGTGATATGATCATATTTTCTAGTATTTGTTACAATGCGAGCTGCACTATTCTGAATTCGCTGAAGGCGATTAATGTTATAATCAGATATGCCATATAACACGGAGTTACAATAGTCTATACGAGATGTAACAAAGGCATGGACTACAGTTACAAGTGATTCTTGTGGATGTTCTTAAGAAGGTAGCAGGCAGCTCGGCATACTGATGTGACCTGTTCATGCATGTTAATACATTGGTCAAAAATAACCCCTAGATTAGGGGTAATCGAAGATGTACCCATCTGTAATGCTGATGTCATTAGGGATTTAACACCATGTGGTGAAGCCAAATATATATTATTTGTTTTATTATCATTTAGATTTAGAAGATTTTGAGTCATCCAAGCCGAATATCAGTAATACAATGTTCTAAATTCTTCAAGGAAGAGTAGAAGTTTAACTCATTGTCAGGATCCAGTGATATATACAGCTGTGTGTCATCAGCATACAAGTGATATTTAACCCTATATCGCTGCGCAATGATCCCAAGAGGACGGCTATACATTGTGAAAAGCAAAGGACCAAGAACTGAACCCTGTGGTACACCAGATAACAAAAACTGAATGTCAGATAAAATACTATGAACGGAGCGTTGTTCCAGATAGGATCTAAACCATTCAAGTACTTTACCTGACAGACCAAACATGTCTTTTAACCTAGAGCAAAATTACATTATGGTCTACTATCATAATATCGTTTTCACCCGAACCAAGGCTGTTTGATTGCTGTGACCACTTTTATAGGCAGACTGTAATGATTCATTAAGGTTATTATTGATTAAATGTTTGTTTAGATGGAAAGCAACTGCCTTTTCTAAAACTTTAGATAAAAATGTAAGAATTGAAACAGGTCTGTAATTGTTTAGAATATTACAGTCCATAGTGTGGTTTTGTAATTATGGTTTTCCAGGGCATCTTTCATGGATTTTGGGAAAACAACCAGAGATAATGCGATAATGATTTATTAACTATATTTGTAATTAGGCTTATCGTTAGGGTAATCGTAATTGATAATCGTAATCGATTTGTAATCGATTACACGATCTCAAGTAAATCGTAATAATAATTTTCCAGATGCAGTGTAATCGTAATCGATTACATTGTGAATGTAATCGTAATCAGCGATTACTTTCAAGATTACACAAGGTGTTTGATTATTTCCCATGTTATGTAATGCCAGATATATGGTTTGGTATATAAGGCAAAAGATAACAATATAACTGATTTTCCCATTGACAGATCTAGTCACACAGGCAGTAACCGTGCATGTCTTCTGTCATCGTCGTTTTAACTCCAGCCCCAAACAATCCTGATTTATTTGCCAGCAGTCGGATGACAAGCAGCCATGAAATTAATGCATGCGATAGTGGACATAACCAAGATAACAAGTCCGCCCAGTCGACATACGGGATAACAAACGTGGGCATTAGACGGAGGTCAAAGGTCGAAGTCGGAGTTGGGAGGTGGTCAAGTTATAGAAGAAAAATATAATTTAAAGCATAGCAATAATTTAAGACTGAAAAGTGATGCATTTATAGAATGGTTGGATTTGGGGATTTGACTATATTCAATTATCTTTATTATTATATATATATATATATATATATATATATATATATATATATATATATATATATATATATATATATATATATATATATATAACCTTACTTGGCTAACGCACACAGATGCATTTCGTTACTAAATATGTATTCAAACAATTCCATTGATATTGTTTGCACTAATCTCAGCCTGCACTAATCTTAGTCTATTTCTAAATAACAGTGCATTCATGGAAAATGCATAACTTGCTCTATACTTGCTCTATGGAGAATATTGATCTTATAAATATTAAAACAAATTAACGTCGTACAATGGCATCAATGTTCTTGTATATTTTCATTTCAAAGTGTTTCTGGTTCTATATCGTACCTGAGTAAATATTCATCTTTGTGTTATATACATTGTATTCATGATTGTAATCATGATTACTTTAAAATATAATCGTAATCGATTACATTCGAAAAGAGTGTAATCGTAATAGTAATCGTGATATTTAATATGACAATTTCAGGTGAAATACATATTACCAAGTTATACAGATCAACAGTAATATATATATAACTGGCACATAGCATCCACTTACACAAAACAAAATTCTGTACCTGCATAATCCCAAACAAAACTAAACCTTGGCATAAATAAATCTAAATATACACAAGCCTAAACATACACAAGCCTACACGTCCACAAATCCATCTATAGGTAGACCTATAAATAAGCGAGACCTAAAAAGTGATAACAAGGTGCAGCCAAAAGCTTACTTGTTGGGACAAAACAATACATCGTTGATCCGTGACAAATGTTTCACGCCCACAGGTAAACGGAAAACGTACCTACAGGAAGTGGAAATGTATACAAATTGCACCATTTAACACCATAGCTCGCTCTAAACAGCAAATACGTATTGCTTAATGGTAATGTAATACATTTACAATATAGCTACTTTTATATGTTATCGGTGTGTCAGACAAGCTAACAGCTTCAATTTGATCATGTGACCTACATGTGTGTCTTCCGATAACCCCCCCCCCCACAGAGAAACAGCCCAATGACTATGATTGACGGAACAATGTTAGACAATGGATTATTATCGGACTAGAACGAAATATCGTCAAAGTCCAGAGTAAATACTATGATTTACTCAAATCTAACTCTTAATCCTGACACAATAACGTTCATCGCTTAGGTAACCCTGGAACAAACCCAATTTCGCTTCCCTAAGTATATGCAGTCAAGTTGTGGGGGGTGTCGAAATTAAAGCGCATATCCGCCTGATCTTCGTGCCCCGCAATCACATTATAATAACTATGTATTCATTAATGTATACGAACATAACATAATTACCCACAATGTGGACATTAATCTATACGAACATAACATAATTGCTCACAATATGGACAAAAAACTACCAGCAGCTGAATTGGCAAGGAGATGTTTGCCGGAGAAATGGTTGCCAACAAGAGTACAAATATTTCAGAGAGTACTGCATTAATTGATAGAAGGTCGTTTTACACGGCTGCATAAAAGATGTAATAAGAAATATGTATTGAAATAGGTTTGATCTTTTGCATTGAAAACGCATGTTTTACGTCGCACACACACCTGCACACACAACACACACAGCACACAAATACACACACACCGACACACACACACAACACACACACATAACACACAACCACACACACAAACACACATATATACACAGAATCACACACATATACACACACACATATAGCACACACAACACACACCGATACACACAACACACACACATAACACACACTTACACACAAACACACATACACACATATATACACATAATCACACACATATACACACACACATAGAACACACAACACACCGACACACACCGACACACAACACATACACATAACACACACGCACACACAAACACACATACACACATATATACACACAATCACACACATATACACACACACACACACACACACATAACACACACAACACACACCGACGCACACACAACACACATAACACACACACACATACACACCCTAGTGCAAGTATTAATCTGAAATAAAAGAAAGAATGTTAATATACTGCTATGTCTACACGTACAACATACTGGTCAAAGATAAGTGTTTATATTTTCATCAAACTAGTTCAATATCACCATTTATATGTAGCCTGTCAATGCTTCATCTAGGTAGCAGTTGGAGCAGATGCTCGTTAAACAGCCTTCCCAGATAAATCCCAGTAAACCCTTAGTTAAACTAGTAAAGTTAACATTTACTCCACCCAATTCGACCAAAATAACTACAACCACATCAGTTAAAATAAGTATAAACAAATCTTTATATTTTGTTGATGTATTAAACTGTTTGCAGAAAATATTGTAGACATAACGTATTTTTATCCCTTTGTGCCTATAAATCCCAACCCTATCCTATGTTTTCTCTGCATTTTCTATCACTATATATTATCAACACATTTCCTCTAAGCTGGGGTCTTTTGTGTTAACATGCAATTTTAAAAGTGTAATTTATATGTATCTGACTGACTGAGTGGTTTAGACCTCAGTTCATACAATTGTTAAGTTATGTATACTTGTAACGTGTATCTTGTAAAGCAGTGTAGACATAGGGAATACCTGAATTACGGTGAAGCATTGTGAGAATATTAAGACCAACAATGCTGGCTCAGACAAAGAAGACTTCTCATGTTCATGCTCTTTGTGTCACAAAACCTTTTTAGAATAATAATGAACCATCTGAATTTGTGTTATAGAACTATCAAAGCTTATTTGTTTTAATATCTTCATTTTTCCAGACATTGACATAACAGTTCAATATGACATCCATACACAAGACGGTACCCGGAAAGTTTGCCTATGGACAGTTTGCCTACTGAACAATGTACCTCTGGACATTTTGCCTACTGGAAAATATGCCTACCGGACATAATGCTTACGATCACTATGCCTACTGAATAGTATGGCTAACAGAAATTATGGCTAACAGACAGACATTTAGCAACTCTAAAAAACAGAAACGCTTTGACAAAGAATTCAATATTTATTGAAATCATTTGAAATAAACGTTCAATTATAATTCGGTAGATAAAATATTGTATATACTTCGTTGACAAGTTTGAAACCACCCCAATTCTTATATATCTCCAAGGTATTGATCACGATTTTTAGAATTTCAGACTGTGTCCGTTTACTTCAGATTGATGTTTTGATTTAATAAATCGTATTTAATATATCCTTTAAAACATCTACTTTGAAAGGAATGTTAAATCATAAATTGCTTTGAATAGCCATTAATTAATATCCTCATAAATAAATGTACTCTGTGTATAATACAATAATAGTTCATTTTTATGTAATACATATTCTGTCCATTTATACTATTTGTCTTTTATCATAATAAGTTATCAGCAATTGATCGGTTGTGTTGGTTGCTTATCTTAATACCTTTAATTCAATCTGGAAATTTCATAATATTTACTGTACAATAATCAATCAAATACAATTTTTAGTACATTGTCATGTCAGTTTATATCTACCTCCAGACGTTGATTCTGTCAATATGTACAACATGGTACCATTACATAAAATATGTTGCTGGTAGATAGGCAAGGAAATTGATAAAATAAGGCTCTGTATATGTAAGTAGATCTAATTCTAAAACATGTTGTTAAAAGAAGCCCTACACAAAACATAATCTCAATCCTATATGGGATCACTAACCAATTTTAATTTCAGATTATTTTATATTTAAAAATATGAAAGGATGTCTGTTGAAAAGGTAGTTTTTCAAATATGATGATGATGGCTGTTTTACGGCCACTTTTGTGCACATTGACCGAGATACCTCCAAATGTAAAGAAGCGAAGTCAAAGATGAAACACCCTTCAGAAATGTCCACGCCGTGATTTGAACTAAGATGGTTAGTGATCGGTGATCTAACGGGCTACTAGTTATACCACTGAGGTGTCCCAGTGTTTTAAATTAAGAAATGTAACAGAGCATAATTATTGTGCAAATGCGTAATTTCAAAATTAAATAAAGCGCTTGGCTTTGAAATATTCTGAATATTGTATCTATTGATGACGTACCGATTGCAGATTATACATATTGCGTTTTATCTGATTTCCTCCTCTTTACTTGGTATATTATTTCATTGGTAATATATTCGGCAAAGGACTACATATGTTGAAATACTGTTTAGAAATCTGATATTTGTCATAGATTTCCATATATTTGTAAGAAATTACATTTAGCAATAGATTGTTAATATTTTTTTGAATTTCTGTGATGTATATGGATTATACGGGATAAGCATATGAGGAGATGAATAGATGAGTAACTGTTGAGTCTAGTTATTTATCATTAAAACATATGAATAATTAGTAATTAATCCAACAATATACACTGTTTTGAAATATGATCTTGTTTTAAATTTACAACATGTTTCACAATTTATTCTTTCTTGCAATAATCTTGAATAGTGTTAGTATATTTGGTAAATGTACATGTTATTCTCAAGCACAAAGAAAAGAAATCCAACCTTGTTAGTATATGTGTATGGTACCCTTTGCTTATGATATTATTTGCATACATCTCTATCAAATAAGAGTTGAGTCTATTCATGTTGATATACATTGTTGACACATATGCGCGTTTTCTTGTTTTCTCGGAAAATTAAATTTCTTCCCGATGTAAATATTTCCATGTTTCATTATTAGTACAAGAAGACATGCTTTAAATAACCATCCGTGTACAGCTGATATCAACCCAAGAGTTATTTGACGTGGCAGCTTTCTTAAAAGGACATATGTAATGGAATGTCCACTTCAAGCTACATTTATTTCCACTTCAACCAAATTTGCACATTTCATTCCAAGTACACCTAATTAGTGTATTAATAAAGCTGCACGTTACTTAAAATAAAGAACTGACATTATTTAACAGGTCTTTGTTGTTAATTTGTTTTGCTGTTCATTTTAGTTTGTTATAAGGATTACAAAATTGTATATACCTTTCATACTTTGGGGATGAAATAATTTCTTCATTATGTCATTTTCCTTGTAGTTTATTACCTGTTCTAGAAGCTTCTGTAATTCGTTCTATGCTCTAACCCATTGTGCAATGATCATAGTTCGTATATAAGTTAATCCAAGGGAGTTAAATAATAACAGCAACTAGCTTATGTATTAAAAAGTGCTAATAAGTTCTTTAGTACTAATACGATGATGCTCAGTTCCAATGATAATATCAATATTATAATTGTCCAGTTTCTTACAGTTTGATTCATATATATTTATGGATTTATACTTTTCTTGTGTTAGGAATTCTATTCCAATAATTATATTATAGTTTATATCTTGATGATTAAAGACTCTAAAACAACAGGTATATTTATTGCTAGATTATCACATACTTTAAGAATGCATTTTGTACTTTAAAACAAATTGTCGCACAGTCATAACTGATCAGTCTGTGGATATTGAATTATAGCCTATTAACTTGAATTGGTTGATTAATTATCAAATGTTTCACAGAGTATCTGATGATCATGCAGGTGGGATAGTATTAGCAATTGTAATGTTGTAAACTTTAGCTGGTATCATCTTCATTCTTGCATTTACCTGTATATGCATTTAAGTACATATTTGGGTCCCTTGGTATTTCAATATCTTGGTTATACATTATAAATCAGTGTATTTGAAATATAGTACATCTCAGCTTCTACATCACCACATCTGTTTATACTGCGCTCCACCACTCTGATGTAATACGCTAAACACAATCAGTCTGTTTGATATGCAGGCATTATTCTATCCATCAAGACAGAACAAGTTTAATAATCAGGTTTGCTGGTGGTCCGTTATTGGCTCAACCAACTATTGAGGGCAAAATTAACAAGGGCCGATATGGAACCAATAATATCAGAGTATGTGAAGAAATAAGAGGTCTCATCAAGAAACGGTTATTCTCTGACTTCAACAGAAACACCTTCTCAGATCCACATCATACTAGGCCCACTTATCTCTAGTCAGCGTGCACAGTTTTCACCTGACATGGGTGTTTATGTAAATGTAGCCACCAGCAATGAGGCTGATGATCAAGAAAGATCAAAACTGAAATCAGTAATGAAAGGACATACAAACGAAATTGATACTATTACAGATGGGGTACTACACCTCTTTGGTATTGATACCATAAAAGAGTTCACAGCTGCGCACAAGAGGTAAATGGCCAGATAAAGCTAGGCAGCACTCAAAACATTTTGGATCAAAGGTTTTTTAATCTTTTAGTTTTGGTCTCTGTGGCTGCTGATATTTATGAAGTGAACGTTGTAGCTAAATGTAGTAATACTGTATGTGTCTGAAAGTATCAAACAATTTAGTATTTTGGCTACTGAAGCATACAAATATTTTGGGTGCGATTGTAATAATTTTTAATATTCAAATATGAATACTTTGTTCAAAGGTTAAAATAATGAATATTTTGAGCCAATGACTTATGAAATATGTATTATGCTGTAGGAATATTTTAATAAACATGTCAGTAATTATATATATACCAGACATGCTGTGCTGACTAGAAAAGTTACGAAGATCAGACCCACATAAAAATTAAACAAATACCATTCAAATACAGTAATTGTTTTCATTTTCAGCACAACATGGCTTCTCAAGTGAAAGAAAGAACATTAATTTAAATTTCAAAGCTCTATTTACTTGAGCAGGTCCAACTACCTGTTTCTCTGCACTCTTACTATGTTCTTCATTATCCCTCCAGAAATACACCACCAGCCACTATTAGTTGAACTGTCTGAAGTCTATCCCCCTTTAAGTTTGGCTCGCTATCCATTAATCAAGTCTCCTCTTATGTGTGCCGCCTTTAACCATTCTTGAATTGCAGGATCTGGGTCAAATTTATCAACAGCTGGACCTGTCAGCTGAATGGTCATCAGATCATTTAATGATGTACTTTAAATTCAGTTAAGAGATTAATCAACTGATAAAGAACCTGTATTAATCTACTTACATGTCTGATATTACATAGGCAGATTAGAATATAAGTACACCTAATTCATAAATAAACTAAAAGCTAAATGTGATTAATATTGTATGGTTCATATTTATGTTGGATTGATTCAACTTGCCTTCCATAAAAATTATTCTTTATCATGTCCCATTCTGTCAAAGCATAATCAATCTTAATATTACTGTTTTCACGTATGTCCTTGAAGTGGGTTGTAATAACCTCAACATCAGTGTTTCCAAAATCAATCCTATCATTGTTGTCATGTGATGGCCAAGTAGTACAAAATGCACTTTAAATGCACATAATATCTTCGTGTGAAATACATTGGTTTATAAAGTGACAAAAACTTTAAATACCATAATTTTAATATGCGCATAAACTGACAATGTTTGCCTATAGGCAGCATTCAATAGCCTTATGTGCAACCATGTGAATGATATGGATATTCGATACTATCCTACCTTTGGCCAGTCAAAGGCTGTTATTCATAAGTTGTTTGTGACGTTATCACTCGTTGTATGCATGCACTGAGCATGTGTGCATATACTGTCACGTGATTAGTTATCCACATGGCTGCCAGCTCAAAGTAATCAATGAAATACAACCTTTTGGCGGCGTTTCTACCCACATAAAAAATTTATGTATTATGTGCAAGATAAATGTGACGGAGTAACCAAACATTAGAATAAAGGTAATTCGTATTTGATAAATATACAAAGGATATTTGCCATCAACGAATTGACTTAACTATAATACATACCCGTGTAAGCCCTGTTTTCATCAGTTGATCGTTTCACGCAACGGATACGTGGTCAAGATATCGATGAACAACGACTTTCATCCATTCAGTGAGCATCAAATCCCGGATTAATCAGCAGCTTGTTATTAATTTATTTATTTGGCATCATTCCAGTATAGTATCAAAAAAATGAAGACAACGCTTACATACACACATAGCTACAAGGTAGATATCTTACTAATTTGTCAGTGTAATCTGAAAGTTCGTTTGCACCTTTTGTTGTTGTATTCTACTTGAGATTTAGTTGATGGTTTGTCAACTTTAAATTTCGGTACACTTAGTTCCTCCTCTCATATTATAAATTGCTACATTTTTAACAAACACGCCTACCAGAAAAACATGAAAAGTTGAAATTCACGGTGACGTCCGGAAGGCTTATTTACATATTCAGAACATTGGTCATTCGGGAAGGCTCGAATGTCAATTGTGACATTGCCATCTTACGCCAATTTGATTCATAGCCGGAAGATATGTGTCCTAGATTTGGGGGAATATCGTCCTTGGCTATTTGTCACTAGACTAGATTAATTATCTAAGCAGCCCTATTTATATCTATTTTTTAATTGCTGTATCTTTCTTCAAAGCAATACTATATAAACTATATAACCCAATTGTCACTGTCTTCAAAGATCAGTTTTTACAACGGGAAGGCGTCATGAAGCGACTACTATTAAAACTGTTTGGCTTAATTGCTGTTAAGAGATAGACATCTGCGCTGAGGCAGCCCATAATAGCGAGTCATAGCTTCGGTATTGTTTAAACTATGTTATCATTTTCAAACCTGACCTGACGTCTGCTATTCTAACTATTTTGTAGTAATAAAGTTCTTAAATGTTATTTATGACAAGCAGATTAGAGCTAATCTTGAATGCCATAGTACAAACTGGACATACCTGGACCTAGGAAATATAATTATATTCCTATAATACAACCAAGGTGAATCTTATATGCAACTAAAGTTGATATATAAAACACACCAACCGCGCGAGCTGTGTCCAATGCCACCGCTCGAGATGCGATGCAGTGTTTCTATTCCTGAGTCAGGAGTACTTATAATGCTTTAAGAGTGTACTGTGCCTGCTACAGTCATTTAAATGCTGGATAACCAGGCCAAACACCTAAATGGCGTGCTTCCAAAGACGCAAATAGTACACGGAATATACAGCTCTGGATCAACTTTTCTAGATGCGCGGGCCTGGAAACATACAGTCTCCACGCACAGAAAACGGAACTTTCTCAACCGCAGAATAATATGCCTTGTGATATTTGCTGGGGGTATAGTAGTAATCACATTGAAGTCAATTTATACACCAGACACACTAACATCTTGTTATGGGCGTGTCATGGAGATGTTTGAATCGTGTGTCACCGAAATAAATAAAATTAGGGTAACACATTCTGACCATTACACAAATAATATTTTCATCTCCATGCTTTTTTAATAATATGATTCCATGCTGGCATAAATCACATTAAATTTAGATGAAACAAGTGACTTTATGATAATCTGATTTAATTCTGTATTAACATCATCAGGATTTGCAACTATCGAGGCGCAGGTACAAAATGACTATCCGAGTGACTGACAAACTGATGTGCTCGGTAATGTCTTCTGTGAAAGCAGTAATGTTGACATATGCAAACTGATACTGGAGGTCGTCTTTTTTAACAGATTGTCATTTGCCAATCGTAGCCTTTCGTTATGTCCTGACACTTATCTGTATACATTTCCTTGGCAAATTTCTTCCGTTCTTTTATTTCTGGAGGAATTCGGTGCTGGTCATAATAAGAAACACTCATTAACCGGTTACCAAGCTTGGAGACTTCATTCAGTTAATTAGCACTTGTGAATCTTTCCACAATAGAACGTGTCTTTCCCTGTATGTCTTTCCCCAGAAAATTGGTAATGGTAAGGCATATATGAGTCAGATTATGATTATGCATTAAGGTAGCAAGAAATTGTGTGATTGCCCGAATATAGTCTTCTTATTCGACTTCCCTATCTTCTTTGCTAGCACGGTCAAAGGATATTTTAAGTTATAATTCATGCTAGACGTTTTTAAGTCAGTTAATACGTATTTCATCAGGCTGGTAGTTGTTATTTAACTGCGTTCAAGCTTAGCACATAGCATGGATATAGATGTGTGTACACTAGTTGTTAAGGTATTCAAACTTGTTAATGAAGTACAATTTCGTGCTTAACAGGAGTGCGTACAGTCAAGGTCATATTATCCATAATGATGACTATACTGAAGCCTAGTGCCCTCGCAGGGAGTAGGAGCGCCCCAATTCTTTTTTCTGAGTCGCTGTTACCCAATCGTTAAATGCACTTTGCACTGTGCGGCAGCCTATTATCTACCGGTGAAAGATTGAAGTAACCGAGGGAATCCGAAGTACTTAAAAGCCTAGGGGCCAGGTCACGAACTGATACTGCAATGGGTATAGCTCCTGAATAGACATTGGCTTTTTGCCAGAATCAATGCCAATCATAATAACACAAATCTGCGAATTAACACCAAGTCATTACCACACTGTAGTATAAATTCGATCAAGGTGCACAAATAAAACGTGTGCAATCAATACAGTTTGGCACAAACAAGCTAAAGAGCAGGGTCAATCTTTCAATTTTAAAGCATAAATCGCCTTCAAACTCTACGAACAGTCACATATGTTGTTCTATATATACATCTAAAACTCTCAGTAACTTTTCACAGACGCTAATATCCAACAAATTTCAATATTCCTTTTCAACGTCAATCTAAAGTCATTCATTAATGTGGAATGAACAGACAAAAAATTAAATATTTTTTTTGTTTGAAAATAGTGACACCAATTCTAAAACAATTCACGTAATAAACATACCCATCAGTTATCATATTTAAAAATAATAAAACTATGTAAATAAATATAGAAAAGTTTATCTTTGCAGTATTTGCACAAAAATAACAAAAAAAGGAATCTATCTGTTCATGATTCATTAATATCATGCCAAATTGAAGAAACAAATATTTCATGTAGGTGAACATTTAATCCGCCATATTGTTAGCGGTAGAAATTGTACACAGTAAGTACTCCGGTTATGAATGATAATGTTTGTTGTTGTTTCTAAGCAGATGTATAATGGTGTACTATTTAATACGTTACATATCGAGTTGCAAGCAAGACTACTTGTTGTAGTTATGTTGTAGGAATATTGTTTATATATTATTTGAGAGTTGCGTCCGGAAAATTAGAAGAAAAAAAACACAACAACACAAACGAGTGGATGTAGGACAAAAATCAAAAGGATGAAAACATATCTTTTAATATTTATTCTAATGAAAATATACCAATGTCTCAGATGCAATATCTTGATTTAGTTAGGAGATGAGACTCTCTTATAAAACTGGGCCAGTTCACAGATTTGATACATAAAGTATTTCAGCTGGAAAAATTTATCGTTTAAAAAAGAGTATAATCAACAGTTTCATAATAAGAAAATAATGTTTATTGTGTGGAGATATGTCCGAATTACGTTGATATCCTGCGCTAACACTAATTGAAATATGTCGTGATAGTAGCCAAGGTCCCTCTTATGTTTCCTCTTGATATTGATAGTAAAATAGTAATAGTATAGAAATTATTAACCATAAACAGTAATATGTCACTGTATCGAGGTAATGGAATCTGGTTTTACTTCTATCCTGTTTGTTGGAGCCATTTAAAATGGAAGCAATCTAATGGCATCAAATATCAGTTAGAATACAGCATTTCAGAAAATCATATAGTTCTCGTGACATATTTCGGCTATCAAAGCGAGAAAGGGTTGTATGTGACTAGAACGCTTTAACATAATATATTCATGACAAATATAAATAAACAATAATTAACAATTTCCGCGTTTAACGTGAGAACTTGTTTTGTTTACATTTCGGCAGATTCAGCCAAGAACACGTCCTTTTTATTTTCTGACTTGACTGTTTCCAGGTCAGCATGCAATTGATTATTAAACTCATTATAAAAGCTAACTTTATTCATATAATTAATTAAAAGTGTAAACTCGAACTGCAATGTATATCATGGTCTTCTGATCTATTTTCAATTTAAATTATTGATACGCCTTCAGTATATTGCACCGTCCAAGATAGTGGTTGAGTTTCTACGCGGGAGTGAAATACATGTATAGCTATCAGTGAATGGTCTTGCAATCTTATTATAGAGACATTTTCCGAGGCACATAATCACCTACAATGAACTCGTATAAATAAAGAGCATGCAGATTTCCTTGTAGTTTCTTATATAAGTATAAAACTACCATATGTAAATACAGAACATAATTCACTGGAACTATAAACTGTTAGGGAGGTCGGCCACACTGATTCTTTCTTTACCAGGAACTTAACTGAGTATACCCTGGGCTGGGTAAGTTGAAGAAGCAACGCGATCTTCGAGGATATAATCACATGTATGTGACTGGTTATTCCATGATTAGTAAAATCCTTTCATGGTCCTCTTCGGTGTTAGAATTAAACAGCTATCTATTTAAACAGAACATTTCTTAACCAATGTATAAAATATTGCATTTACGAAACCTGAACATATTTACTATTGAAATATCGACCTAGTAACCAAAAATAAATATGGCGAAATAGGGTCATTCTTTTGTTCTCTTTCAGCTGAATAAATGACATACTGTTATCCATTGATACAAAAGTAATTTTATATAAAATGTATTTACACAGATCGTGCAGTTAATTGCGCAATGGTGTACTCAATGGGAGTTCTCAATTGAACTTACTATCTATATGTCAACTGAGGATGTTATTAATTGTTTGATGCTATACAAAGAAAATATTATATCTTCATGTATTTGTGTAAATATTGCGATACAATTCAGCGAAGGCATCATCTAATAGTGGAACTAGGTGTGCGTAAAAAATCACAAAAGGCAAAGCCTATAAATTACATTGTCTGCATCCGCACGAAGACAGCATCGGCCTCCAAACACAAAAGGAGACAATAAAATATTATGCAACAAAACACATTACCTAAGATTAGCAAACTTCAATGAAGAATCACCAGAGGCAGAACAAAGGCAAATGATAAAAACCAGCTAACGTCTTTTATTGCAATCCATGCAGAAACAACGCGACAAAGACCAAGAAACAACATCGAGGTTGTGCAGTTAGGCTTGTCAGATGAATTGAAGAATGAGACATTAACATCTATGTTATGATGTAAAGTGTGAGGCGCTTCCTGTTAATGCTTCTCGTGCTTGAATCATTTCGTTATTACATATAATATTATTCTAAGCTTCCCACCAAATAATGTATAAGCAACATAATTTTAATTTCTAATGGTGATATCACCCCATATATTTTATTTATAAATGCACGAATGAAGGTAGTTTATATCCACAAATATATACTAAGTTGCCATTGATTTTATTTATTACCCAATCAATATATTGAAACCTACGCTAACTAATTTGTGTATGGACAAACTGTGATTGTTGTGTGAAATATTTGCTGTTATTAATAAATGCTAATAACCATCTTTTAAGTAGCTAAAACATAGATTATTTAAAATTATAATTACCATCACACATTAATAGGAAGAAAGATTTGTCAAAGACTGGATGGCCCGAGCGAACTTTAAACGCTAGAAACAAATTGAAAGAAGGAACATCTTTCAAATAAAGCTAATTCGGGATTAGAATTCGGATGTTAGAGTTATCTTATTATTAATTGCATTTGAAATGTATCTAGATAAGGTGCGGTTACATTGAAATGTGCTCATATACTGTTACGTATTTAGATACATGATTTGTGAATGCATCTAGATAAATTACACTTAAATTTTAGATTAGTATTTAGGTGCATTTACAATTACATTGTTTGTGCGATGTAGGTTGTAATTGGTTGTATATATGTATGTGGAAGAACCTGAGCACAACCTCTGGTTTCATGGTCAGCTTCATTGATGCTAACTGGCCAGCTGAACGCCACAAGTCTAGCTTGAGCCGTGGCAAACTGCAGTTCAGGAAGATCGGCGTATAGCGTTAGACTTCTGGTAATGGTTGATTGCAGTGTAGTAATTAACTTGATATGATACATCGCGAGCAAAACTTATTTATGTGTCTATTGGCAATTAGTGTTATGACATTAACTACCTGATAGCTTCAATATACATTCATGATTATAATAAGTTATTGATGTCGATCATATTTCCCAGTTCACGATTGCAATTTAAAATATAAAATTTACCATTCAAGATCACACAATTACCATAGCTCTCCTGATAGGTATTTTATTAAAAGTATTAATAAAATTAATGACAATATTTATTTGTGTTAAAATATGCAATTAAATATATGAGTATTTACAATAATCATGTATCTAAAATGTATCGGAAATGTATCTGAAATAAAAAAGGTTATCAATAAATCAAGATAAGTTACAGTTACATTGGAAAAATGTATAAATTTATTTAGACAAGCATTGAAAACAGTATCTAGATTCAATGTATCTAGATCCAAAGTATAACTGCGCCAGGTCTCCCAAATATATCATCCTTGACACCTGACAGGTGAAAGCTGACAGCAGCTGTTGGCGTTATACTTATTAATATTAATCTAATTAGAACGACACATATCTTACTATCTGAGCCACTGATTTACTGATTAATTTCACCCTAACAAATGTTACCATTATATGTGCACTTCAGACATATTTATTGGCCGGTGCACGAAAGAAGGTGGTAGTCAAGCAAATTGTTTGTCGATAAGTACTTGTATCTATATTTTGCGTGCGTGTATTTCATAAATAGACATCAAATATTAATGTTGATATTCACTGCTATGAAATTAATGTTCTAGTGATTAACATAATATATTTTCTATTTAATTATGTGGCGTTTATAGGAGAGGTTCACAAATTCCTGATTTAGGTTGAATACTTATAAAGAGTTAACTTTGTATAAGCTGTGGGTTATTTTTATAGGTGAATCTTAACAGTGTACGGGTGGATAATACTTCCAAAAGCATTGGAACTAATGTCATATCAGTGATATTAGTTAATGCCTTTAAGTGAATGTGTATATATTTTAAAACATCACTCAACGGATATCTAATTATCGTACACATACCAACGCAGATTGTATTTCATTCTACATTAGCTCCTATGGGACATACTACTACCCATTTGACTCTATCTATAACACCATTATTGTCCATTAGCGGGTATTCTCCGAAGAGCCAGGACAATTCCCTCATTAATACCTTAATACAGTTAATAACTGCCAGAATTATCTAAATACGACCAATCAGTAAATCACTGGGATCATTACTCCAACACAATTATTCGTGTTTTTTCGATCTTGTTTTCGGTGTCCCGCTAGGTGGCGCTATGAGGTGCTAATAGGAGAATGAAATCTGCGTTATACCCCATATTCAGTATTATCTATCTTAATTATGTCATAGTTTATAATAAAACTCGACGATTCCAAGCCTTCCGTGTTCGCTATCATGCCATCGAGATAGATAATTATTATGTCGGACGATATACGGTGACACTACTAATGTTGATATTACTACAGGGAATACAGCAAGTTTAGTTATCGTTGGCAGCTCGTCGCAACTGATTTACTGTAGCCTATTTTTGGTACGGATACAGCAGTTTCGGCAACCCCTTGGTGGCGCCTCTGAAGTGTCAGAATATAGCGTATTGTTTTCGTCAAGGCTACCGCAGTAGGGAGGAGGAAGCAGTCAGAGCACTTGCATATCGGATCGATACGGGTGGATCTTTTTCCATTGAGCACCTCACAACCCCGCCGAACCTCACAATATTTTTCAACAGCCATCATACAGATACATTATGTACTCCATCGATATCGCTTTGCCTACAGAAAGGATATACAGGCTTCGGCGGTGAGTGTGGCGGGAGGCTTGGAATGTTTTCGTTGTCTCAAGTTGTATGGAGAGATGGGGCTTACTATGACTACTTCCCATATCAAAACGAGGGTCACTGACAATTATGCTAAATTCTGGGTTCGTGTGAACAGACTCTAGGCCCGGGATGTCGTCTGGTGTTGCCCTTCTTTGGACTCTTTCTAGGATTGCCTCATTTTCTTCCCGCTCTTCGAGTTTATTGGAAAGCACTTGTCCGCAACCTCGGCAGACGTCATCTATGCGCCCCAAAGTCTCCAGAACAATGGCTTTGATGTCAGTAACGCCCTGGATGCTACGCGATATTTTGTATTGCCTTTCGAAGCCTTTGCATGACTTCTATTTTTCTTGTTAAGCTGAACGCTTGCCGGATTTCCTGGATCTGGTCGAAGGACATTTCTCCTCTTGGGGGCATGGTTTCTCGAGTAAATAGCACATGCCATCATCCAGATTCCCCGCTTAGCCTGGTCAGGATTGCGCATATGCCTTTTCCCTCGATGATCAGAGCATTCGCGATAAAAATGGAAAACTATACTGGCGTAGGTTAAGCTTTGGGTTATGGCAAATAGACTAATGTGATTTTGTATTATTTCTTCCAGGTGCACAAGCTGAATCGCACGTCTTTTCGATTCCTTGCACTTCATCAGAAGTTCTTCGAGAAAAGCTGTTATGCTGGATTGTCCGAGTTTCGGGTGTATCGTATTTATCCCCCGTACCTCAGATACATTGACTTAGGCCGAAGTGATGAGGTACAACTGGTTTTCTTATGTTTCCAAAGCATCTGATAGCTTACGTGGCCATTTATGGAGACTGTGAAGCAGTATATTAGTGTCTTGTACAGAATATTTCCATTTATGTAGGGTTCCAAGTTGTTCTTTCTTTAGAATTGTTTTCCACATGTATGACATTCGTATTTCATTGCACCATCATGCTATCCTTCTTGTCCTCTATTATCTATATAGCGGATTGTTGGGAGAAACAATGGAGGCGTTATGCTTCTGTATATATTGTTCTAGAAAACAATGACTCACATCAGTAGGATAGTTGGGCAGTTGTCCAGCTGTTCGAATGACCGAAATAATGGCATTGGTACAAAAAGAGGATGTGTGCCGGGCTTCCCGTTTGACGAATTTCGGGTATTTTGGCGAGCATACGATCCTGGAGAAAAGATGGCTGCTTGACTATTGGTCCTCGTCGATGAAATCACAGCTAAAATTGACAGAACCGAAACTTTAAAGAGCTCCATGTCGCAAGGCGGCATTCGTTTGGCTTGTTATGTATCCCTGGCAGGATCGTGGTGGTGCCATTTGAAGAACAAGACTAAACACTGGCAAGTGCTACCAACTTGCCATTATTTTTCTGGGGTGTAATCCACCAATTGCCACATCGGCAGTGTGAGGAGACTCATATCTTCTATTCTCCTGGCGACATATCTAGGGCTTTCTTTGTGTCTTTGGGTTGTGGAGCTGGAGCCTAAAGAAGTGTGACCTGCTTGTTATGTTCTTAATCCTTCTCTACTTGCGCAAGTGTCTCCGGGTAGCGGTGAGCTGTTTGTGGTTTTGGGGTGGAGATAAGTGCGATGGGATTACACCACACGCTCATTCATTGATTGGAAATATCTGGACTCTCTCACCGAAAAACTCCATATAGCTTTCTATAACAATCTCCCTCCAATCTTTTGGTTGTTCAGAATTTTTATACTATACACTCAAAATCACCCACAACTACCAGACGTCTCATTCCGTCCGGACATTTTAGAATATCTACTTTGTCATTTCTCTGATCTATTTTACGGTGTGATCTCTTTTGCCGTTGATGCTCCATGTCGTGTTCCCGCTAAGGCTGGCAGCGGAATTATCCGCATTCTGGATCTCTGGGAATCGGTTTTGCGCTCGCAAACACTTGCCGTGTTCTCGGCTATGAGGTAGGCAATGGGATATCTGCCTATAATTTGACACTTGGCTGTCCTGCAGGTCCGGGAAACAGCGATATATGCCTAGGTTAACCTTTGTGGGCCGGATCCAGACAACGAAAACGCTGCTCTTCCCTGCTTGCGCATACTAAGCTAAGAAAATATTCCTTTGCAGGTGATCCTTTATGACAAAGCGCCGGTCGAGGTATGTGGCAGGGGTCTTCCATCGCTTGGTCGATGTAGTCGGAAGGATGACCACCAACGAACTCGCGGACGTTTATGTCAAGGAGATAATCTCCAAAAGTTCCTAACAAGTCATGTGAAATGAACCCACTGCTCACATGGTTTTCAAAACATTTCTGGATCTTCTGCCACTGATAACAGCCATTATCAACCGGTCACCGAATTACCTTCGAGATAAATAGCTCCGCCAACTCATTACTACGAAGGCCAGGCACTTCTGTACAGTTACACTTGAGGCTGGTCACAATGTACATTACAGCCGAAACATGCGATAGTAATAACGATCTTTAAGAAACGCGTTCTCCGTGTTAACAGTCTCGCAAACTACGGTCCGATATTGAACTTACATTTTCCACCGAAAATGCTAGAACGGTACGTTTCCTGTGAACTACTCCACCGTCTTGATGCCAGTTGGTTCAACAACCCAATACAGAGAACGTGCCATGACCCGATCACGATACAGAAACAGCACTAATGCGAATACGTGAAGATCTGATAGAGGAAGTTGATTGACGGCGTGGCGTACTCCGGGTGATGTTAGATCTCTAGACAACATGACTCTCCTAGGTCAACTTGGTGCTATAGGACTAAGCCAGACATGCTTGGCTTAGTTCATACAGGGTAGGCTGCACGAAACTGGGTAGCGTAATAACAACGAATAATGTAATAATAACCCAAATAAAACTGAAATAAACTAGAAGATAACCTAAATATATTTTACAAAACAATATTTTTACTGATATATTTCGCTGTTTCGTTTGTGATGTATTTCTGTGGTATCATACAATATTGCTTCTGTTTATATGACAGACGAAATAACAAAAGTGTAAAACAACAGTGCAATTGCATCACGGTATACCATCCTTTTAAACTGAAGTGCTATCGGCATGTTATACGGCTTACGTTTTACTTTAGATACATGATTTCACGTTTTATTCATTGAAAATAATCTTGTTTACAGGAAACCTTTTTCTTAAACCAAATAAAATGCTAACCTGCCCAGCCCACTATATTTACACCCGAACGAAATTAAACTCTCACCCCTTGAACCGGAAACAAATGAAATAACGGTCAACATTTCCAACCCTTAATTACTCCACATACCAAAGACAGTCTATGCTTAAAAATATTAAATAAACCTGAACACGGCAGATTTTGAGAATTATCAAGAACTTGAATAAAGTGGGGTTTAGCAAGGAGGGAGTTAACGACATTACAGGTGGGAGGAGGTAATTGTGAAGCAGGTTTCCTATAGTGCCCAAAACGCAAATATGTTATAGATAGTCGACTTGCTTCATATTGTGAAGAAATATTAGTACAAAAAACAATTAAAATGTCTTTATGATACATTGTGTATCAGCAACTACTACTGACATGATAAGCTGGTATCTTTAAAATTAAAATGTAATGATGACTCACTATAACTGAATAGTATATGTATATGTATGTGTATGTATACATATATATGGAAGAGTAGGTATTTAGGTATTTGCTTTAAATTGTTTTATCAGAGTAACAAGTGATTCTTTTGTCAAAAATGTTTTTAAACTGTAGATGTTTTTAAGATGATAGTAGGCAGTTCTGCTTAATGATGTAACATTTTCATACATGTTAATACATGCGTCAAAAATAAACCTTAGATGTTTACTGAATGTTTAATGGAAGGTGTCATCGTCTGTAATTCTGATGTTTTTCTGCGCTTTACTCAATGTGATGAAGCCGAATAGATAATGTTGGTTATATTATCATCTAACTTTGAAAGATATTTAGTCATCCATAGTAGAATATCGACAGTTCAATGTTCTATGTTGTTCAAAGAATAGCAGAAATATTACTCCTTGTCAGGATCCCGAGATATATACAACTGTTCAATTATCCCAAGAGGACGTGTATATATTGTAAATACCCAATAACCAAGACCTGAACCCTGTAGTATGCCAAATAACAATTACTGAAATTCTGATAAAATACCATGAAAAGACACCCTCTGAGAGCATTGTTTAGCACAACATTGAATCCATTCAAGAGCTTCATCTAACAGAATGAACATGTCTTTCAACTCAGAGAAAGGTACATCATGTTTGACTGTATTAAATGCAGCAGACAGGCCCAGAAGAACAAGTAACACAACCTTACTATGATAGATTGACATCATACATTTTTGTTTCCGTAATCCAAGGATGTTTCCGTGTATGATCACTTTATATAGGACCCAAGTAATTCATTAATGTCATTATTGAATAAACATAGATTTAGACACAAAACAACTGAAATGTTTATCATTTAGTTAAAGAATATTATATTTAAAATATGTCTATAATTGTTTTAATATTGCAATCCAAATACTTTTAGATAACCAAAAAACAGCAAAAACAATTATTTCTGTAAATCATTGTATTGTAGCATATCATACCTGGCTCATATTTCAGGATTGTCTAAATTTACAAAAGAATAATAAATAATGATTTGTAAATGGAACTTTAGGAAAAAGATATCATTTTTATGCCGAAATTAACGCTCTTTTCTGTGAAGTTAAGCTGTAACTTAGTTTATCCGTTCAATCGACAATCTGTCAGATATTACAACTCCCACCAACAAGACACTTTGTTGTCCAGACTGTCTGGTGTTGTTGAATATCTACTATTGTTTACATACAGGATGGGAGTCGTATATCTGAAAGTGTTTTTATAAACCCTAATTTCCATTACATCAATGATAACAGTGATTTTTCTGTTACTGGGAATGCTGCTGCTGCTGCTGCTGCTGATGATGATGATGATGAAAACGATGATGATAATGAAAATATAATGTTACATACCAAGCTAAATACCATGGGAATAAATAGATGTATACCTGAGTGGTTGATTTCCTTAACCTCGGCACTGGTTCCAATTGGGATGCATGGGCTAGAATAATTTGATAAGAATTTCAGATGATGATATGTAAAATTAGTGTTAATACTCATAACCCTTGAGACAAACAACGGACACTTCTACAATCTTCGACGTCCTATCGGTTTGATGGTGATAATGATTCTGATGATGTTCGTCATGCTAATCGTGATAGTATTTTTACCTTTAATTAATTTGCAATCGACATACTACTTTGTTAAAGAGAAAGAAAACAAATATAGGAAATAATCTGATAGAAACATTTGATTCTGCCATTGATTAATTCGACTTTCCACGAAAACATCTCCTCATATCATATCATGAGATTAACATATTAACATTAGCCTATCCTAGATGAACCAGATAAATTTCAATCTGACCGATTAATGTGTCCTCATAATCAAACAGCCCCATTATCATCAACATCTATAATATTCAGTTAAAAATATTCTTTTCCTAAGATATTTATGTCAATATCTTCTCGTCCTTGTATAACCAGGACTTGATGACTTTCGGTCAAAAAGTGTCGTTGTCCTAAGTATGTCCCAAACCTTAGATTGTTCATTCTGTCTTTCCTTCTTTTATAGAAGTTAACGTATACAGGAGTCAACTCCCACAAGAACATACAGCACCCCTCGTCATTCAACAGGAGAACAATTATTCATTTGTTGACCTTGTCGATGTCGGTAGCAGCTGGCTTTGTCATTTCTCTAGCAACGGCTACGGTGTTTGTATCCACCAGCTAGTTGTCTGATTATATACCCAGCTGGTACACAACATAATGGCATATAAGTCGAAGGTCGTGAAAGTTCATTCGCATGATAAAAGCCATATACAATGGAAGGAAGTAAGGGAAAGGACAATACACCTTAGACATAGCTGTCGATGTTGCTAGGGTGTAGGAAGCACAACAAGGAAACAATATTCAAGCGTATTAATCCGTCAGTATTTCCCACGGGATTAAATAAAATAAAATATAAATAAATAAATATGCGATAACTAGCTCAGTATGATGCATTTAATTCTGATCTTATGGAAACTGAACTTTTAATGCAATCATCAATCGTAGAATACCAGAGAGGGGAGTTTCCTACTGAGAAGGGTTTAACATAAGTATAAGTCGAGCTGATGATATGTTGTGCCGTTATTGATAGGTTTAACTAAGTGCACAAAAGGCTAGATGTTTATAGAAAGTGGTTGCAATTATGTAACAATAACGTTTAGAGCCAGTAAAGTAAACACGTAGCTTGTATTTTGATCTATCAGTCTGAATAGCAGAGGGGGTATAAAGTCGATTAGAATATGACTATTTTCGGTTTATTGAACTCTGATAACCTATAATAGGGGGATCCTTAAGATTACCGAGAGAGGTATTGCTAACTCACTGAGTTTCGACAGAAATTATATTGCTAATACGAATTATGATCAATACGTAATTCCAACTCCCTTTCTGTTGGAGATCTGTCTTTTGTTTCAAACAGTGTAGATTCAAAATAGCTGTAAATCGCTATTGACATGTATACATATAACATATGCCATATAACTGCTAATTATCTTTTGGTTGTTTTTATTTATACGCAGATATAAATCCTGTAAGACTTTAGGAATGTGGACCATGGTCGGAAAACGTTCGCTAGATGGAGCCACAACGCACTTATGTCTATCTATATATCTATCTATCTATCTATCTATCTAAATATCTATCTATATATCTATCTACCTATATAAATATCTATCTATCTATCTATTTATTTATTTATATATCCATCTATCTATCTATCTATCTATCTATCTATCTATCTATCTATCTCTATCTATATATCTATATATCGACCGATATATATATATCGCTCTCTCTCTCTCTCTCTCTCTCTCTCATATATATATATATATATATATATATATATATATATATATATCTTCATATCTGTATCTGCTAGTGAAATGCACTGACATACAAATAAACAACACACGCACACATACACACATACACTCAGAATGAAGGTGAAATCAGCATCTTTGCTGTTGAACTGCTCTGATGTATTGGTTTATTTTGAAACACAGCGAATAACTGCTGATTATACTTATTGTGTACATATATTAGTTTATCATTGAATCTCAGGCATGCGCCGTGTACTGTGAGCTGTGACTGTTGTAAGTGCTTCCGCTTTACGTAGGTAACATGCCTACAACCGTTTCCTTGTGGGTTTGACATGTTTGTCACGTACTAAAAGCAGATTGGCCATAGCCTGATGAATAGGCTGATGAATAGGCCAGATTTATTATAAATATACCCAACAGAGGTAAGGTATAATCATTCATCGTAATCCGAAATGCTTTCTCGGATATAGTTCCTGATAGTCTGCTGGTCTTAAAATAACGGAGTGACATTCGTCGATAGCCTAGTGGAGTTTGGGTCAACATTTATGAAATGGAAGAAGAACAATTCGATAAACCGCAAATGCTCCCGAAAAAACTCGACTAGAACGAAACCAATCTTACCAGAATGGAGAGTCTCACGAGGGGGATGTTTCTATATAAAATGTTCATGTTTTAGAGGCTTTCATGTTTTGTGCAATTTACGACGTGGTTGAAAGTGACGAAATTGCGTAGGTTTTGTTTTCCTTTCCACTGGATCTGGTAAATGGCCTCCTGACGGTCGCCGTATGAAATATTCAGGCAACCTTTTATTAGAGAAAATAATCTTCCTATGAAATTCAAATTGATTCGATGACGTTAATGCACTAGTATGGCGACTATTCAATCATTCTCTGGTATTAATTCATCGTAGCACAGTTATAACACTATTCTAGTTTTAGGCACCGATTCGGGAGTTTTGTTTGCTTAATTTACATATGTCGCTAATTGCAGTAGTGCTAAATATTTTCGATTACCGGTTGTTAAATGCTAATAATGTATAGCGTTTTTGACATTTATATTAAAGTATTTATATTTTAATTAACATTTACCTTTGATTATCATATATAATGTAGCTACCGATTTAATTTAAGTTAGATTAATTTATAAATAACATTTGTGTAAATTTATATTTGTATGATTTTTAATTTTGATATTCCTGGCAAGATATCCATTGTATTATTATATAATACAAGCTTTAAAGGATAGCTATGCCTTCAGCAAATACAACTAAGAGTTACAATAATAACTTATTTTAAAAACAAAGAATTTTAATGAGGAAACACTGTAATCAAATCATAGTAAGAACAAATAAACACATTGGCCGCTGTTTCAGACTCTTTTGTTAAACTTGATTTTGGACTAGCATACAAACAAACAAACACACATGTATTCATGTGTGTGTGTGTGTGTGTGTATGTGTGTGTGCGTGTGCGCGCGCCAGTGTGTATGTGTGTTAGTATCCGTGTGGGTTAACTCAAAAGAAACTTTACTGAGTGCTATTAGAACTCAAATAACACAAGGAACACCATTAGCCATTTTAAAGTTCTGTCATCTGGGCAATGTATTCTTTACGAACACATAGATAAACACACATTAGTCTTTATTTACATATATTACTTTGAATAGCATCTTGTTGTTTTTGTAGTTATTGCTATTATCATTACATGAAAGGGGTTACCTGATTTCCGGAATTATCTACTTTAATTGTTTCTTATTTAAAAAAGAAATAACTCCACGACTTTGAAGATGACATTCACAAGTATACAATCAAAAGATTTAACTATTATTACTTAATTAAATTTATGAATAAACTTAACGCCGTAAATTAATTCCTCAATATACATCTTAGCATGATGCCACTTATGTCGAATCCTATGTATCTTCTTGATTTCTTTGGAGCTTTATTATCATCCTATTATTTATTTATTATGGTTCATTCAAATGTAAACAATACATCACCAACTGTTTGAGCTCAATGTAAAGTTGAATATTTTGGAGTTATTAATGTCAAATTGAACTATTATTCGAAAAATATTACTTTCACGAATGACACTGCAGAAAAAGACCTAGTAATCATTAACGATTTAAAGCCGCTGATTCACCGAGTCGACAATGGGGTTAAGGCGTCAATAAATTTCGAACTTATTCCGTGACCATTCACTTGTTTGCACCGGAGTATTTTGCTTAAAGTATACAAAACCTGTGTAATATATCAGCTAGATTATGGTAATGTCATCTAGGAGCCACAATATCAAGCTGGCTTTTTAGGTAGATATAAAATAACCAGCGGAAGGTAATATATTCCAGTATTCTATTCCTCTAACGTGAAATGGCTGTTTGCAGTGTATAATACACTATTGAATTGAGCCAAGATTACACACGCACAGAAATAAAGGAATGACATTAGATGACTATCTTATTTAGGCAAAGTCTAAAGACAACTGCATCTGCCTCACAGAACATATTGTTTTGATAGATATGTTACTTATCATTATTTGTGTGAAATATAGTAACACGGAACTATCCAGACATGGTTTAATTGATATTGTATCAAGATATCGAGTTATGACATATTTTGAACATGATGTATATTTTCGAAGATAACTCCGCCCGATATAGATTTCATTTATCCATCCAGTACAATAACTCAAATAGATGAAGGTTGCGCGCAATACGGGGTACTTTTTGTGCCCTGTATCCTTTATCGTTACTTCGACTTATACTGTAGGGTTTTGCTTTAATTCAGATACAAGTTTGGGTTATACTTAGTTCTGGAAGTACAATAACAAGATTTCTGTGAAAGCACAATATATGGGAGAATACCATACGTTGACCAGCTGGAAATGATTTCAATGTACTAAGTGCAATAACTATGCTTTCAAACTCTTAAGTTCAAAACTAACTTTTATAGGCAGCAGGCCAAAACGTAACACACTTTTTAACGGCATTGTTTGTTAATAAGATAACACAAATTATGTGGGTTGATATCATTGTCATTGCGGTTTTCACAAGTGTATTTGTTTAAGTATTTCATAATTACAACAGAAACATGAAAATTAGCAAAATATATATTTTGAGGATTTCGTCAAATCCAAATAAGTGTACATTTGAAATTCCAAGATGGCGGCCACTTTTTCGAAGATGGCGACTAAATTTGCGCTTTTGCACATAAAGTTGCTGAAATTCAGTGGATTTGATAGAGTTATCATATTTAAAGCTATTTTAAGTACAAAGATGTATATTGTCTAACTAGATTGTAGGAACCGACTACATCATATCAACATGCTGCAGTGCACTGCATACTCTTCTTCAAGCAGGAACATGGTGGCAGTCTTACACCTTGGCTTCCAGCTGCAGGTCACGAGTTTCAGGCAGGCATTTGAGATAGGGAGAAAACTTGTCCAGACTGCTGTCAGAGACACTGCATCCCTCTTCCAGGCCGGGGTAGCAACTAGGGTTGGAACATCTATGTGTTGTTTGATTGCATGCAATCAGATCTTTTCCTGGTAGTTAGGACGTGTTGCATGAAGAACCAGGGAATTTCTAGTTGGAGGCAACGTCTCCTAACCCTTCTTGTGCTTACCAAACAGCTGCAGTCTGGGGTGGTTGATGGTTGGCTGTTTCGGTGTTCCATATAGGTGACTCACAAATTCTTCAATTGGTGCGATCTTTCCATTATGACTACCTCCACTGACAAGAAATGGATGCTTCTGGGATGTCTGAAATAGTGTCACAGCTTGTGAATGCACGGAAGCCGAGTAGGGTGTCCCTCACAGAATGTGTTCGTCGGTGAGATACCTCGTGTACTTGGTAAGATTTCCGCTTCTTGGCTGTTCAAGCGATCATCACACTTCAATTATAGACATAAAGTGCACCAGAAGCACCAGGACATATGTGTCTCTACGTATGATCAGTACACGTTCATATCCTTTGTCAACTGCTTCATACGCATGCAGGATTAACCTCATGTCCGTTTCTTCGTGGTTTCCTGAAAGCTTGGTTTGATCTCTTATCGTTGATCTTGCATGTAGCGGGTTATGTCGTCGTTCAATAAAGTTGCGACTTAGCTTATGTTTGTCCACTCTCTTTGATCTTAATAATACCTTGATTAAGACTATATAGCGATCAACCCTGGTTATGTGTTCTCCAAAGTAAAGTGTTGCTATTTGCATGAACACAGCAGCTAGGTCGTCAAAAGTCTGGCATCCATTGGGCTTCCCAAGGGACTGGATCAGTGGATGGCCATCTATCAGCACACATGGATTTATGTCAGCATATGGTATTTGTACAGGTTAGCAACGGACCTTTTTTTGATACTTCTTTAGTGCATCATAAAACCCTGTAGTTCCATCCGCCAGTCGTTTCTTCACATTGGTAATGACTGCCTGCATATCTGTCTCCTCTGCATTTAAATGATCACTGACCATCTCACATGGTGCAGTGTACTTTGTTTCATGGGCTATCATAAGTTTGTCCATAGTCTTTTGGTAGGTGTTTCCATACTCTTCCGATGGGTTCATGTGTAAACTGGACACAGCAAATCCTCGGAGTTGCATAGCCAGCTTCTTTACGTCATCAGCATCACTTCTTCTACCAGACGGAAGACTATCAGAACAACAGAAAAGAGTCTCCTCGTCGTCATATTATAGATTAAAGAGTGACCTGGTTTCTTATAAATGCATTATCTTTCTGACCATGCAACATAAAACGTGTAGCTGGCTTGGTCATTTCTTTTGATGGCGATGATTCCATTGAGCATCTTGCATATCCTCTTAATCCATTCAGTTGCCTAATAAACAGAGATTAAGTTGAATCGCCCTTTGGTCCTGTCCCTTACAATGTTTCCATCAAGATACTTTGCATAGACATCTGATATTGTCTTCTGGAGGAGTTTCATGTCTACAAGTTTGTGGTCATATATTGTGAGCCGTGGCAAGATCTCAACCATCCTCATATAAGTTGACCACCACATGAAGCTTCAGTTATCAGAGTGCACTTAGTCAAACAGCCCCACAAGGAAATCTACCTCCTCACTACGAAGTGCATTTGACAGATGGTCGATTGCAGTGCTGAGTTATGCTCTACGGTCAGCGTTGTTGTGTTTCCTAAACACCTGACCCACAATTTGGGCGAACTCTTCAACTGCCATATTTTATTCATGGCCATGTTCAGCCAGCCATGACTTGAATATTGGCCACTTGAGGAGCCAATGAGCTACGTATGTATGTTAATGTCTTCTGACAGCACTGAAGTAGGCCTTGCCATCCAGTATAGTCTGAGTGGTGTTGGCTGCATATACACATGGCTCAGTCCATAGGTCAGCCAGTCCTGCACTATCCATTTGTCAGCCAATGCTTGATGACAATAGTGGCTTCATTCATTGCTCCCAGGGAAGAATAAGAGTGTGTGTAGGTGATGTGTAGCCTGATCTACATGTATTGGTATGCATAATGGCCGTCATCTTCAGGATTATATTTAAAATGACTAAATCTTAAGTAATATATATATATGTATATAATTTATTTCGTACTTTATATATGGTATGCAGTACAATAACTTGTAGTAGAAATATGAACAATGTCTATAAATTAATTGGAACTGGCATAGAATCAACCAGTGCATATACAATCAATTAAGTGACATATATCTCTAGAGCTTAGGTCTGTAGTCAATATTCCATCACTTAACAACACAATTCCTTTACAAACACCATTAGCTATGCACTTCTCCTAATTTTCATATACACTTCTTAATATTGTTATTCATCACTGAACATTCACCATATTCATCTTCATTTAGTTTGGATAGCAAAAGTCTCCTATTAATCGATAAAGAGGTTCGTAATGTCTTACATAGCAAATAACACAGATGAGTACAAATATTTTCACTTTTTGATAATGATTGGTAAAATGACATAAATCGAGACATCAGTTCGATATCAATACCATATCCTTCACATAAATGATTTAAAAGTCTGCAATGTGTTCTAACGGGGATATTCCGTATCTTCCTGATACAGTTTCTCCATGTAAAATAAAAATGCTTAACATCATTGGAATCTAACTGTAAATAGTACACTAGAGTAGAATTTCGGGATAAATGCATGAATGGCTGCAGGATGCTTGAAAACTTAAAAACAGACACCAAGATTACTCAAATGGAATGATTATTTTATGTAATGCCTTTTAGACAAACAAAATGGCTAACATCTTGGACAAGGTGGCCACCGTTTTGGATTTGCACTTATTTGGATTTGAAGAATATTTCAAAACTTTTGTGGCAATTATCATACGTCAGCTGCAAGTTCAAGCAACTTAGACAAATATACTTGTGAAAACGTCATTTTTGCCCTTGGTGACCTTTATGACATTGAAAGTGATATTAAAACCAAAAATTGACAATAGCATCCACCCACATTTTGTTTGTCAGCCTATGAATAATTGGTTCGACATGGATGTCTGCTATTAACAAACGATGACATTTCTAAAAGCCTTTTCCATTCTTGTCTGGTCAAGTATCAGGATTGTGTTTAAAATGGATAAAATTATAATAATGGTATACTGAGGAGCATTTAGAATAGCATCAATAGCTTCTGATTGCTCGAAAACATACAACTAGACACCAATATTACTCAAATCGAACAATTACACGCAGAGTTATATTAAAAATACAAAATTAGTTGCCATTTTGGAAATAAAGTGGCTGCCATCTTAGCTTTTTAAATGTGCACTTCTGTTTCAGTTATAAAACAACTTAAACAAATAAAGTTGTGAAAATATTTAAAGAAAGAGCTGTTATTGTGTTTTCTAGTATCAGAGATCTGCATTATTTAAGGAGGTATCGAATATGGGTCATATTGATTAAGCGGACAGCCGCTTTAATTTGGACCTTAATGCACCTAATTGCCTAATTTTACGGATGCCAAATTACGCGTGGACACAAATCTATGTCCCCCGTTCATCTCGACCTGTTAGGCAAGCTGATGATGCTCCAAGAATCTATCAAAGTACTTTTAACCGTATTCGATATCTGTCTAACCTATATCTATATGATTTATGTAAGTAGGATGTTTGAGTTATTCGAACCGAGTATGAAGCTAATATGAACATATGTTTTTCTCTCTCGAAATGCTGTGATATATAAGGCTTTCTTTTAAACCAGAACCTAAATTATAGCGCCAAAATAGTTAATGTGTTTATCTTTTAACCGTAGTAACTTTCTGATCACCAAACGTAATTATGATTTCTGGTCTATTATGACTTATCTATCTATCTATATATCTATATATCTATATGTATATCTATCTATCTATCTATCTATCTATCTATTTATCTATCTATCTATATATATATCTATCTATTTTTATCTATTTATATATCTATATATCTACATATCTATTTATCTATATGTACATCTATCTACCTAACTATCCAACCATCCATCTATCAACACACAAATCAAATAATTTTGTCCGGGTAATCTACTTTATTACACAAAAGAAATTGCAATAGTTTCCAACCATGGTTTTTCTGAATCCTTATACATCTGGGAGTATCAATTTCAAAATGTTCTCAAGGGAATAAATGTAACATCAATTCAGGGTATTTGAGGTATGTTAAGTTCATTAAAAATAATAATTAAAGATTGGAGTATTCCTCATTTGCACACACCTAAGATGGCAGCCATATTTAGTTTATTTTGAGCAACAAAATAAATATTCTAATGGATTCCCGGAAATAGATTTAACATCAATTCAGGGTATTTGGAGTTGATTGTGTATGGGGAGTTGATCAAAAATAACACTATAAATATTGGAGTTTTCCGTATTTGCCTAGATGTAAGATGGACGGCAATTTTGAGTGTACTTTGATAACAACAAAATATTACTTAAAATTCAAAGAAATAGTACTATGTTATTTGCATACCTTTAGTGATAACCATATTTACTCTATCTGTGTGTATCCGGTTCAGTGCCAAACCACTCTTACATTATAGGAAAAGGATCGTGATAGTATCATGAAAGTCAGTGAAGCTAGAGGCAGTGATGTAACTCTTTACCCTTAACCAGGTTGTACATGCAAGGTGCAGATTTGACTTCACAAACAAAAGAAAAGCTCAGTTCCACTTGAAACGAAAAACGTGTAGTCAACCAGAACAATATTTGCAGCAAACACTCATGTGAGAGGAATCCACGTTGAGCTATAAATATGATTGTTTATTTTGTGGCTGTCTAGATGCTAACAAAAGCAAACTCCTGTTAGAACAATGGATTTTAGGAACAAAATCTGGAAGGCCTCTGATGAGTTCAAAGGTGTATGTGCCGATACTGAATGGCCTTTATTCAAGAACTACCAGCTGCAGATGCAGATTATCACAATATCTGTAGCATCAACTTTAGAACAGGGAAGCAAAAGCCATAAATATGTCAGAAAATAACCGAATAGAGAGCTTCAAAATGCTAGAAGATTTGAGGGAGCGACGAACCAAGTGACTCTAAAAACATTAAGCATTTCGAGGAGTGGCAGAGTATCTCGAAATTAATGATGAATGAGCTATTTCCAAGACATAATTACCATATCGGATAATGGTGATAAACAAAATGTTATTACATTGAAAACCACTGCTACAAAATTCTTGTAAAAGTTGCACGAGCAAACAGGAAAAAGAATGTGACGAGAAAAAAACACATAATAATAGAAGCAGCAACAAAGTTCAGCAGAACATGAGAGACATTTCTCAGACAATAGACACCTACTTCTCTGTCGAGGAATTATTAACAGATACAGCAATGAGGTTCCTTCCACCGTCTTTGCTACTATTGGTGAAGATACTATTCTGTGGGAAAGACTCAAGGAACGAAATTGTTTCAATAGGCCAAGCAATCATTAAAGCAACATGCTCTCTTTTACTTATGGCCCCACTGCTAATAATGTATTCTAGTCGAACGTTTTGGTAGATTCCGCAATGAATATGGATTTTCCTGCTCATAAAATGGAGTGAAAAGTTTGAAAGGAGTGTTTCTGTAGCACAGGGTACACCAATACCAAACATGACCTACTCCGGTGACAAGCTTCACTATAACGTTAGACGCTCTGATGGTCACGGCACGTTCCATGGTATTGGAATGTTTGCTTTGGTGAAGCTCGGGGCACCATCAGCAAGACGTATTTCAAGTCTGAAGGTTACCTCTGAGTACATTACATATGTTGGATAGATATCAATCGATCAATCTTACTGTGGAAGTCATGTCTGCTGCTTCTCGTTCACCTGCTTTGTTTGAATCTCCAGACGTGATGAGGTCGGCTAATAAAGCGAGTCTAGCTGGTAGTCTGTGGTCTCAAACAATTGCAAAATGCTGCAATCCTCTTGCCCTAGTACAGTATGTCCTCGATGGAGGTGCTTTCCTTCACAGAATATCGTGGAAAAAGGATGCTCCCTGTGATGAGATTATGAGGATGTATGCGGAGTATGTTACTATATATATATATATATATATATATATATATATATATATATATATATATGTGTGTGTGTGTGTGTGGAAAAACCACTGTTGTTTGTGACGGCTACTGAGACTCGCCCAGCACAAATGATTTTATACACGCACGAAGAAGTGGTAATTGCATTGGCCATCAATGCACTTTAATGATACCATGGCACTGCAGACAAAAAAGAAGACTTTATTACAATGATAAGCAATAGTTTGAAAACAGCTGGCTGTGGCGTTTACCATGCAAATGATGATGCTGATGTTTTGGTAGTGGAGGTGACTGTGGATTGTGCTGAATACATAGAGGCGTTTTCATTGCAGATGACACATATATATTGGTTCTCCTGATCCACCATGCTCGGCATGCCAAGTACAATGTGTGGTTCAATCCACACGTAAAAACAACAAGGTAAAAAGCCTCAAAGGTGATAGAACTTGTCACCACCAAGATGCCACCTGGAGGAGTACTGTCTGCAGCAGTAATTTGTTTCTCTATGCTGTACTTGGATGCAACACCACGTCATGACTCTATAGAATAGGCAGAAACAAGACAGTGGTGAAAGTGGAGAGTAACATCGTTTTTGCTAGACAAGCTGCAGTGTTAATGGATTCCAGTTCAAGTCCAGAAGATGTCATGGAGACAGGGAACCATGCACTCATCTCCTTCTACAATGGTGAGAAGGTTGAAATCATCGAAAGCCTCAGGCTTCCCAGGTTTTATGGCAAGGCGGCTTGCAGCACTGCAGTAGTTGAGCCACGTACCGAACTCCGACATCATCTACTACTAAATACCTTGAGAGTGTATCAACAAGTTCAAGTTTGGCTAGGCAATGGAGACCAAGAATTACTACCAGAGCAGTGGGGATGGAAGGTCAGTGAAGAGAAACTGGTTCCACCGACAATCCACCAACACCTAATCCCAGTGATCAGATGTGTATGCAAAACCGGTTGCTACACAATGAGATTTACATGCAGAAAAAAACGGACTGGGCTGTTCCATGGCCTTCAGTGAATGCCGTGCTGTGCGTTCAAACAGTTCAAAGTTCATAGTGGATAGTGATTCGGACAAGTGTCTTTCTACACACAAATGGACATAAATGAGACAGCTGTTAATCATGCAGTACTTAAGAGACTCATACAAAATTGTAACGGTTATGGATGTGATTAATAACTGTTGTCATGAAAATATACATGGAACGTATTAGAACATATATGACATTCTGAAACAACGGCAACATTATTGTTGGAAATGAAACATTTAATGCTATTGTAACAAAATAAAATAAAAAATACTTTTACTGATCCGCTCAGGATTCATTTGTTATTTCAGGGTTAAGTGCAGACTGCCCTCTGAGAAAATATGTTCCACTAGTCTATATTGGTCTATTTTAATCAGAAACAAATGCTTGAAACTACTAGCGTTTGTTTTGGGTTACCCCATTTGTTTATTATGAGCTTCCCAGGCGATTCATCCATCCATCTATGCATCCAACCACCCAACCATCCATTCTCCTTTCTATCCACCCACGCACCTACTCACTTATCCATCTATCAATCCATCCACCCATCAATCTGCATGTGAGCGCCTGGTTATGTATGCTTCCGCGTGTGTGTATGGTTGAGTATATGCCCGTACTTGTGTATGAGTGTCTTTTAAACGACTTTATTGTGTGTATGGGTGGGGGGTATACATTTGCACATTTGCATCAGAAGGTTGATAGAGAGAGATGGTTTGTGCTGTATTGCATGACTTTCTTTTCGGTATTTGCATATTCCCAGGTGGCTCAATCAGTAAGTCGACATGTTCGCCTTAGATTATTGAACGCAA
This sequence comes from Paralvinella palmiformis, assembly GCA_025642065.1. NCBI lineage: Eukaryota > Metazoa > Annelida > Polychaeta > Terebellida > Alvinellidae > Paralvinella > Paralvinella palmiformis. The sequence continues at coordinate 134,475 of JAODUP010000570.1, read as the reverse complement.
TTCATTTTAACTGATTAGCTTTCATATTAACATTATCCATCGTAAAAGAGTCAGATTAGATCGAATCCAACCAATCAATATATCATCTTCCTAAAATAGCCACATCAAATACAACAGCTTCTATAAGAGTCAGATGGAGATAATCTAATCTTAGCTTACTTAGGTCAATGCCATCTCATCCTAGGATAATCAGGTCATTAGCATTTTCGTACAGCAACCAACGCTTCTCTAAGTATTTCCCAAACTACGAATTGGCGGTGCTGACATTCCTTCTTGTATAGAAATGTGCGAGAAACTGGGCCCAACTCCCACTGTTGGAGTATAATTCTTCATTTGTTGTCATTGGCGATGTAGGGATCAGCTGGCCTTGGCATGTCCTGAGCCACGGCTACGGTGTTTATATCTGTCATCTAGTTAGCTGATTATATAGTCAATTGGAACATGACATGCTAGCATAGAGGTCAAAGGTCGTGACAAGAACGAAAGTTCTTTATTTACAATATTCACGAATTAGAATTACTTTGAACGATAAAACCAATTTACTATCGAAGGAAATTAAACAAATACACAACACACCTCACAAATAGTTTATGATAATGGCAGACTGTATAGATCCCCAGCAAGCAACGGGGAAATGTTTAAGGTTTTTTTTAAATCTCTGGTAATTACCACAAGAGTAAAATAATTAAAGTATAATAAATAAACTTAATCACCTGATTGGTTGTGTTATTATCCAAATTGTCGATACCGGATCGTTTTTTGTTGTTGTGAACTGTGCCGTTGATAAGGAAAACACATTTAAGAAATCCTTATACTTTTTAACATCCCAGAAAGTGCTCCTCTGTTTAATTATACCTAGACATGTGACGACTTCATGTCTCTCCAATATTCAATTTACCAATATCTAATTATTTCCTTGGCAAAATCTCACAAACCTAACATTAGGTCATATTCAGCTAATCGCCGGTCATACATTGCCAGAATTTTAGTTAGTGTGGTCCATTAATTGTTTATTACCAAAGGGCTTTCTTCAGATTAGCAATATATTTAAGAGGAAATTTCCATTTCGAAGATCATTAACAAGCTACGACAAGCCGTTATCATTTGCAATTGAAATATATGAAATTGTCTTACTGGGTGTGTGAGTTTTAATGGCAAATAACACGTTATTCATTTGATCTTCCTAGAATCGAATGTAATTTCGTATAATGAATTGAAGCCAATAGTTTATGGAATAAGAATATCTTAAATAATCTTTAGTATATTTACTTGATATTTTATCTATATAAATATATATAATTTAATATTAATATTCACGAAGAAATGTATGCAATTATTTCCATTATAAATTGCATTCATTGCATTAATATCGATAAAGCACATTTTATGCTCTTTATCCAGAACAGTACTTAGATAAAGGAAACCTTTTCTATATACATTGATCAAGAAGCTATACCACACTTCAAATGTGTCAAATATCTTGCCATATTCATAAATAAGAAATTAAATTGGAACTTTCATACGAATCATTTTAATTCAGGGAATTATCCCTGTCGGTTTGTGTTAATACTAAATGAAATGTGTTGTCTTATACTGATTTGTGCATATGGTATCGTACATTACTTTACCATTATATACACTATTACATCACACTTAGGAGAACTACTTTAGTATCAGAACAGTTAATTATACCACCAAACTATTTCCATCTCGTCGAACTATGAAATGCCAAGATGTGTAACAATTATATTTGGCATATTTGCGTACTTATGTATATAATATGCTCGTTGTTTCCATAGAGTACATGCTGGTTATTTTATAGTTGTCTCTCTTGTAATATGCTGTAATAATTCAGTATTTTGTATTTATTTCCACTCTATAATAATGATGATAATAATAATAATAATAATAGTTTATGTAGACTTATTCAACTTGGATTGTCCTAAGGCACTTTACATTTAAAACGTAATTAAAACATAATTTGAGCTCATATTGCACAAATACATTTTATACATAATAAACTGGTTTTAATATTATAAATACCCAATTTAAATAAGTGGGTTTTATGAACCTTACAACGAATTTATTTACTTGCTGCGAGTTTTATGTGGTTTGGCAATATATTAATCAACAAGAAGACATCACTGCTCACTATAACTGTACGTCGACAGCATTTCTCTAAGCCGATGATATTGGATTATAGCTTCCTCGAAATAAATGATTTATAAATGATATTGAACAATTCTGAAGGCAATTATAGATCACAAATGTATGAGGCATTATGCATAACACTAGCAATTTGCAGAATGAATATTAAATTGTATAATAAGTATTAACATCAACTTTGAATATTTCTCTACTTACATTAATTAACGCTCTAGCACCTTCCCGTTCACTTCACCTGGAATGACCCGGTCAAATAATTTTGACAAATAACGTGAAAGGGATGATGTAGGATTCTGCTTCTTCTTGAGAACATTTTGCAATCAGGATCCAGCTGCAAACTGTTCCCCCGAAGAGACTGATCACCAAACTCGCCATGGAGAAAGCAGGTGGTGTTGCCGTAAAATGAATGATTTCGTGGGCATGAGTCGAATGTAGATGCCCACTCTATCTTGGTTACTGTGCACATGATCTTTTCTGGAGAAACGCCAGTTTTGAAATAAATAAAAATCATTCTAGGACTAACTTAGAGATGGAATATGCCATCCGTCTGGTTATGGAAACTCTTTGTGTAAATAATGTTCCGGTAGTCAATAAATTGTAATGCTCAGTTATTACTATTGTTATTATTATTAGTATTATTATTATTATCATCATCATCATCATCATCATTATTATTTTTATTATTATTATTATTATCAGCATCATCATCATCTTCATCATCATCATCATCATCTTCTTCATCATCATCATCATCATCATCATCATCATCATTATATTTATTATTATAATTATCATAATTATTATAATTATTATAATTATTATAACTTTTTTTAAATTATTATTATTATTATTATTTTTATTATTATTGTTATTATTATTTTAATTATTATCCATAAAATGAGAGCCTGACAGGACGTCATGACTATGTATTTGAGTATTTGACATGCTTTAATGGCAGCATGCATTGTATGCTCTTTTGGGGGTTCATATGTGTATTGGTGGGCACAGGTCTGAGTCAGAGTCAGGGATAATAATACTTTGGATCTCCTCAGAACAGGGTTACCAATTTATACACACACACACACACACACACACACACACACACACACACACACACACACACACACACACACACACACACAATATATACACAAATATATATATATATATATATATATATATATATATATATCGTATACTAATTTTGTTGATGTGTGTATATAAGTATAACTTGTTCGCTACTTTATTATGCAATCTCTGGATTTTATGATTCATCATTCATATAAGAACCTTTCATTATGCATGTTTTATTACACATTTTTAACGATAAATTTATTATAAAATTCAAAAGTGTATCTCAGTATCCCTCTCTTTTTTTGTCTCTAACAAATGATCTACCAAATATGATACTAACTGCAACCAAATAATAATTGCAGATAGTAAAATATTAGATGCCAGCGAACTTAAAATGTTCAGTCAAATGAACAGAATAAAGGCAGTCCTAATTCAACATAAAGTCGCATATTTTGGCAGCAAACAATCTTAAAGAAATTATATATAAATTGAACACTATTAGGTCTATGAAATATATTGCATAGACAAGACTGGCTATCAACAATTAATTGAAACATCTTGATCACACAACGAAAGTAGAGAAAAGGGCATCTAAATATATTATCTTGCCCGGGGGGACTTCATCCACATGCAGTGAAAAGGATTAATTCATTTTTATTTAAGAATTGCGATTCAATATGTAATAAGGTAATGTCAACAACAGTTCATTTATTATGTCTGCTCTCAAAAGATATAAAATAAGGTGCGGAAGACGTGAAAGATATATTCCAGCTTCACATTCCATTGACATTGATACTTCAACGAAAGCTAGTGGTATTATTATTATTATTATTATTATTATTATTAGGTAGTAGTAGTAGTAGTAGTAGTAGTAGTAGTAGTAGTAGTAGTATGTTACGATATAATTTATTATATCTAAATTAAGATATAATGACACAGAAAGCACCAGTCATTTATTTAAAATAATTGTCGATGTTTTATCAGTTTAGTCTGTTGTTATCTCAATCATCTTTGTTATCTAAGTACAAAATAATAACCAATGCTGAAATATTTGATTCTGGTATCAGTGTTTTATTTTGATAGTTGTTTCACAATTCAAGAAATACATACGTTGTATTGCTAGCTGCAATGTGTCATTAATTAATTTGTTTTTCACTGAAGTCAAATTGTGTTATAAATTGGTATATCTAAAAACATGTTAAACTCATTAATATGGTTATAATTAAAAACTAATATTTAATTTGCTAATGGGAAATGGATAGTTAACATAATGTACATTATTATGTTTCATTCATTTCGTTCATAACCGCGGAATTTGATAACTTTCAAATAGAATGAATCCATTCATATTTTTAAAGAGAAATAATACTTTGCACCAGAACTCGTGATGGTTTAGTTATATGTACTAATGAGCAATATATATTAAACCAAATAATGTTATTCTCCGACTGTATTCATTATTGGTGAATATGTTGTTGTTTTTTGAATACCTATGACAACATGGTAATATATTATTTCATTTCCGGAATAGGCGAATGCAAAGCTGCATGCACATATATATTTATTGTTTTCTTAAAATTAATTTGGACAAACGAAACATTCATTTTTATCTTTATTGCCAGGCCATTAGTTTCTAACGTCCGTTATCTTCTAGCACCAACAGTCGTCTAGAGTAGGCATTCTTGATCAGTGATTATAAAAAAACCCATACATTTCTAAATTGTACATTTCTTTAAAAACCTAAACAGATAAAATGCAGGAAAATAACTAAATTTGTAATTGTAGACAAATATTAACGATGATATGTCATCTTCTCTGATTACTTATATTCTCTGATAAGCCAAAACATATATAAAGAAAACTATTCCTATAGTAAACAAATATGATTGCCCATTGCCTTTCAAATTTCGATAGGTGCTAGTTTTGTTAGTGTTATTAACAGTTTAGATTTGGGATACGTGGGAATCCAGTATTTGCTAGACAATAACATCTGAAGTTCTCCTATTTTCATCTAAATATCGGAAACAACAAATGACAGTTCCAAAGGACAACTATACAGATAAGAGATTAAATAAATGAAAGGTTGTCTGTCTCGGCAGTTACCGTTTTATAAAATAAAGTTCTTAATAACATAAACTCCTGGTAATATACACTTTTTAATTGAAAATTAAAAAAGACTGCACAACAAAATAACAGGTTCAGAAATACGTTTGTCAACTTTGTCATCCTATTGGCAATGAAAATGTAAACAAAATCGCTTGTAATAATGCTTTACGTGATATTGTGTGAAGAACAAATTATCTTATGATTGTACAGCTGATATTCGTTCATTTATGTTCCGCACATATTGTACTAGTTTCTATGGATCTCCATTATGGCGTTTGAGTTCACCTGATATAAATGGACTACATGCTACTTGGAGAAAATGTTTTAGAAAAGTATGGAATGTGTCACCTAGAACACATTGCAGACTTTTGAGACATCTTGTCGAAAGCAATGGTGTCCAATATGATCTAATGTCTAGATTCTTATCTTTTTTATGATTCCATCAGCAAAAGTAATAAACAGTGTACTTGTTTTTGTTCATTATTATGTAAATCATCAAGGTCTGCCGTTGCAGAAAATAGAAGGATGTTATTGTCAAACTTTAATAAAAGGGAGCTTTGTGAAATTGAAACTCCAATGTTGCAAAAATAATGAAATCTGTAAAACCGAAGGTGATATGCTAAAATAATTATGTCTTATCAGGGATAAACGGCTTTATATTGATTTCGATGTTAGAGAAATCCAGTTATTGATTGACTTGATCTGTACTGGCTAAACCATATCTAGATGGATGAATGCTTATTTTGTTCTTTTGCTTTCCTTTTTCTGTATTTCTACTTAATTATTACTACTGAAAATTATTGTACGGCATTGTATACACTATGTTATTACGAAATAAATTATATATATATATATATATATATATATATATATATATATATATATATATATATATATATATATAACTATATAACCCAATTGTCACTGTCTTTAATGGTCAGTTTTTACAACGGGCAGACTACTATTAAAGCTTAATTGCTATTAAAAGACTGTTTAAGAGGTCAGACTACTATTAAAGCTTAATTGCTATTAAAAGACTGTTTAAGAGGTCAGACTACTATTAAAGCTTAATTGCTATTAAAAGACTGACATATATATATATATATATATATATATATATATATATATATATATATATGTGTGTGTGTGTGTGTGTGTGTGTATGTGTGTGTTTTAGCTGTGTATAATAAGGCACAGGCACAGAGAATCTTGAACCGTGAATTCAAACTCTGGACGTTTCTTCAGGGGACTGAATCCAGAGTGGCGACTTTTCTTGCTGAGACATGTGTAATGTCTCACCAGTCCCTAAGCCGCCAAGCAAAAACAAAAAGCGAATCACCTACAGCCGTGGAGTTTGGGAGTAGAACACCCAAGTCAGATCACGGCAGTAGTGAGAATGTTTAGCTTAATTATCTAAGCAGCCCTATTTATAGCTATTTTTTAATTGCTGTATCTTTCTTCAAAGCAATACTATATAAACCATATAACCCAATTGTCACTGTCTTCAAAGATCAGTTTTTACAACGGGCAGGCGTCATGAAGCGACTACTATTAAAACTGTTTATCTTAATTGCTATTAAAAGACTGACATATGCGCTGAAGCAGACCGTAATAGCGTGTCATAGCTTCCGTACTGTTTGAACTATGCTATCATTTTCAAACCTGACCTAACGTAACATGTGTAATGACTCACCAGTCCCTAAGGGAACGTTCATTCACGCCTAATTAGCGTCCCTAAGTATATGCAGTTAGGTGTGGTGGGATCTAAATTAAAGCGCCTACCCACTTGATCTATTTGACCCATGGTCGAGAACAGTGGATTTCAGGCAGATCTCCGATACTGCGAATGACACGTCGGGATTATAATAGCTATACATTTAACAAATTTCCTATATCAGTATAATCTAATTACTCATAATATGGGAAAACAACTCTGTCCGCAGTTTAATACCCATGGAGATGCCTGCCGGAGTAACAAACGACTCCAGGAGTATAAATCTATCAAGCAGCATTGTATGAATTAATAGGTCGTTTCGCCAGACCACATAAGAGGACAACAATATAGATTCTACATTATACATAATAAAGCTAATAAACTCAAATATGTTGTAATAACGACAAAACCTTTTTACATTGGTGTAATAAGGAATCTGCGTGGAAATAGATCAGATGTCTGACACGGGCAATGTGCGTTTTAGGGTTACAAAGAGGCAACAGGCACAGAGCATCAACATATCTAAACATCCTTCGAGACCTACCTCCATAAATCTAAATACAAATACAACTGTACATACATTAATCTAAAATAAAATGTTCCATACCTCCACATATTAATAGATGTGTGCGTATACCTAAGCATGTGTCTGGTCTACTCATCAGCCTGTGGGAACCAGCTAATTCGCTTTTCGTACGCGACAAATATGTCACGCCCACATCTGATGGTCAGATAGTTAAAAGATTATATAATAAGATAAATCTTTTTATAAACAACACACAGTATAATACCATTCTAACTTGTTTTGTTATAATATACTGTTAACATTTTGCTTTTATCATTTATTTGTTGTTGTTGTTCTAGTTATTACAAAGATTTTTGTATTAGAAGTAGCCATTAATATTTTGTTAATAAACATATTTTTGAACAAAGTAATTATAATTAATTTATTATATGATATAATTATATATATATATATATATATATATATATATAATATATATATATATATATATATATATATATATATATATATATATATATAAAATGGATTTAACATTCGCGATATTTCCGCAACTGAACAAAATGTTATTATTTCAAACTCGTGAATGATAGTATATTCCAAGTATGTGAACATCTTCAAAGTACTTAATTTGTTTCTGTTTGTTTGTCAAGATGTCAAGAAACTCACAGTAATTGTTATAAAAAGTTGATGCCCTACTCCAGATTAAAATTAAAATTAAATCTATACATGTATGTATCTAGGTTTTTTGCTAGAAGGTCTTACCATTATTATATATCCCAGTTTTGACGAAAGCCGCGATTAAAGTGGTTACCTTTTCAGCTATAGATGACACCAAGGTGAAATGTACACAAATTCTTTCCCGATTTTCCATTGTTTATATATGTGCGAAGTAAATCCAATTTTTCCCGATCTTGTATTGACCATTTTGTTTATCAGAAGGTTTATGTGACAGCATTTAATCGTATTCCGTATTACACGATGGTTATAATTTATCGGACCATGATGTTGTTTGATTCAAATTGGCTATCTCAGTCACACATAATACTTTTGATTTAAGTGTGATTAACAAACTATTATGGCACAAAGCAACAACTTCCCAGTTAATAAAATATCAGAATAAACTGGATCAGTTACTTTGTAAATGCGATATCCCAGACCATGTCCTTGAATGTGATGACGTCTTCTGTGATGTCCGTCAGCATTTTATACAAGAATATCATGATAATATTGCTAAAGTGTATCTTCAAACTAGTTCATGCATACAATCTTCTAAGTCTGGTGTCCATACTAAAAGAAGGCCTGGTTAGACTGAATTTGTAAGCACATATAAAGAAAGGGCAATATTCTGGCACATATTATCGAAAAACAATAGTATTCCCCATTCTGGTGTACTGTTTGATCTACAACGAAAAACTAGATTGGAGTACCAGTACATTTTGAAAATTATTAAGCGAAACAAGGAATATATAAGTGCTAAACATATGTCTGAAGGTTTATCGGGCACAGGTTTCTGGGCTGAGATTAAACAAATTCTTGGTCATCATAATACTATATCCAATTCAGTAGGTGGCATTGAGGGTGGTTCTAATATTGCGGATATGTTTCAGGAAAAAATATATGTCATTATATAATTGGTGTATCATTTGATCCTCACCAAATGGCAGCACTGTTGGAAGAGAACAATCTTGGCATTGGTAATATGGTTGGTCACTGCTCAGCGTCATTTATCGTTAATGATATTAACTCGTCTATTTTATTACGGAAACCTGGTAAATCTGGTGATGTTTCAAGATGTTCATCAGATGTGTTTCAATGGTACTCGTAAACTTCGTGACCCTATTACTATTTTATTCAATATCATGATATCTCATGGATTCGCATCTATAGATATTAGATTGTCCACTCTTGTTCCGAATCCACTAAAATAAGCGCTAGTCAATAAACGTGAATGACAACTACCGGGCATTTGCTCAGAGCAACATTCTTGGTAACGTCTTATATAACCTGATCCTGCTTAAGTACCATGATGTTTTTAGTACCTCTGATATGTAATTTGGGTTTAAGAAGTCCCATAATACAACACATTGTACATATTTTGTTAATAAAATTACCCAATATTACTAAAATAATGATACAAATATGTATGTCACTCTCTTGGACGTCATTAGAGCATTTGACAGAATAAATTATGTAAAATTATTCCGTTTGCTTCTAAGGCGTCAGTTATGTCCACTAATGTTCGTTTTCTGATTGTATTTTACACAAACCAGAGAATACGTATTCATGGGGTTCATCTATGTCAACGATAGGTTCAGTCTTTAATGATGTAAAGCAAGATGGGGTTTTGTCACCTATGCTTTTCGCAGTGTATATTGATTAACCTTTATCTCGATTATCTGCCGCTAAATTTGTATCTTACATTAGCAATATCATTTGTTGGGCTTTATGATATGCAGATGATATTGCACTTCTTGCTCCAACACTTTCTAGTTTAAAATATATGCTGAATATATGGCATCAATTTGCTGAAGTTTATGATGTTATGTTTAATTCGTCCAAAAGCAAGCTATTATTTTCGGACTCCGAATCTTGTGTATATGTACCTCATGTAGAGTTTAGTGATTCTGTTATTGAATTAGTTAAACATGATAAACATATTGGCAACATTATTGGACAAAATTATTCTATGCATCAGATACAAGATTGTTCGAATGTCTTCAATGGTAAAGTAAATATGGTTAAATCTCATTTCGGACACATTGACTTTGATAGTCTAAATTATCGACATCTTCAATGTTACGTGGCAAAGGCTATTCGCAGGTTACTCAACCTGCCAACCACAACCGATTGCAATTTACTACCATATATTTGTGATGATATACCAACAAAGTTCCAATTATATAAGCACGTTATCTCTTTTATAAATAGTTTATCATTATCTACTAATGTAATCACATCTCTTTGGTATTGATTAGTTGTTAATGGTAGTGGTTCTTCTGTACGCAATACAATATCAATTGTATCATCAATGTGGTGTATACCTCGATCATATGGCAGTGTGATACGTGATGTTTTACACATGATACATATTAATAATTATTTCCCAACTATCTGGATATTTAATGACTCAGAATTACATTGGATCTTAAAGACACTTTGCACAGAATCATTACTGCACATGCATATTGTGTTTTTGTAATAGTATATTCTTATGAATATGAAATAAAGAATAAAAATAATAAAGGGTCTATTTTTCAGATACTCGAGTGATACGATTCAGAAACGATTGGGTGGATCCTTTCATAATTATTACATAATACCTAGCTATCTCTCCACCGATCAGCAATACTATCGTAGTACTTGTGTCACTAACAATTATCTGTCTACAGTAGACTTTATATGCGGCTCAAGTATCGGTGTGATCCAGGTGTTGATGTAGACAGAGAATATGAACGGAATCAATAGTCAAATCTTCAATCCTAATATGGTTTATGTGTTGAGTGATGTTCAACATCAAGGTGACGCTATAAATATAGATAAAGAGCAAATATAAGTATTATCTTTTTCATTATTTGATAACCGATAACAAAGTCAGCACTAATTTGGGAGCTCAAATGAGAATTAGCTCATATAAAAATAATACCAAACTTACATAAATAATATAACACTAACACCAAAATTTGGAATAAACAAAGCTATAACTCTAATAGAACTCACCAAAATACTAGTTGGGAGCACAAGTGAAAACAAATGAAAATTAGTTTATTACAGTTATATCTGTCACCTTTTCTCTTGACTTATATTTTATACGACTAACTTTCTGCTTTATAAATATAATTTTGCTTCATTTTCTCAGAATATTTTCTCGTTTATGAGAAAACAATAAAATATTAGCCTGATTTATGTGTACATCTTAAAGAAACGAAACACTCGCCATAGGAGAAGTAAACAGATGAGTTATCTTCAGCCTTCGATTACTCAGCATATAAAACACAAATTGTGTTTAATAACGTAGAGTACATTCAACCCCGGCAGATATAGAGAATTACCAAGAAATGTAACCAACTGAGAGGTAACAGGGAAGAAGTTAACGGCATAACAGGTTTTTTACACATCATTACTTTAGCGCCCAACCCAATGGGTATGCTGCTTGACAGATAGCAAAACTGTCTTAAATATTCTGTTTTCGGATTAAATAATACCAAAATTATTCATTTCTTATGTCTCCCCATTTTATCTACGTATGTATGTAATCTGTTAGGTAATACATTTATGGATCTAATAATACAACTTCTGTGCCCATATAAGGTCCTATACAAACATACACGTCATCTATACCTAGTAGAATACGTTTGCATAATGTGGGTATGGAAGTGTGGAATATTAAGATAAACGTATGATAATTCTTTGTGCCTCAGGTCACCTCTTTCTGACAGATACTGTGATGAAAATAACGACATTGTATAAAACGTGACTCGTTTAATATGAACCTGATCACCTTCTCAAACTATTTTCTGCTTCAACATATATTTCGTGTTTGCAAATAAAGTGTCAACAACCATAAACTAACGGATAATACACTAGCAATGGCGAGGTATGATTCAGAAAACACAAAAAGCAGCAGTTGCTCTGTGAGAGCAAATATTTTCTCGATGGCTAATTTCGTTTGTGTTCTGAAGAAAATATTAGAACGATCTTAAATGAAAATTATTACGGCATACATCAGTACTGTCTAGTCAAGGTAGTTCCGCTGCTTCCACCACAAGTACTTTAGAATCAGGAATTTTTAATACATGACTCACAGATGGCATCAAATTTACGAATGTCACACATTTTGTCCTATCTGTTGCCAGAAAGTTATTATTTTCATATTCTTCTAGATTTTTGTCATCACTTAAGGAATTTTAAATAATATTATAGAAACGCCGAACCTATACAACTGAATAATGTATGCAACATATTCTGGTTTACTCCCAAGTCTCACTAAGTAATGAGTAACTGAGAGTTTAGAATTTGTGTTTTGAACTGTTTTGTTTCTGTGTGTATGCGTATGTGTTTGCGTTTGAGTCTTTTTCTTCGTGTGTGTGTGTATGTGTATTTATATAACTGTGTATGCGTGATAAGTTTGTTTATCTTTTGCTGTGTTTCCGTTAATCCTACAAAATACACTACGAGATAATAGTATGAATAGAATTATGTTAATATAATACATTTAATTTTGAAAAACTTTTATTATTTTGCTATCCCTGTACCATATTAGGTAATAAAATAACTTCCACCTCTATATTTCAATAATATAAGAAAAGTATAAATATATATATATATATATATATATATATATATATATATATATATATATATATATATATCAGCTAAAATAATGGCTGTTGAGGGTATTTGAATTATACTAGTGATTTCCGATTAAATTAATATGTGTGCCTAAATTGTTTATAAGTTCTGTCATGAGATATATAATACATCAATAGATTATTCAATTACCCCTGGTGCCACCATGCGGCTGAATATTACACTACGGTCTCGGGTTAGAAGTCTAAGAACCATTGTGTTGCATTGCGATTTATGGGTGTAGTGGCCGATAAAGGTCTTACTGAAAAGCTGTATATAGGCTATTTACCAGCTAAGTTTGGATTGTATTTATAGTCCATTAAGGGTATGTGATCTCCAGATCATAATTGTGCGTTTAATTGGAAAGGCATAGACTACATCCAATAGATATATACCATTAAACTAAATAACGTTCAGCGCGATTTGCATGGCTGTCATGGTCCGACCTGTCTAGTTGAACTTAATGTTTGTAGAACCGTTGCGATCTGACATAACGATGTGAATGGATAAAATCAATGAACACATAAATTATAATTCAATGGGCGATTCCTATTACTGTACATTGGTATTTATATATTGATGTCTTGTATTGAAAGTGAACTGTTTTATTTTCTGAATCAGCCATTCGTGCAATGTCTACTACATGTAAATATCAAGGGTATTATTACTCTAATGCAATACTATTTTTATTTAATAATATACAGTGATATATATATATATATATATATATATATATATATATATATATATAATATGACTGGTAACAATGTCAATAATATTCGAAACCTCATTCAATATTTAATTTTTTTCTTTCAAATCAATTTACATTCGGCAAAAAGTTAAAATCATTTATTTAATCCATTGAAACCCATGCTAAAACATCCCCTACAAGTCAGCATGAATAACAAAGGCTTAGCTGTGTCATTCACCTGGAAAAATCGGCCCGCCCAATCATTGGATTATATCCTGATAAGTACTGTGTTAAATCCTTTAGAAAGACACAATGGTTCAGCTGAAATACTAGTCTCAGTCTCCGTTTAATGTGAAATAATTTGCAGAAAGATTCCCAGTATTTACCGTTAGTGAAAAATAGCCATCCCCTATTAACAGTGGGCGCAGTAGCTGTTTCTAACCAGAGACCGCAGTTGGTAATCGATGCAACGCGTTTCGCCAGGATCGGTTTATTCAGAACAGATCCAGGTAGTAGGGGCGCGTTATTAAAGCTACATTATCATCATCATCACCTTCAATATCATTATCAACATAAATAATTACATTAATTCACGATTCTCGTTCCAAGGAGTTATATCAAAATGTACTAAACACGTTGTTTCGTGTACAGATGGAACAATATAAAGCAAACTAGTCAGCACGCAATTTGGTGCTTGACTAAAATTGTGTTTCATAATCATAAGTTATATCATATAAAACAAATAAATAGGTTAATCATTTAAATTCACATCTTTGTATTATGACAAATAAAATAGTGCAAAACATTGAACATAATGGAAGAATAAATAATGATAAAACTAGATATTGTTTTAAACTTTTCTCGTCATTTAATTACGAAATTTTCAAGACTTATATTTTTATGACACGATATTTCTATCTTTGCCTTTTTTGAACATCAAGTTTTAACACTTCTATAAATTATAGATAAGAATTCTGGAAAACATATATTTAAGCCACTATATAGTCATGTTGGAAATATGTGATATATATATAGGGGTTTGTTTGGGGAAGAGGAAATGTCTTTATCTTTATAATTTAGTCTTAAGTCATTTAATTCTAAGCGTCATGCCAACTTTGTGGCTATCCAAATGTCATATCCGTTACTAATCACGAACGAACACACAGGATCACCAGCAACGAATACCAGGCTCTAAGTTACAGGAATGAATAAATTGTAACATTAACATTTACCAATTCGAATAATTTGTTGTGGAGATATTTGTCCTTGTTGTTCCTATATAAGCTGAAATTCAACATATTTAGCTTAATTTTGGAACGCATCTCTAATGGTATGTTGCGAGAGTTATTTAAGAGATTAAATTGATACTTAGAAAGTGTTTATCTACAAATACAAATATGTCATCATTATTGTCAAAAATGATCAACTGTCGTTGGGATATCTACTTCATAGCTGTCATCATCTGAGGCTTAAATACTGCGATGAGAGGACGCTATATTATGATAATTGGTTTACCAAACCCTCACTATCAGAATATAATTATAATTGAAATATATCAGAACATAAATTAATCCTGTTCTCAATTTTACGTTAAGGATGTGACATCCACTATCTAGTTATAGTAAAGAGGTTATCACGAATTATGCCATTTTTGTGTCAATAAAGATATTAGAGGTGCAATAATATATTGATAAATTGATATGTTGTCTGAACTTCTCCCGCCCCCTCTCGCTATCTCTATTTGTCTATCTCCTCCCTCCTTTTCCAACTCCCCCTCTCCCCCCCCTCTCTCTCTCTCTCACATTATGGTTTCCATTTGAATTTTTTAATTATGTTTTTCTAATGTCTGTTACACATTCTGCAATTGTCAAATAGGCTTTGTATCATATGTAAATATATTCCTTATTTTATTTAACAACAAAACCAGATAATATATACTGGCAACGCCCATGTAAACTAGATATATAAATTTGGTTAGTTTTATCTAATTCCCATTTTTATTTAAGAAATAAAAGCTATTTTATATATTAAAGTTAAATATCTGAAAGAAAATTGCAGCATTTGTATTTATCGGCTGGGAGTCTAGGAAACCCACCTCCCCCACCCGAAATATTTCCCCATGGAACACATAAATTCGAAATCTAAGTGTTTACTACCGATACATTTTTATTTATACACTTGAAACTTTAAAACCACTCGAATAACATTATAACGAATAACACGCACTTTTATTGTTCATAATCGAATCTCGAAGACTTTCAACACATCACGTGTGCCAGTCACAAGATCATGAGAATGCTCTTGCTACGTCCAACAAGCTGCACATTGCGAACTTTGACCTTCGCTTTGCACTGGAATTGTTTTTGTCCAGACAATCGGCTTTCTCGCATTCAAATAAAACCACTCAATTTTCCAATTGTTTTGTTTAAAGTAAACTTGCCCTCAATAGGTAGTTTCTGAACACCTAGTTCGGTTTCAACGAATTCCATTTAACACCATCCGCTAATCCTCGGCAAACTCCGGGGGGAGGGGGTCATCGACTCCAGAAGCCACAAATCAGGATCTTGGAAATAATTATTAGCAACCAATGGTCGCCTAACTTCTTTAAGCAATCAACACTCATATTGTATTCCTAGGGGAGAGTTTTCCTACGCGGGTAGTTTTCCAAGTGGTGGCGGTATTTTTGGGAACATTATCAGTGAGAATATTCCGTGAGGGGTCATTCCTGTTCCCATCACCTAATTATCTGACAATATATACAGCTAGTTCACCATATATTGACATATAGAACGAATGCCACGATTGAACCCTCCCGCACCTTTGCACTTCCCTTTTCATTTAATCTAAAACACCACTTATTCACCTGGATCCAGCTCAAAACTGTTTCACCGAAGAAATATATCATCATACTCACCTTATCAACAGCAGGCAACATTTCCGGCAATGAATGATTTCGTGCGAAAGGGTTTAATGGGGATGCCTACTGCACCCTCATTAATACATACAATATGGTTATCAGAGAAAATCCAGTGAAGCAACAAGATGATGATTGATGTTTTACGGCCACTTTTCTGAACATGGTAGGCTAAATGGGCCGAGCGAACTCCAAAGGTAATGAAGCGAAGTCAAAGATGGCACACCCTTCACATATGTCCACGCCCAGATTCAAACTAAGGTGGTGGTGATCGTTAGTCCAATGCGCTACCAACTAGACCACGGAGGCCCCTCAGTGTAAATAGATATGTTCATATATTAGTGTTTGGCTATAAAGCTGTCTTCCAGTAAATCAAGTTTATTATATCTATGTTATTATTATTTAATTATTAATATTATTAGTATTACCATTATTAATATTATTAGTAGTAATAGTAGTAGTAATAGTAGAAGTCGTAGTATTCGTAGTAGTGGTCGTTGTCATCGTAGTAATAATAATAATAGTAGTAGTAGTAGTAGTAGTCGTCAGAGTCACAGTAGTCGAAGTAGTAGTAGTAGAAGTAGTAGTCGTAGTCGCCGTAGTAGTAGTAGTAGTAGTAGTAGTAGTAATAATTGTAGTTGTCGTAGTCGTAGTAGTAGTCGTAATCGTAGTAGTAGTAATAGTAGTAGTAGTAGTAGTAGTCGTAGACGTAGTCATAGTAGTCGTTGTTGTAGTAGTAGTAGTAGTAGTAGTAGTAGTCGTAGTCGTCTTAGTCGTCGTAGTAGTCGTAGTAGTAGTAGTAATTGTCGTAGTCGTCGCAGTAGATGGTGTCGTCGTAGTCATAGTAGTATTAGTAGTAGTCGAAGTAGTCGAAGTCGTCGTAATTGTAGTCTTAGTAGTCGTATTAGTCATAGTAGTCGTAGTAGTAGTAGTAGTAATAGTAGTAGTAGTCGTAGTCGTACTAGTCGTAGTCGTCGTCGTCGTCGTCGTAGTAGTAGTAGTAGTAGTAGTTGTAGTAGTAGTAGTAGTAGTAGTAGTAGTAGTCGTAGTGGAATTAGTATTAGTCATAGATTGATTATCAAATCTCTGAGAGCTAGGATGATTTGTAAAATATATTAAACGAGTAGTACTGGAAATGATCAAAATAGAGGCAGCGCCCTCTGGTGCCGTCTTGATGTAAAACCAACGATAGAGAGACTAGTTGTCTGATTGTACACTCAACTGGTTAACCATATATTGACACGTAGAACGAATGTTATAGCACGAACAAGCTTTTTACATAGATAATTTAAGACAACGTGTACGATAAATCTATTTGTCATAGCGTTAACATAAGGTAAACAACAGCACATTACAGTAATAGCGGTTGGTGATGCAAGGTGAATGTGTTTACAGCGAGCAGGCAATATATAAGCGGTTAAAACCATTAAAAGATAGCGCATAAAATAACACATAATGATGTTTTAGCTAGTGGCGTTGTGCAAATTGAAGATTTGAAAGAAGAAAAACCGCCTAATAATAATATGTTCATGAGATGAATCTCCAAATAACAGAACATTTATTGACTTTCTCTACTTGTACTAGTAAGACATTTATAACCGTTAGAAATCTTAATAGTAAAGTAACTACTTACACTTATCACTTATATCCTGTGATGTGCTGTACCTTCACTCTTCAAACCGCGCAATTATTGCATTCACGAATTGGACGGGTACGGTCAATGTATGGCTAACTAACTAAGGCCTATCTTATGACAGGCTGTTTATTAAAATAACGAACTAACACGCCACCTTAATGTGTTGTAGTCGAATTATATTCAGTTGCTTTACGTGATGTATTACTACAAAGTATAGGAGGAATACAGTTTATTCTGCCGAAGGTAATTATGTGTTTTCAATATTCAAAAGAAAGAACACATTATCGCTCCCTATGACTGGAAGTAGATAGCATTATAATATAAAAATGACGTGTACTTTGTTTTGTTTTTTGGTTTTTTTTACCGTTCTCTTTCCAACATTATTGTTCAACATGTGATGAATGAAGATAGACTTTAAAAAGAAAACATTCGAATGAAGATAGACTTTAAAAAGAAAACATTCGAAGATAACAGCCTATATCACAACAACCAAAGGCAACATTATCTCGAAAATATGTTATATATTAAATATAATATCAGATCTTTACAGAATTGATAAGAGAGGGGATCATAGTTATTGAGATATGCCCTGAAATTGACGATGCTCACAAGATTTAACCTTTTCGCACTCCTGGTTTCATTTAATCTATCATGACCCTTATAAAAATATTTTTAGCATATGCCATAAAACAAATAATAATACAGCCTTTTGTTTGTTACTGAGAACATCATGCTCACCATGACGACAATAGGCGGTATTTCTGGACATAAATTGTAGAATTATGTTCTTTTGTTAAGCTTAAGTTAATGTCGTCTTCCATTAAATGTCGTTTCTAATAGAATACAAACTCAAGGTAAATGGACACAATATATATATATATATTGAACACATTAGCGATTTGTCTAAGCCGATTATATTATGAACTCATGAACAGTAAATAGAACTATAATAAGACTATAACGGTATTACTATGAATTGATACTTCCATAATTTCAAAAATATGTATCACTTCTAATGGCCATGAACGGTATTCATAGACAGATCACAACAGTTTGATCACCTGGTTAAATAACGTTCACGTATTTTATTATAACTACGCAACAGGTTATTTATATATGAATATCCGCCATGGTAGTGCGTTGATAATTATTGCGGAAATTCATATTGCATCATGCCATTAATATGCGTCTCATAATAATATTATTCTCTCTGATAAAAGGCCTGAATATTTCATGCGGTGACTGTTAATAGTCCATTTTTCAGGACGAGCAGTAGAAAAATTAGATCTGAGGCATTTTGTCAATTTTAAGGCCAGAAGTTGTAAAATAGATGAAAGCGGCTAAATTTATAACTATAATATATATCCATAAGGTATATGAAAAAGGATATATATATATATATATATATATATATATATATATATATATATGGGAATAGATTGAGTAAGCCTCTGGCCATGGCATTATTCAGTCATCACGTGCACGTTTTCTGGTAACTATTTTACAAATCACAAGTAACTATTAATTCATTGAAAACATTGAAATCGAAGGTATTAAAGAGGGAAACTATTTATTCTTAACGTATAATAAATCCCTTAATATTTGGCCAACAAGTACTTCAGCAGTCTCTCAAGCTCCCACCCCCCCCTGTATAATGCAAAGTTGGATTATTATGTTGTTAACTAATGTTGAATGATAATTAGAAGGAAATACAAATAAGAAATATACTTATTGCTCATCAATGTTCAGTAAATGTTCATAACAATAGAATAAATGCGTTCATATCGTACTAGGTCTAGTAAAGGAGGACATGTTAGTGTACAAGTTTGTAAGATGAAAAGAAAGAAAATTGAAAATTGTATTATAGGTATTAAATTATGGAAACAATTAGATACAAATGTTCGCAATATTAAAACTGTTCAAATGCAACATATGTGATATAATGTGCACAATAATATTGTATTGCTACTATAATCAATCATTTCAAAATTAAACTTATATCGATTTGTTGTTGTTTCATTAATATATAATTATGTCTATTGACTATTCCAAACCTTGTTATTTTTAAATTTGTCGTGAATGTTTTAACGTTATGTTAAGGAGAGATGCATTATATAAGCAATGCTCTAAGCATATTCCTTTTCAACATTGTATATATGTTTGTTTTCATTAAGACGATGTATTATGACTATTGAAACAAACAATTTGAATCGAATTGAATTAAATTAATACATAAAATCAATATAAGGAAATTTGCAAAAATATTTATACTTGTTGAACGTTAGCCCACCTATACTGTACACCTTTAGTACTTTATTCATTTAAGGTTATTTACATCCGTATTTAATTCTTAGTGATTCGTGTTGGCATCATATTCTTCTCTTTTGGACAAATATCTGGTTGATTGGTTGAAAACGTTCAAAACCAGACAAAAAATATTTATTATAGAATTATTTTCAACACCTTATTATTCATATAGAAACTACAGAAAATACATATTCTACTTGAATTCTTAAAATAGTCTTCACTTTCTCAATGTGAAGTATTTCAACTTATTTCTATCACTGAATTAATTACATTGTGCATTGAACATTTTACCAAAGTGGTTGGAATATATCAATTAATTAGTAGTTTACTATTTTGTATAACTTCGAAAAAATACCAACAAAAAGTAATTTATTACCCAAGTTCAGATTTGTTTTAGTGGAAAGTGTTGAAAGTGATTTAAAGCTATTTCGATGATACATTATTCTCAGCAAAGAGCAGAACAACATGAAGCGACACAAATTATTTATTGTTGTCAATTTTGATGACGATTTTAATTAAAAGCTCTCGACTCACTGAGCCGAAGGAGATCCTTCACACTTCACTTACTTTAATAATTAATATTACTAGACACGAACCACGGTTAGGGGTATGTGTCAATTTTGTGCGTAGTCATTAATATCACAGTATATCATAATCTAGATCTATACCCGTGTTAACGTTGACTCAGTTGGAACCACAAGCGTAATAAATAAATAAATTGATTTTAGAACAAGATGAGAGCCAGAGAGGGCTGCCTCTATTTTAATCAAGTTTATTACTACCCGTTTAACTTAACAATATGTTTTACAAATTTGATGAAATTAATACTAATAATAGAAATAATAATAATAATAATAATAATAATAATAATAATAATAATAATAAAAAAACATTTCTAAAGTTCCAATATCCTCGAAAAGAATCGAGCTCAGTGGTACACCTAGCACAGGGGTTGGAAAATTGTACGATTATGTGGACGTTATTACTATTATTATAAATTGTAGCATTATATAAATCTATTTACAAATAGCTAACTAAAACATGAATATTATGATCACTCAAACCGAAAAAAAAGGTGAGTTATAGATGTTACTCAATAGCAAGAGAAAGCTTATTGAATTTGGATTATGGAATAACCCCTACTTCGGTGTAGCTTAGACGGTTGTCAAGATCAATTATAATATAAATTGGTCTCTGACACTGAAAGATTGACCCAGCAGACTTTCTAAATTACAATGGTTCTTGGACACCTGTTATAATTGAGGGTCTTTACGATGATACAAATCCATCCTATATTACACTCCAGCAACTCTATGGAAGATGAAAAAGAGGATAAAGCGCAAAATATATTTATTATTATTCTTAGTAGTAATACAATTATTACAATTATCATTTCACAGACTCTTTGACGTTATGTTGATCGTCTCAATTATTATCTCTATCATCATTTCACTGTTCCGGAAATTATCATTTTTAACACGAAATAGATGCTATGTTACTGGTCTTCTAAAAAGAATAGATTTATCAAATTTGTTTTAACCAACAACAATAAGATTTGTAGTAATATTATTATTATTGGTATTTTGTTAGTACGAAATTGTGAGGAAACGGTTCTGAATAAGAGGAAGGGTACTGTGTTAGTGAGTGATAATGAGTGAACCAAAAGCTGACGAGTGATAATGACAGATATATGGTAATGTTAATGATGTTAATATATTTGTCATGCAATATATTACAAAGAGTGTGATTTCGGGTTAAGAGATGATTAGTGAATCAGAGAGCGATAATGAATGAAAGGTTTCGTGGGGATATGGCATTGGCAATAACCTATTGTGAATCCCTCTTTCTTTCTCTCTACCTGCCCCCACCCCTCCCCCCCTCTCTCTCTCTCTCTCTCCCCCCCCCCTTTCCCTTTCCCTCACTCCCTCTCACTCTCTATCTCCTTCATTCTGTCTCTTAATCTAACAGGCTCACTCGTTGCCCTTCCCTGCCGTTATCTCCTGTCTACAGACTATCAACGACACCGACAAAAAGACATCCATACAAATTTTCACATATATCAATATACAGATACGACCAACACAAATGAATCGCCATTTATTTTACTAGACTAAGATAGCCAACATTAACGAAGCCTTTGTCTAGCTCCTAGGATCTCATGAAATATATCCTTCCCTTTAATGATATCTACACTCATTTATAGATCAAGAGGCCATGGTAGAAAAAAATATGTCATTGTGACTTGGTCCATGAATTATATTTTAATATATACTTACTAAACCAGATGGTTCTCTTATATTAATCCCTACATAGGGCCACCTAGCGGGATTACGAGAAACAGAAATACGAACATTGGAAAATTTCAACTATATTTAACAAATGATGGCAACGAGAAACGTATTTATTATACTGACATATTTTCTTCCAATTATTGACTTTAACAAGGCACAGTTTGATGATGGGATATAGACTATCAGAATCGCTATTAACGCATAATAATGTTGTTGTGGAGAAAGCGAGAGAGTATATTATATTACTGGAAATGTTTTTTTTTTTGTGCGGTCTTTGTTTAAAGCATCATAGTACCTGATGTTCACAGAGGCATTCATCCAAGCATCATAACTATTATTTTAAATATTTATTATGTCACTATATTGCAAGACACACACACACATACACACACACACACACACAGAGAGAGACACTCTAAAACATACAAAGGCAAGTCTGTACAGGCAAATAGTATTTATTTGCAAACTACCACATGTGATCGCGTGTGGTAATAATTTAGAAACCCACATATAATAGTAAATATTATTTGAAATAAAATGTTTTTGTCCTTCTAATTAAATTAATGAGGTGCCTTCCTAGTGTATGCCATCCCGTGATTGATGCATCTGTGAGATGTATTCAAGAGCATCGTTAATAAAATAATAGGAACATGTAGGGTAATACTTTGGGTTAACTGGTAGTGTGATCGATCATTGACCTCCAACACACGGGTTCTACTACCGACTTATATATGTCTGGAAGGTATTTTAATTTTCACTTTGCTTCATTGTACTAATTAATGTTAATAATGTTAATTAGGTTTTAACCCACCCTTTAGTGAGTTAAAAGATGGCTATTAGCGTAATAATGATTAACAGGAAGATAGAGACCCACTACTTATGTATAGATATGTAAACGACCTATTAATTCATACAATGCTGTGTTATAGATTTATACACCTGGGGTGGTTTGTTACTCCGGCAGGCATCTCCATCGGTATTAAGCTGCGGACAGAGTTTCCCCCAATTTTATGAGTAATTAGGTTACACAGGTATAGGAGCATTATTGAATGTATAGCTATTATAATCCCAACGTATCATACGTAGTATCGGAGATATGCCTGAAATCCACCGTTCTCTACAGTGAGTCAAATAGATCACCAGTGGATAGGCGCTTTAATTTAGATCCCACCACACCTAACTGCATAAACTTAGGGACGCTAAATTAGGCATGAATGAACGTTCACTTAGTGATGAACGGAAACGTATGAGGATTAGCTATTAGGTTTGAGTAAATCATAGTATTTACTCAGGATTGAGATGATAAGAGGCGATTATATGGAGTGCCATCATCTTTATCAGTGACAAGTTTATTGGTAATACATTATTTGATCAATGGGGTTTGTTCAGTAATAGATGTTTAACTATCTGATTAAATGTACGAAGACCAATTATATCTTTGTGCGGATACACGTTATTTTTAATGTATTATTACTATACACTCAATAAAATACAAAATTGACTTCATTGGTATAGTCATTAGTTAACCCTACAGGCATAAATTTACCTCTACAGCAAATAAATGTTTAGTGATAATGTTGAAATGATCCTTGAATTAACAATAAGCTAGACCAATAGTTAAACCCCTCGATGATCACATTGGATAATAAGGGCGACTGATAGTGCAGTGGTTAAGTTATGGAATCTCATTGTCATCTCGGTTTGTGGGATTTATTTCCGCGGACAGACATCTCTCACTTATATGTCCTAGATGTAACCACCGCAATCCAACTCACATTGGCTCTGACAATATTTAGCGAAGTTCCCGATAAGGAAGGGATCAGTGTGGCTGTCTCCCCCTACCTTTCATCTTTCTGGAAAATTTGGACCGGCGTTTAAATCTTATAGATTTATTGAAGAGCTTAGAATGAATTTGACATGATCTTTTCATTTACACTAGTTCGTTGTAATTATAGAAGTGAGTGATTCCCTGGGAATGCACTTCTGTAGCTTATTTCATTCCTTAGCGGGAGTCTGAAGGTCAGGAAAGTTATAATTATAATAATCTCTCATAAATAGAAAATTTCCTCAGAACAATCCTATATTATTTTACATGTAGTATAAGAATTAGTCATGGCATTCTATATTACACAAAACTTAAATTCTATTTAGTAAATAAATCAAGATATTGTATGGAAATGTTGGTTTGTTTTCAAAGAAAAAAGTACTGAAAACTATGTTTACCTCAATTTCAACTTATCTTGTGTGTTTTTATTCTTAATTTTCCCGATAGAACTCTCATAGAGAATACTGACAATTTGCTTGTAACACAGCTACAACAAGCATTGGATGTCTTCACTTTCGGCGTATAACACATTACAATGTACAGCACATTACATTGTACAACACATTACAATGTACAGCACATTACAATGTACAGCACATTACATTGTACAACACATTACAATGTACAGCACATTACAATGTACAGCACATTACATTGTACAGCACAGCTTAGATCCAGTGCCAAATTAGGTTTATATCCAGAATGGTCACAAATTATGCCGGTAAATATACAGTTAATAAAATTAATTCATGCATACTTTAATAGCCGACATAAAGAGCGGTCAATTATATATGTAAAGCAGAGTACTTCCAAATACATTATTCACCTTCTTCCCCGCTACACACTTGGGTGCCACGTGGTCTAATCGGTAACACGTTGGACCAAAGATCACTGCCATCTGAGTTCGAATCTTGGCGTGGGCATATCTGTAGGGTGTTTTACGCTTCACTTCACTTCCTTTGGGGGTTGCTCGGCCTATTAATCCTACCACGTGCTCAACAGTGGCCGTAAAATATCAATCACCATCACCTCCCCATACACACTTTCTTAATAAATTATCATATCGGACAAAAATATGAAGTAAAATAAAAGAAAGTCCTATAGTTATTACTGTCTCACTGAAAGAAAATACTATAACAACAAACAACAACAATAACAATAATAATATTTAATAATAATAATAATAATAATATTTAATTATAATAATAATAATAATATTTAATTATAATAATAATAATTATTATTATTACTCTTATTATTATTATCATTTTCTTTATTATTATTATTTTTGATGATGTTGTTGTGGTTGTTGTTCATGTTTATTGTTGTATACCAGACACCCATATTTATCTGATTACCTCTGTCATTATTTCGTATATATGCATGAATAAATCTCGCTGAAACATTTGTCACGCAGGAAAAGCGAATTGTTCAAACCGTTAATTGGTGAACTGTAGTCCAGTGTTATTACCATTGTTTATGTCTCACATATATATGTTACGGTTAATCTTCACAATCTATATATATTACCTGATATTTTAGATATTATGTTTATTACCTGAAACCTTAGTTGAATAATATATATATTAAGTGAAAACCTCAGGTACTGCACATATTACATGATTTACTAGATTAATTATAATATATTTTCATGTCTATGCATGCAAAGATGTGTGGAGGTTAGGATAATGAATTCTTACATTTATGAACAATTACGTTTAGATGTGTCTCTTTAGGTTTATATATGCATTGATTGATGGAAGTTTAAAATTTAATCTGTGTGGAGACACGGGGTTTGAGCTGTGTATAATTGTACATACACACATGAGTAACAATCACGTTGATCTGTCCTGATCGCTTCACGTGTAGTTTTCTTTAGATGAAATTCGTTTCTATTAAGAATTTTCTGACGCCGACTTTTAATAGTTTTGTTTACAACTCGTGGGTGGAAATAAAAACCTCTTTAAACGACTTTAATGTTGGAAGAAACCTTTAAGTCGAAGAATACCCATAGATAGCCTCTTCATTCTAGAGAAAGCCATTTCGTCTTGTCACACGACGAAATGACAGACGTGCCATAATTACGTTTTTTTTTGGGGGGGGGAGCATTTACGATTTAGTGAATATCACCGCTAAAAGAATGTGTGTGTGCTAAACTTTAAATTTACTACATAACTGATGTAACAGTTACAGCGTGACAATTATGTCTACATATTTGTTACCTGTAGCTAGATGCTGTAATGTTTTTGTCATAGATCTTGTGATCGCACAAAATGTACTTGAGCGTTTATCTACAACTATAAATTATAATGGACTCTGACTAGCTCTATTTTTTTAAATATATTCGTACCATTCCTATATGGGTGTATTGGCTTTAACAGATTGGCGTATTGAAACTCAGTAGTTAAAATGCGGTGATTTATTAAGGAATACTGCCAATTTCTTTTTGTGTAAACCAGGTAGTTCCTGTTAAGCAGTTGTTTTGCATATAATAATAATAATAATAATAATAATAATAATGTACATTTAACTGGATGACCTGAGGTTTGGGGATCACTTTCAAATGAGGACCGGTTCACACATGGGCTTAGGTGCCATAACAGTTTTTTTACTGATCCATTAGGAGTAATTGAAGATGCACCCATCTGTAATGCTGGTATCTGTAGAGATTTAACACAAAGGGGTGATGCTAAATATGTTATATTTGTTTTATTATCATTTAGTCTTAGAAGATTTTGAGTCAGCGATAGTCGAAAATCAGCAATACAATGTTCTAAATTCTTCAAAAAATATGAAAACTTATTGTCGGGATCCAGTGATATATAGAGCTGTGTGTCATTAGCATACAAGTGATATTTAAGCTCATATCGCAGGGCAATGACTCCAACAGAATGGGTAGATATTGTGAAAACCAGAGGGCCAAAAACTGAACCCTGTGGTATAATGATAACAAACATTGAACGTCAGATAAAATACCAAGTACTTTAACTGACAGACCAAATATGTTTTTAACCTAAAGAAAAGTGGATTATGATCAACTGTATCAAATGCAGCAGACAGGTCCAGAAGAGCAAGAAATACTGGCTTACCTTACAATGTTTCGTCAGAACCAAGGCTAGTTTAGTGCTGTGACCACATTTATATGCAGACTGTAGTCATTCACTAAGGCTATTATTGATTAAATATTTCATTATTTGGAAAACAACTCCCTTTTCTATGACGTTAGATTAAAACATCTAGATTTGAAACAGGTCTGCAATTGTTTAGAATATTACAGGCCATACTGTGGTTATGTTGTATTAATGGGTTTACAAAGGCAGCTTTCATGGATCTTGAGAAAACACAAGCAGATAATGATGTATTAGCTAGTTTTATAATCGGGGTTATCAGAACATCAATACAATCTTTCAAAAGCCATATGGGCATAGGGTCAACTGTAACTAAAGCATTAGATGACCTTTTAATCAACTGTTTGATATCAGTCTCTGTAAAATTCTGATATATATATATCCATCATGGACATGCAACACTCTTCTATCAATGGCATGTCCATATTATAACGTGTTGGAAGAGAACCCACCATATATATTTAATATCACTTGAAATGAGGAGTCATTAAAGCAATGGGCCACAGCTTTATCTGGCTTGATAATATGTGGAAGGACAGTCCTTTGATCTTTTTATTGTGAAATTCTGATTTGGCAGAGGCAATGGAATTTCCAGTTAGAATGTTACAGACCTTCAACATTTCAGAATGAACACACAAACCAGTCCTGATCCACATCGGCTCACACTTCCATCTGTGTCTGTTTGCAGTTTGTGGGTCCTTATTGTACCATGGATGCAGAGGCCTGCTCGGCATTTCCTTTGTTATTAAACGCGCATGCTCATCTACAATGTCCTTCAATGTACTATTACAATAATTCACCAGATGATCCATATCATCCGATGGATCCAGTACTAGAGAAAACCCCGCAGATTAGCGGGAAACGCACCGTGTCAATCAACATACTGTATCTGTATGAAATATGTCTAGCTGCAACAGATTGTTTCTGTAAAGATATATCACTGCTAATAAGGAAATGATCAGACAGCTTGGAAGACACGGATACCCCCTTAATCAAATTATCTTCATAACGGGAGATGACGAAACATAAGAAGAGAAGGGAAAAAAACAGTGAAAAGGTTATATATCAATAAAGCAACAGAAAGCAGAAATATGCAAAATGGGACGTCTAAAACGTTGAGAAATTACATAAAAACAGCGTTAGTAACTTTATCTCAGCAAAGATCGTCAGGGTTCATGATGGCGATTTAAAATCTAGGCACTTATGGAAACTAAAGTATTAGCTGTCATAAAACTAATGACATAAAGTTGTAAAAATATGTTCGTTATATTTAAAACAACAAACACAATTAAATTAAATATTTCTGGGTATTCATTATTAATACTTTATCTACTTCTAGTACTGCTACTACTTCTACTGCATCTGCCGCTGTTACTGTTACTATTATTACTACTACTGCGATAACCATATTACAAGTAATATTACTATTACTACTACTACTACTATTACTACTACTACTACTATTAATACTACTATTAATAATAATAATAATAATAATAATAATAATAATAATAAAATAACAATATTTTATAATAATAATAATAATAATAATAATAATAATTATAATAATAATAATAATAATAATAATGATAATAATATTCAAGTAAAATTCAATAATAAAATCAAAGTTAAAGAATATACATCATACCAACGCTTGAAAAAACGAATACCGTGTCAATAATTATACAATATTGACAACCATTAATCAAAAATATAGCTCATATCTGAATGCTCCATCTGTTTATCAACATTTTAGCAGTGCTGAAATTAGATATATGTCCTATAACTAGCGTGTCCTGAATGCCTGGAGAGCAGTACATTATAATAGAACTATCAATGTAGGCTGTGAATTAATCTATTTAGAATCTGAAAGATATTGACCAAACTTCTATTACGTCGCAATAGGCTGGTAATTTGCAAAACCAATTACACTCGTTTAACTGTTTCGACTCAACACGCTGTTTGTATTTGAAAAGACACCAAATTGTTGCGTTGATCAGTAATAGGTTTGTCGATATGACGTCATCTGTTGAGTTACCTATACATTTAGTTTCACAAGAAGACTGTTTTCTCTCATAAAAAGTTATCTAAGTGTTTCATGCGACGATTATCAATGACACATTTATTACGTCAAGCACAAACTAAAACCGTAAGACATTTCTTAGATTTGAACGCCGGAATTTAAAAAAAACAGACAGAAACATCTAATCAATAAAAATGAAGACATTTCCCCATAGAGAGTCCCTTAAATCTAATAAAATGTAAGTCATCCTATTCGGATGAGGAAGCACAAAACGTGTAGCAATTAAACTTTTCTCGGGATTATTTGCGATTTAATGAAGTTCTCCTCCTAAATGTGATGTAAGTTGACGAGAAAAGCACAACTACTTTGACTAATTTGGCCACTTTGCTTATATTTTAACAGAAAAAGAGGAAATCTTGGCACAAGTATATTCTGAAGAGGTTTTAGTTTATTTTTGGATTATGACCGTGCGAGTGTTTATTTATTTACCTCTCTTTGTGATTTATTTGTGTATATATATATATATATATATATATATATATATATATATATATATATATATATATATATATATGGGGGTGAATATATGTGGGTGAACTTGCATATTTGCATAGGAAGGTTGATAGAGATATAACTTTGGTGCTTTATTGCATGGCATTCTTTTTGGTACCATTGTATGCCTATATCACTCAATCAATAAGGCGACATGTTTCCCACATATTGTTTTATGAAGTGTGTATTAACTGATCAGGCTGACGTTTATAATATTAACATTAGCTACTTTAACAGAGTCAGATTATATCAAATTTAACATATTGATATATCCTTGCCCTAAAATAGCCACAATGACAACCTCTACAAGGGTCAGATCGAGAAACTCTAATCTTAGGTCACTTAGGTCAATACAATCTCGTCCTAGGACAGTCAGCTCATTACGATGTTCGTGCAGCAAATAACGCTTCTCTGAATATTTCCCAAACCACGAATTTCCTTTGCTGTCATTCCTTCTCGCATAGAAATGTGCGAGTAACTGGGCTCAACTCCCACTACTGGAGTATAATTCTTCATTTGTTGTCCTTGGCGATGTTGGGATCAGCTGGTCTTGTCATGTCCTGAGCCACGGCTACGGTGTTTATATCTGTCATCTAGTTAGCTGATTATATAGTCAATTGGTACACGACATGTTGGCATGTAAGGTCGTGACAAGAACAATTTGGGAATTATTTTGAACGATAAAACCAATTTACTATAAAAGGAAAGTAAACAATTAAACAACGCACCTCACCAATAGTTGATGATAATGGCTGATTGTATAGATTCCCAGCAAGCAACGAGGAAATGTTTAAGGTTTTTATATCTTTTATCATCACCACAGAAGTAAAATGATTAAAATATAATAACTAAACATACATGAAACAGCTCAGAACCACCTGTTTTTTGTGGTATTATGCAAATTAAATGTCCTAAGAATTCGTTAATCATAGAATATCCGAGATATTAATTTGTAAATGCCAGACCGTGTTGTGGTGAACTATGCCCTTCGTAAAGAAAAGCAATTTAACAAATTCTTATAAAATTCACGCATATAAGATAATCCCCGGTCATATATCCCCCGAAATTTAATTAGTGTGGTCAATGTATTGTTTAATACCAAAGGGTTGCCTTCTGATTAGCAATATATTTAAAATACAATTTTCAGATAAAGGATCATTGACAAGCTAAGACACGCCGCTAGCATTTTGCAATTGAAACATAAAAGTTATTTTATTGGATATATTCGTTTTAATGGATAATTACAGGTTATTCGCTTGATCTACCTACTATCGAATGTAATTTCTTATACTGAACCAGAAACAATTGTTTATGGAATAAAAATGTCTTAAAAATAATCTTTATTACATTTACGTGATCTTGTTTGTCAATATAGAATATATATTAGCTAATAATAGCATTCACGAACAAATGTATGCAATTATTTCCAATATTATTTGCATTCATTGCACAGTTAGTCGGCTTAATTATTAGGCACACATATGTTTCGTATATAAATAATTGATATAACTGTATATCAGTGATGGGCCTCTATATCCAATTTATATTTATATGTAAACATACATTAAGAACACAAAGCAGATTGGATCAGATTGAGAAAGCTGTTACTTAATATCGGTAAGGCTCTTTAGTTGGAACAGTACTTAGACAAAGTAAACATTTGCCAAGAAGCTTTACCACACTTCAAGTGTGTCAAATATCTTGGCATATTCATAGATAAGAAATTAAGTTGGAATATTCATACGATGTATTTTAATTTAGAGAATTGTCACTGTCGTTTCAGGTTAATACTCTATAAAATATGTTGTCGTGTACTGAGTTATGCATGTGGTATCATACACCTCTTTACCATTATATACAACATGACATTACACCTAGTAGAACTGATTTAGTATCAAAGAACAATTAATTATAACACCAAATATCGAACTATGCAATATCAAGATGCCTAAGTATGTGTTACACTTGGTATATATACGTTCTTATGCATAACATACGCTCCTTGTTTCCATCAGCTACAAGGGCGTTTCATTTTTGACTTGGCTTCATTATCTTTGGCGGTCGCTCTCCTATTTTGCCCACCATGTGCACAACAGTTGCCGTAAAACATCAATCATCATCATCATCATCTATAAGCTACAATCTTGTTATTTTCAAGCGTTCTCTCTTCTAATATTATGTAAATAATTCAGTATCTGTTTCGTTATTTCTTCTCTCTTCTCTCTTCTCTCTTGAATATTGCCTGAATTAATCTTGTAATATTCTAGTAGTTACACATATTTAGAAATACATGCATACTTACTTAATTATTAACTTAAGCATAGATTAATAATGATGTGCAAGAAACAATATTAAACAGAATAAAGACTACTGCTCACTTTAACTCTAACTCGGCATTTAGAAATGATTGAACAATTCATGGCAGGAAACAATAATAGATCACAAATATGTGATGCATTATGCATAACATTAGCTATTTGCCGAATGAATATTAAACTGTATAATAATTATTAACATCAACTCTGAATATTTCGCTGCTCACATGATTTAAAGCGCTGGCACTTCCCCTTTCACTTCGTCTGGAATGGCGCTTTCAAATATGCTGACACATAAGGTGAAACAAATTATGTATTATGTTGGCTGTTCCGGAAAAAAATTGCAAACTGGATCCAGCTGCAAACAGCAATTAGCGATTCCGTAAATGAATGATTTCATACGCATGAGTCGAATGTAAATGCCCATTGCATCTTGGTTAATTAGCACGTGATCTTTTCAAGAAAAGGTCTATTTTAGTAACAGATAAAAGTCATTGTAGAATTAACTTAGTGATAGAATATCTGGGTTGTGGAAACTCTTTGTCTAAATAATGTTACGGTATTCAATAATAATAATAATAATAATAATAATAATAATAATTATTATATATATTATTATTATTATTAAGACATCCTGAATAGTATTTATGATGTGTACAATGTATTCTAGGTAAGATAATTGGGACCAGAACAGATCGACGGCAATGGAAAGAGAAGATTCGTTACCCTCTGACCCAGAAGGCATAACTTCCATTTTATAGGTCTGGACTGTGATATTTGTCCAGAAAGTTACATGGTTTATGAAAGATGTTCCTGTCCTTCAACAATAACGGTTAGAGTATGTATTTTGACATGGCAATCAGAATGACATAGTTGGTATTCTGCGGATTAGAATGTGAGTAGTAACAGTCTTGCATATCCACTGATGTCAATTTGTATTTCTTGATGCAGGAGTTCAAAACAATATACCATCGACATTGCTAAAATATCTTTTAACACTTACAGCGATATGAGATATGCACTCAAACTAACATATTTGTGATAATCGTCATTTATATACAGGTGTAAATGGAATCATACCTTGGCAACAAAGATATTTGTTTGATGCATGTTGTTAGAAAAAAACATTTATAGAAGAATTAAGATAGATATAACATTTAAGATCAGAGAGAGAGAGAGAGAGAGAGAGAGAGAGAGAGAGAGAGAGAGAGAGAGAGAGAGAGAGAGAGAAGAAACAGTGATATATATATATATATATATATATATATATATATATATATATATATATATATATATAGAGAGAGAGAGAGAGAGAGAGAGAGAGAGATGGGAGAAAGGGGAAACATAATTTTTTCTGAAAAGGTGAAAGTGAGCTATAACAACGAAAAGAGAAGCAGTCTGATGTCAGATAAAAGATAAATAAATTATCAAATTATGATATTCATCAGGCGTAAATCTACATAGGTCTGTGTGTTTCTAATGTAGGATTTTGTGAAAGATTAAATAATAAGATATAACTATTTATAAATAACACACCGTATTCTAATTGTTTTTGTATAATTCACTGTTATAAGTTTATTTGTTGTTGTTGTTGTTGTTGTTGTTGTTGTTGTTGATATTGTGGGGATTTTCGTATTAACTTTATCAACAAATATTTTATTATTGAACATGTTTTTGAATAAATAATGTTAACTGATTTACATAAATATATGCTATATAATTAGCCAACCTGTTTTGATAAAACATAAGAAATAATAAAATTTGTATTTTATCAGTTAGCAGGTAATACTCGAGTCAGAAATGATTGGTTAGTTCCTTTTATAATTAGTGCGCACTACCTAGCTATCTCTCCAGTGATCCCAAATACTATAATAATACTTGTGTCACTAACAATTATCTGTCTGTCGTAGAATGTTATATGCGGTTCAAGTATCGGTGTATTATTGATTCTTCTGATCCAAAAATATGAACTGAATCATTGATCGCAAATGCAACCCTAATATAGTTTATGTTTTTGGGCGATGTTCGTCAAAAAGATGATGCGATAGATTTAGGTAAATAGATAATATAAGTATTATCTTTTGTATTATGTCCCTATTTTGGGAGCTGAAATGAGAATTATCCAAACTTACATTAATAATATAAAATTAACCTAAAAATCTGAATTAAACAAAGTTGTAACCTTAATATAACTAATGAAAACACTAGAATTAAACATTATCATGTTACAGTTATATCTGTCACTACTTCATTCGATTTATATTTCTGTTTTTTTTAAAATAATAATTTGAAGTGTTATCAACATTTTACACGGCTTACATTCTCGTTTATTTTGTATCATGTACACTGAAGATATTCTTGCTTATGCGAAAACTCAGTAGAAATAATATCTACATTTATGTCCTAATGAAGTGAAATACTCCCCTCAAGAGATGAAACCATCTAAGATATATATAGACGTCTGTAGCATTCGATGTAGAATAAATTCGAATCGGTAGATAATTATATTTACCAAGAAAATTAATAAACTGAGTTGTACCAGGGAAGGCGTTAACGGCATAACAGTTTGTGCTTTAATTCATCATCTGTTTTATTGTCCAAATCACATTTTTATGTTCCTAGCTAATTAATCCACGGTTGTAGATACCAAAACTATCCCCCTTCTTCGGATTATTTAATAACAAATTGATCAATTTGTTGTATCTCCCTATTTTATCCACATATGTATATAATATGTTTGATAATATATTTCTGGATCTAATCATCCAACTTCTATAACCACAGAGTATCATATGCAAACCTACAAGTCGGGTATGCCTACAATAATATGTTTGCATAATGTGTGTGTGTAAGTGTGTAAGATTAAGATAAGCTTATGATAATTCTTTAATTATTTTGTCATCATCTCTGCCTGGCAGATACTGTGATGAAAATAACGACGTTGTATTAAACGTCAGGCATTTAACATGATCTGGATCATCTTCTCATCCTATATTCTAGCTCAACATATATTTCAGGATTGCTAATAAAGTGTCAACAGCCATAAGCTAACGTATCATACACTAACAATGACGAAGGGTGATTCGTGAATCACAAAAAGCAGAATTTATCTTCCGAGAGCAAATAATCTCTCGATGATAAACTTCGTTTATTTTCTAAAGCAAATATTAGCATTGTCATACATGAAAATGTTACTATGATGTACAGCGTCTCGGTGTCCACTATGTAGTGTACAGTAGTGTATAAACGACCGAGAATTGTGTTGTAGATGATGCTCTCAAATAGTTTACATTTGCTATGCCATGGAGTAATCCAGATTATCCTGAAATATAACGCGATATATACTAGTACTGTCTATTTAATAAATGTAGTTCCACTGCTTCTATCACAAGTACTGGGGGGCGCCTCCGTGGTGTAGCGGTAGCGTGTTGGACTACAGATCACTACCACCCGTGTTCGAATCTCGGCGTGGGCATATCTGGAGGTTGTTTCGTCTTTGACTTCGCCTCATTACCTTCGTAGGTCGCTCGGCCCATTTAGACTACCTTGTGTGCACAAAAGTGGCCGTAAAACATCAATCATCATCATCATCATCATCTTACATCACAAGTACTGTAGAATCAGTAAATAAATTTCACCCATTTTGTTATATATGTTGTCAGAAAGTTATTATTTTCATTTTGTTTTCTTCAGATTCTTGTCACTACCTAGGTAATGCATCCCTGAATATTAAATAATATTATAGAAACTATGAACCTATACAACTGAATAATGTATGCAACACATTCTGGTTTACTCCAAGTCTCACTGAGTAATGAGTAACTGATAGTTTAGTATTTGTGTTCTGTACTGTTTTGTGTATGTGTGTACCGGCATGTGTTTGCATTTGTACGTTTTTATTCGCGTGTGTATCTGTGTATGTATGTATATATGTGTGTGTGTATGTTTGTGTTGTTTTTGGTTGTGTGTGTGTGTGTGTGTGTGTGCGCGCGCGCGTGTGTGTGAGCGCGTGCGTGCGCGCGTGTGTGTTTGATTAACTGTCTAAGCCGGAAATATGAGTTGGTATGTTGATATTTTTAAGTTGATCCTGTGAAATACGCCGTGGGATCATCGTATGAATAGAACGAATATAAGTTAATATACTGCATTTAATTGTGGAAAACTGTATCGTTATAATATAAATAACATCCATTTATTTCCTGGTCACCGAAAGATCGTGACATATTCTAAAATAAGGAAAAGGCATATTGTTATATATAAATGGTCTGATATAACGACGGCCTAGGGTACTGATAATTGTATTAGTGATTTTCGATTAAATGAGTTTCATCAATTAGCAATTGAGCCCAAATTGTTTGTAAACTCTGTCGTGAGATCTACAAACATCGATTCAAAATAGATCCAGGTAGTAGCGGTACTTTATTTATCAGCATCGTCACTATCACCTTCAACATCATTATCAACATAAATAGTAAAATTAATTTGCGATTATCATTCGAACGAGTTATATTTAAATGTACTAAGACGTTGTTTCCTGTGCACACGAAATAATGTGAAGGAAACTAGTCAGCATGTAATTTGGTATTTGAAAAAAAGGTGTGTTT
Source organism: Paralvinella palmiformis (assembly GCA_025642065.1). Taxonomy (NCBI): domain Eukaryota; kingdom Metazoa; phylum Annelida; class Polychaeta; order Terebellida; family Alvinellidae; genus Paralvinella; species Paralvinella palmiformis. Next base: position 97,257 of record JAODUP010000570.1, on the reverse strand, counting down.
AATGATTATGGCTATCCAGATGACATATCCGTTACTAATCTCCCACACATCAGGATCACCAGTAACGAATGTCATGCCCTAAGTTTCTGGGATGAATACATTGAAACATCAAAATTAACCACTTCCAATGCTTTGTACTGCAGATAATTATCCTTTCTCTTCATATACAAGCTGAAATTCAATATATGTGGCTTACGTTTGGAACATAACTATAATGGGATGTTAGCATATAAAGATATGTAAACTTACTTGAAATTGCTTGAATATATAAGGGAAACAACATTAAATCACATAAACAGCTGGTGGTGGTACCAGGATGTATGCGTCAGCACGGCAACATTCAGGCCGATAAAACGATTAAATAATCATGCACAATGTAGATAATAATGATGTTTCTGCTTTTGATGAATTTCCAAATAATAGAACAATTACTGATAATCTGTACCGGAAAGGCATTTATAAACGTTAACAATCTTAATAATAACTACTTCACATCGTCCCATATATCTTATAATTTGGTGTTCGTTCATTGTTAAAACCTCACAAGCACCGAAATAAATCATGCCTCACTAATCAGCGAATCGGAAAAATTAATGCATTCTCCGAATTGCACTGGGTCAGGTCAATTTATGGTTAACTAACTAAGGCCTATCTTATGACAGGGTGTTTATTAAAAATCATTTGGTACATCAGTAACAAGCAACGATAGTCGCTTAATGCGTTGTAGTCAAAATACATTCAGTTGCCTTACTAGATTCGTGGAGTTTATTCTGCCCATTACCGATTGTATTTATATTTGGGCGAACTGAGAACACTTTTTTATTGAATATTAATGTTCTATAAATAATCTCTTTTTTGGTTGCTGTTAACTGCACCTTCTTAATCATTGCATAAACTATATTATCGTTATATTAACGGAAACAATTAAGTTCATTGTTAATCACATCCATTGCATGTTAATTGAATCACAGATTATTAATGAGATTCAATATTCAATATTCAGCAGGAAAAAAAAACATACTATCGCTCCATATGACTGAAAGTCTAGAGCATTATAATATCAAAATGACGTGTTTTTTCTCTCTTCTTACTGATGCCTCATAAAGTTGGAACTTAGTACTCCTTCCGACATTATTGTTCAACATCTGACGAATGAAAATATACCTTAAAAATAAAACATTTGCAGATAACAGCCCAAACAAACGGCATTATTATGTCCAAAATATATTATTCTATACATTGAGCATGATTTCAGGTCTTTGTAGAATTGATATAAGAGAGTGTCATAGTTATTGAGTTCTGCCCTGATGTTATTCCTGCTCACATGATTGAATGCAATAATTCACCCTCCCGCCTCATTTCATCTATCATAACACATATAAATATGTCTTGACATATGCCATAAAACAAATTATAAAATATTTTATTTATTACTGAGAACATTTTGCGATTTGGACAAGACAAATCATCATAATCATCCTGACGACAGCAGGCGGTATTTCGGGACACGAATGATTTCGTGCCAATGAGTTTAATGGAGATGCCAAGTGCACCCCTATTAACAAATGCGAGATAGTAGTCGGGGAAAGTCTACGGCGGGAACAAATAAAAAACCTCGTAAAACTTAGATAATGAATATTTGGTCTGTGATGATTATGATAACTGAGTTTCTAAATCACGTTACCGTATTAAATATGGAATTATGTTCTTATGTCAGGGATTAGATATAGAGCAGTTCTAAATGGTATCTTCCATCAAATGCAGTTTATAATAATAATAATAATAATAATAATAATAACAAACTTCCATAGCGCCAATATCATCAAAAGGGATCGAGCTCAGTGGCGCAGCTAGTCCAGGGTTTGAGCAAACTCCTAATCCAGGTACGATTACATTGATCTTATTATTTGTATCTTTAATAATCTTCTTCCCGTTGTTAGTATCGGCATTAGTTTCATTATTAAATTTCGGAAAGTTAGGATGATTTATAAAATATATTCCTATGTTAAACAAGTAGTATTAAAAATAATTAAAATAGAAGCCGTTAACATTGTTATAAGTCTAGACTATGATATACTGTGATGTTAATGACTACGCACAAAATTGACACATACCCCTAACCGTGGTTCGTGTCTAGTAATATTAATTATTAAAGTAAGTGAAGCGTGAAGGATCTCCTTCGGCTTAGTGAGTCGAGAGCTTTTAATTAAAATCGTACTAAAAGGTTACAAGAATAAATTATTTCTGTCGCTTCATGTTGGAGCTCTCCTCTTTGCTGAGAATAATGTATCACTGAAATAGCTATAAATCACTTTCAACACTTTCCAGCAAAATACATCTGAAATTGGTTAATAACATAATTTATGTTGGTGGTTTTTAGAAGTTATAACAGATGGTAAACTATTAACTAATTGATATATTCTAACCACCTAGAGTAAACAAGTTCAATGCGCAATATGATTAAATAAGTGAGATATGTATAAGTGGAACTACTTCGCAGTAAGCAAAATAAGACAATTTTCAGAATTCAATTAAAATCTGTATTTTCTGTAGTTTCTGTTATTGACCAATTTTCCTGCGAACCTTTTATCACTATTTAGGATTGAAAGGTGACGAATTATTTAAAAATAAGATAATCATATATTATCATTTATTTTGAATTCATCGCGGAAGGCATGAAGTTCACACTATTTGAATAACAAGGTGTTCTAAATAATTCTAAGATATATCTTTTGGGGGGGGGGGTTGTCAATGTTTTCAACTGATCAACCAGTTATTTATTAGAAGAGAAGATAATGATGACAATACAAATCAGTAAGAATTAAACATAACAATAAATTATTCAAAATGAACAGAATCCTAAAAGTGCTTAGCAAACGTAGGCTAGCGCTCAACAAATATAAATATTTTCGAAATTGTCCATATATTAGGTTCAGGTAATAATTGTATTTCTTATGTTTATTTCCTTCTAATTATCATTCGAGATTAGTTAACAACACAATAATCAAACTGTGCATTATAACGACTGGGGGCGGGGGAGAGACTGGTGAAGAACTCGCTAGCTCATTATTAAGGGGTTTATTATTGTTCTAGAATAAATACATTTCTTTTACCAGGTTTTTAATTAAATCTTTTCATTGAAGGTTTATCTTCACATTTTCTGTGATTTGAAAATATCTATCTATCTATCTATCTACCTACTTATCTATCTATATATCTATCTATCTATCTATCTATCTATTTATCTATCTATTTATCTATATAGCCATCTATCTATCTATCTATATATATATATATATATATATATATATATATATATATATAGCTACCTGTCTATCTATCTGTCTATCTATCTCTTTATTTATTAATATAGCTATCCATCTAAATATCAATCTATCTAACCATCCAACTATTCTCTGTTTAGTTCTGATACACATACAAACACGCACGCACACACGCACACACGCACACAAGCAAACATACACACAAACACACACACACACACACACGCACATATATATATATATATATATATATAGATGTACAAATTCACAAAGACAAGCAAATAAACACCTACCCGCACACACACACACGCATATTGTGTTTAATTGTGTTACACTGATATAGGAAAATTGTTAAATATATAGCTATTATAATCACGACGTGTCATACGCAATATCAGAGATCTGCCTGAAATCGGCTGTTCTCGACTATGGATCAAATAGATCAAGTGGATAGGCGCTTTAATATAGATCCCACCACACCTAACTGCATATACCTAGGGACGCTAAATTAAGCGTGAATGAACGTTCCCTTAGTGATGAACGGAAACGTATTAGGGTTAGCTGTTAGGTTCGAGTAAATCATAGTATTTACTCAGGTTTGAGACGATATTTCGTTCTAGTCCTCCTGTAATAATCCATTGTGCAATATTGCTCATTTTTTAGCTAAATCACTTCATTGTGTACATATGGAGCTGTTGTACATTGTCTCATGTGTTCGCCAAACTGTAATGTTAGTTAACATGCCGACGGCCTATAAAAGGCCTAATATTTCACCCACGTTAGACAACAACTGGCGACGCCAGACCAGTCGAAATGTTCTATATATAGGTTTCATTTGGACCACAGAAACTTGCTGTTGAATTATGTGTGTAGTAACTCCCTATTCAACCATTCGCACGCGTTGTTTTCTGCGAACTGTGTTGTCAAATGGTATTTTTTGTACGTGCTTCCGCTTTTCTAGGCAGCCTGCATATAGCCCCTTTCCTGTGGATGTGATATATTTATCGCATACAAAAGCGTATTAGCTGATTCGCACAGGCTGATGAGTAGCCTAGACACAAGTATAGGTCTCCTTAAACATGTACCCATATCTGGAAGTGTAGAACATTTTATATTTAGCTTGGTGAATGTACAGTTTTATTTAGATTTAGATTTATGGAGGTAGGAGTCTCAAAGGATCTTTATATATATATATATATATATATATATATATATATACGCACACAAAGTCAAAAAGAGTAGAAAATAAACACGCACAAACATACATACACACACACACACACACACACTAAAAAGAGACAAACTTATTCATAACAACACGGATGTGGCTTACGAAACGAATCTATCATAATCCCAAAATAACCTAAACACTTTTTAACTCTAACCTGTTCAGAATATACCTGTGCCTAGATTTCCTTTTCGTCTGTCAAAATATAAGTAAAGTGGCCAAATTAGTCTAAGTAGTGGCGCTTTTCTCGTCAACTTACATCAAATTCAGGAGGAGAAATTAATTAAATCGCAAATGTTCCCGAGAAAAGCTTAATTATGACACGTTTTGTACTTCCCCGTGCGACTACGACGACTTACGTTTCATTAGATTGAAGGGGCTCTCTAAAGGGAAGTTTCTTAATTTTTGTATTGATGAGATGTTTCACACGAAACATTACTGTTTTATTATATTAGAGAAAACATCCCTCTTGTGAAATTAAATGGATGACCATCATATCCACGTGCCTATCCCTGATCAATGCAACAATATGGTGGCTTTACGAATATAAATAATGTATTGAATAGAAACAATTAGACGAGTGTAATTGGGTTCGCAAATTATCAACCTGTTGTGACGTAATAGAAGTTAGTTTAATATCTTTCAGATTCTAATTAGATTAATCCACGGTCGTACATTTATAGTTCTATGATTATTCTACGTACTGCTCCACGCCTTTTATACGCGATCATAAGAAGACTTATCATTAATTTCACGATTGTTAAACATGTCGATAAACGATTGGAACATTGAGATGTGGTAGAAATATGTTGCAGTTCTATTAAGGTCAAAGTGAACGGAGCATAGGTGACTGATTAGAATCAGCTAGCGGAATGTTTTCTTCTTGATCCTTCGTAGGAAGCTCTGGCTGCTGTGTTTCGGGTGCTTTGAAGTGAAAATGAGAAAAACAATTGACGATCGTCGATTGTTTAACTAAGTGCCGTAATAGCTGGATAATAAGCATGGCATCCAGCAAACTGACAACAGGCGGTTCACTCCTATCTACGGCCACGATTAACTGTTTCACTACGATTGAATGATAATGGTGCTTTAGATTAGCAATGATTCCCTGGTCCATTGGCTGATGGTAGTGATGTTGAGGCAATGCAGCCGGAACTTCCCTTTGTTTGGGTTTTCTTAAGCGTTTCCGGGCTGGCGCAAAATTCTGTGAGCTTTTCTCAAGGCATCCTTGTTCTTCAAACACGTTGACCGGGTGCTAAACGGAACACCATTCTTTAGAAATTTGGGTCTTAGCTTTCACTTTTTCGTCAGGAGCTTGCAATTTTGTATCAAGAAATACTGGTTTAGCTGTGCTAGCCATTGCGAAATTTGATTACTCATAGAAAATTGTCTCTATATAAACAGGTTGGCAAGACAATCCAACGTTCACAGTGCACCATACACGCCACAGTACCATTTGAAGTGACATGTGTCACATTGATTGTTGCATTTACGATTGCCATGATCACAACGGGCCGTGATGGCGCAACTATTTAGAGCGTAGGATTCGTAGCCGAAGGGTCGTGGGTTCGAGACTCCGGGAGCTGCAATGCTGTCAGGTGGCAGCTGGTTCACTCATCCACAAAACAATTAGAGCGTGACAGGACATCATGGCTATGTGTTTGAGAAATGTTGTGCGCTTCTAACAGCATCATGCGCTTTATGCTCTCTTGGGAGTTGAAATGTGTGCTGAGTTGAAACAGGTCTGAGTTAGGGATAATAATACTGTAGAGCGCCTCAGAACAGGATTATCTGGTTCTGGCGCTATATAAACATGCATTATTATTACATACAACGATCGGCGGACTGACTGACAATTAAAATATCGGATTTCGTTATTGATTTAATGTTACTGGCACCGACAAATCACTTCCTTCTAAGCAGGTTTTTGTTGCATAAATTTCGCTGTAAGTCAATCGACTCCTGGCCGGACCAGCTAACTACTTCGAGTTAACATACCATTTCGTTATATCCTAGTTATTTATAACCAACTTTTACTGTATGCATAGAGTGATTACCAAATGCTCGATTTAATTACAAAACAAATAAACTAATTGCTAAGCAGCTCGTACAGGTATATCTAATTACATTACAAATATGCGAAATTCGCTAACAAAACACAAAGTACTTTCTTCGTAGCTCGCCCTTGTTATTACTATAAAATCTCCCTGTGTGGAAGTCTGTAAATTAAATATTCTTATTGTCGAAGTAAGTTCGATGTTTTGGCATCAAGTGTGTAATTAATATGTTAAAACATTTCCCTGACTCGAATTTGCCTTTTCGAACTTTTGGTTGTATCGAAGTCAATTAGCACGCAACATCTGGTGCTATCTTAGATACTTGTGTTACTTGTAGTTGCTGTTCAAATAATTCTAACGGGTCAGTTTATATACTTAACATTCTTTCAAGAACGATTACGGCATTTATTTCCCAATTGAAACACCAGTAATGTTGAAGCTAGCCCCCATGATCTATTATACCACATGTAAAACATAGCTCATTCCGTATTTTATTAAGGGCTCATCAAAATTGTATCATGTTTGTTGCTCGTTCGGTTATTTTAACAAAAGGTGGCTGTGCTAAAGAGAGAGAGAGAGATTGTTTATGGACTGGTTCAGCTATTTCTTAAAGAATGGGCTATACTTTCTAATGTACTAGTTTTTTGTGTGAGAGGATATTATTGTCTGTTAGACACTGTTATGTATGTTTATCCCCGTTCGACTAATATCAATCAGGCCGATTATCCGGTACTTTGACAGGTGTAGGTACTCCACAATGACACCTATAGTTTGTAAATATCAATCACTCACTAATTAACTCATTCATTCATAGACCATTTATGTTGCCTTTTGAAGAATAGCCTGAATCTTGTCTAGAGAAGTTATCAGTAGTCAAAATGGTATATCTTCATTACTTGCCATAATCGTATTACGTTCAATTGCAGATGTTATACAAATAGAGAGGTTTAATATTTAACATTTTATAATCGGATATCTCTGAGTAATGTCATTACTTATTTAATATTATGGCTATGTGATAGACGAATATATTGCTGATATTGTTATATTAACATAATTGAAACAATTTCATTGCTCCGGTTCACTATTTTCTTAAACTGTTTAAAAACAAAATAGTATTTTATATAACACCTTATTCAACTTGAATTGCTCTAAGGCGTGTACTATCTTTCTAATTAAGACAACCCTCTTGTGATATTTTATCTGCAACTGCTTCTAAAAAAAGCCTAATTATGGCATGCCTGGCATTTCGTAGTACGACTAGAATGACCAGGCTCTCAGAGAGGAATAATCTTAATCAACGTTATTCTAAACGTGCTTATATCTGTATAAAACCTCCGACGTTAAAATCGAACTTTTTTTAATTTTTTAACCTCTCTCCCCGCTTGTCATTGTAAATGATAACATTGACAATCCTCGTAAAGCTTTACAACTTTAGATAAAGTGATTGAATTAACCTGTGATATATTTGATGTAAATACTAATCAATGCAACTAGGTACCTATTTGAAATATAATAAATGTATTGAGCCCTCTAGCTAGGTATTCCAAAAAATTAAGATAGGAAATGATACTTGACCTTTATATTTTGTATCATTGAATTAAAATTTTGAGATCACAACCATTAATTTGAGTTGTTTTTTTTTATTTTAATTACTATCCATTCAGATATCTCTTACCAGTTTTAAATCAATTATTGAATCAATGTTACTTGGTCATTAATGATACTAGATTCTATATTTAATAGTAATAATGTTATCAAACCACCTATCTTCGATTGACTCACAAGGGTGACTACATGTTGTTTCGTATATAATTTCGAGATTACTCTAGCTTTGTTATCAATTTTTAGGAATGGTATTGTACTGAGTATAATCATTTGCATATTCAATAATAGTTCGGTAGTCATCCATTAAGTGTATTTCTACAATTTTAACTCTATAACCATAGAATAAATCCTTAGGCACATAATACATCAAGGAGGTCATTAAATGGTTTAAGAATTTAAATAGTAAGGAAATGACAACCTAATCTTATTTAACTGCTAGCAGTTACTATGTGTTTGTATTTAATTCAGATTTAAGCTTTCTTTCCATGCAGATGGTAGTCGAGTTTCGGTGCAATTAATGTAGCTATGTCGCATATTCAGAGTACTATACCTTATTTCGGCAATAATGTATTTGTTATGGAAATATGTATTTTGCGTCAGCCGAATATAGCCCTATTAGCGTTGAGGGATGGTGAATTCCAGAACACTTATACAAATTCAGTGATATTTTCATTATAAATTACTAAAGCCTCGAAATCACAACTATTTATATATATGCTAATCAAATATGGTATAGCAATAACACTGGAACTCATCGTAGGGTATGCTAATAGCAGATCGAAATGCTTCCTGTAATGTTGATCGAAATGTATGATGGTTAGCTATTTTCGAGATCATGTATTTATAGCCGCGACATATTCGTTCTAGACCAGATATTATCCAGGCAGTATTGCTATTTTTTGTAAATCACCCATGTTTCCATGGACGATAGCACATCGTCTCACCCTGTGCCCGTCTGTTAATGTCTATAGACTATATTTTAGGTCACCCAGAATAGTGTTGTCAGCAACGGCCAATACCTTCTTACGATTACTGTGACTGTCAACGTGTCTTCAAAGTGTTTCTCATTTATGTATACTTCTGAATCTCTCATATGGCTTTTGTATCTCGTTTTCTGTCGTAGCTCTGGCACTTTCTTATCAAATTCTTCAAACTGCTGGAGAACATTCATATCTTTTTTCCATGATTTCTTTAGCACCCAAGGCCAAAGAGATCCGTTCATTTGGTTTTCACTTGTCTGAATAATAGTAACATTGAATGTTAACGACAAAAGGCAGAAGGAAATTATAATGGGTATTTTAGCGACAGGCATACATAATAGCTTCTTGCACCTTATACGAATTACTCCCCCTCTCCATGTGTATGTGTGTGTGTGTGTGGGGGGGTGTATTTATATATATATATATATATATATATATATATATATATATATATTATAATAAAAAAAAAAAAAAAAAGCACACACCAAAAAAACAAAAAAACCCCACCACACCCCCCAAACGCCCCCCTTTTTTTTTTGGGAATTGTTGAATATATAGCTAATATAATCCCGACGGGTCATACGCAGCATTGAACATCTGCCTGAAATCCGCTGTTTTTGGCTATAGGTCACTTTAATTTAGATCCCACCACACCTAACTGCATAAATTTAGGGGCGCTAAATTAGGCGTGGATGAACGTTCACTTAATTGAACGGAAATGTATGATGGTTAGCTATTAAATTCGAGAAAATCATAGTATTTAGTCAGCTTTGAGACGATATTTCGTTCCTAGTCCAAGAATTATCCATTGTGCAGTATTGCTACTTTGTTTTTGAGGTAAATCACCTCACTGTTTCCATGTGGAGGTAGCGTACATTGTCTCACGTGTCAAAAAAACTGTAATTTGCGACGCGTGAACAGTGATATAATTTCATATAGGTAGTATATGTTTAGTTGTTCGAACCCAGAATAAAGCTGAGGTCAGCATCTATTGTGCCAAATACCGTTTCTTTTGGACCAGAGAAAATTACTGTTGAATGTAAACTGTGTTTTCAAAGTAGTTATCTCATTTATGTAGTAACTCGTCATTGAACCACATGCAAATGGTATTTTTGTACGTGCTTACGTTTTTGTACGTAGCCTGCATGTAGCCACTTTCTTATTGGGGTGACATATTCGTTGCAAACGAAAGGCGAATTAGCTGGGTCCCACAGGCTGATGAGTAGCCCAGACACATGTATAGGAATATACGTATCAAGGTGTGGATGTGTAGAACATTTTATATTCAGATTGGTGTATGTATAGTTTTATTTAGATTTAGATTTAAGGAGAAAGAGCTCTGAAAGGATGTTTAGAGGTGCTGATGTTCTGAGCCAGTGACACTATATATGTATCCTAAAACACACACACACAAACACACTATCTCTTTCTGTATATATATATATATATATATATATATATGAATGTATATATATATATATATATTTATATATATATATATATACCTTTCGATCTATCTCTCCATCAGTCCGTCCGTCTGTCCTTGTATTTATGTGCGTATCTACCTAATTTAATATCAGAAACACACACACACGCACGCGAGCACACACACACATGCGTGTATGCACCGACTTAATCACTTACACACATATAGGGGAAATATTTTTTCACCCCACACACCAATCAGTATTAATAACAAAATTGAGAGTAATTTACAACTCTGGTTAAAATGCGGATATACACAAACCTCTGGCACGATTTCAACATTGTGTATTGGTTTCCGCACAAAGTGGCAATTCGTTTAGACGTTTCCTCATCAACAGACCTCAATCTGAAGCTGTGAAATTCACTAAACCGTAAATGGTCCCGAGAAAACGTAATTGTGGCACGTCTATCATTCCGTCGTGCGACAGGACGAGAGGTCTTTCACTAGAATGAAGAGGTTCTCTAAGGGTAATCTACATAAAAAAATTTTCCGCCATTAAAGCCGACAATATTTTTGTGCTTTTGTCCCCCTTCCACCCCCCACCCGCCTCTTGTTGTAAATGAAAACATTGAAAGTCGTCGTAAGAACATTTAGGCAACATTCTTAATAGAGAAAATGTCCTCTAATAAAACTACAAGTGATGATATCAGGTCATACGAACATGTGCTTTGATGATCAATGCACCAACATGGCAACTGTTTATGAATAAATAATGTTTTGAGTAGCTCGAATGAAACTTAAGTAACTGGATTAATGAGTCTGGATTATGCGTAGCTGGAGCATTGAAATATGAGTAATATTCTTGATTATTCAAATTTATAATTATAGACCCAGTATTGCTATGTTATGAAATCAATCTATTATTGCAATTAATGAATTAAATTTATCTAACCATAAATAAGTTAGACGTACAATTTAAATTTTGACGACTAGTTATGCTCTTTACGTTTTTATGTTATTTCACGTTGAAATGCACCGCTCTATTATTAATGATGTTGTTATTGCTGTTGTTGTTGTTAATGATGTCACTGTTTCCGTTATCGGTGTTGTTGTTGTGGCTAAAAGGCTTACACACAATATCCAGCTATCTCTAGCTTAACTACATCATTTCTTTTTAATAAAACGAGCCATTTTATGCATAGCGGCATACATCGAAATAGACAGTTTTAGACGGTCAATATTAACACTTTGGTAAGCTCCTAGATTAAACTTTATTCATGTATTAATTCGCTAACACGAATATCGACGGTCTTCGTAAAGTATGGCCTCAAATCTAGGTTTTTTTTCCCCCGGAAATATATTATTACATTTCTGGATTTTTAGGAGGCGTCATTCATTTGTGAACCTTTGATTAAATATGTCTCTGGAACGAATACATTTATTCAAATTTTTCGAACAGTGTCTCAGTTTCTTTCCTTCTTCTACCTTTAATAGATAACCTGCCAAGTATTATACTAAATATAATCAGATATGCATGCATAAAGTAGCATACGAGATATATACTAAGGGTCAAAATGATAGTAGTCTCGGTTCAAAGTAAAGTTGCATATTTTGCCAACAAGATGATTACCCGAATAACAGTGTAGGGAAAAGAATAGGAAATGAACAATGCATTGAAGCAGCTTTATAACATAACGATTGTCGAAGGTGAGGCGTCTATATATTTTAATCCTTTTCGGGGAGCATTCACTCGCCTGCACTGAAATAAAGTAGTTAAATAATATAAATCATTGTAAGATTCCGCCTAGTAGAAGGTAATATAATCTAGGAGTTGGAATATAATTTTGGTTGTCAAAAGATGTGTAATAACCAACCGAAGATATGAACAGTAGTGTACAGTTTCATATTCCATTCATCTGAAAAGGGAAAATTTCCGTCCCCACATTGCCATCGCTTACAAGATCCACTTACACAAGAGGATGAGTCGAATATACAGAACTAAGCATAATGTCTTCAATTTCATCAAACCATAGAGCACACAGGGACAACAGGCCAGTGTATGAATATAAAAAATAATTTCAGTGTCCTACTCTGTGAGGCACTTCTCTTAGCCAAAGAACTATAGATATCTTGATATTCTACCCCCAAGAATTATTCCAATTGCTTCAAAAGAAACAGGTTCTATTATTAGAATGTTAGAATATCATCATCATCACGTTCAGATTAGGTAACCAAGAAAACGGCAATCATTATTCTATATACATTGGATCAAGGCATCAGGGTATGACATGTTCTGCACATGGTTGAGAGTTTGAAGATGAAGTCGCGAGTGACAGATTACTATCAACACTAATTTGTATGCACTCATAAACAAGATATAGCCAATTGGAGAAACATTACTTACTGTAAACATGTTTGAACACTGATCAACAGTGATGATGATGATGATTGATGTCTTACGGCCACTTTTGTGCACAAGGTAGGCTAAATGGGCCGAGCGACCTCCAAAGGTAATGAGGCGAAGTCAAAGACGAAACAACCTTCAGATATGCCCACGCCGAGATTTGAACACGGGTGGTAGTGATCTGTAGTCCAACACGCTACCGCTAGACCACGGAGGCGCCCCCTGATCAACAGTAACTCATTTAATACATGTTTTTCACAAATCAACGGACATCAGTGAATGAAATCCAATTCGTCAAATATTTTCATAAATTACAAACGGATATGAATGCTAAACTGATGATAAATACCGGCAAGCGGTTTGGGTTTATTTATGCCATTTCAGATATATATTGGCGCAATTATGTGGAAATATTAACAAAACCAGTTATTTAAAAAAAAAACATTATTTATATGCACAGACACCGATAAAAACCCTTTTGAGATTTTGTACTTTTGTTCGATTATACAATTAGAAATAGTGCGACAAAATAATTATACAACCTAGCTACATATGTGTTTTACAAAGATAACCAAGACGCAGGCACCTTTGTTATTTTTTGTTTTTACAATTACCACCCGATACTAGTGATTGAGATATTAAATTAGTGAAAATATAAGCAAACTTATATATATATATATATATATTATTATTATTATTACTTTGTCAATACAAATACACAGAATCAAAGCACAGATGGTTTGATTTTAGGATGTATATATCGAGACAGTAGCTCACGGCATCAATGGCTAAAACTCTTTTAAAACCTATATCTCCATAAAAACTCCACATATATAAATCAACTCATAAATAATTCTATGAATCCTTGGATCTAAACATAAACAATTCTACACCTAGACCCATTTCTAGTTGTTTGTTCTGACCCAGTCCCAGTATACATATGCATCCTAAAACATACATTGTATGTGCCATCGCACATCAGACCTATTTCGGTTTAGATTCATTAATGCATCAGCGAAAGAAAGTTATGTTATAATTATAATAAAATTTACTTAATTAGCCCTGCTAGGTGTAATGTATATTTTGTACAGTTCCTCCAGTATGCGGTTGTGTGAATCGACATTTTATTAATTCATGTAGTTCTCTTTGAGAGATTTATAATCGCCCAATATTAACTATGATGTCAAATTAATTATCTTGTATATGTGTTAAATTACCTTTGAACCACACGTACGCGTTGTTTAATGCGAGCTGTGGTGTCAGTTGGTACTTGGTGTATGTACTTCCGCTGTTTGTACGTATCCTACATACAATGGATTCCCAGTGGGCGTGACATGTACGAAAAGCGACTTAAGAATATTACTCTTATGCCTACCGATTAGTACATTTTAGCTTACTAATGGTACTTTGCTAACGGTAAGTAGGTGATTAATATCATTCACTTTATTAGCTTTCAACCATTCCATTTTTAACAATGGTGTTTGTCTCGTTTATTGCAGAATACGACCTTTGATATTTTGGAAGAAAAATGTGTCCTCTAATCCAGAACAGTTGTTGATTTACTAATGTGTAAGAGTGAGTATTATACCAAATGACATCATTCACTAGTTTATTTCCTTCTTGGTGAGCACCCTTGTAATCATTGTGTTCACAGAATACTTAACACAATATGGTAATATATTATTAGATTTCATAGTCGTGTAACTGCTATGCTTTATTTCTCCCAATGATTAATTGGAACCCAAGCGAATGACATAATTAATGGAAGCTAGCTGCTGCCATGTAACCCGAAGCTACATTCTGCATTAATTTCTTTTTTGGCCTTTGTCCAACTGATATGCTTTTTGATGAATACTATTTCCTATATATGTCAAATTATATGATGTTGTAGTTTCTCTAACAAGCAAAATACAAAAATTATATGATGTTGTAGTTTCTCTAACAAGCAAAATACACCCGAAAATAACTATTATTACAGCATAAAAATTCCATTGTCTGTTGATTTAAAATTTGGGTAGCTATTTCTTTTGATTCTTCGAATGAACAATACCTACAAATAATAGGATTCCACTATTTTCACCTAAAAAGGAACAACACATATTTCATCACATTAAAAACAAAAATGTTTGGAAGAATGAATGGATGTAAATATGTCTTGCAGTTCTCTTTAACAACATAACTTTCCTGATAACATAAACGTCTTCAATTGAAAAATGGCACCACACGTGCATGATTCTGTTAAAAGATAATTGATTTTCTAAACTCGTACTAATATTATAATTGTTATTACAATTATTACTAAGGGGTAACATATATCACCAGTAAATATCAATATTGTATTAAACTGAATACAATACAACACGGAAGTGTGTAAAACTGTATTAACTACTCGAAGCGTGACAAGAAATAATATCAGAGTCGGTGACAAGTTGAGTGTCCACATGCAAACGAAAACAACATCATGACTTGATTGCTACTTTTATATCTTCGAACAGAATGTTCTATTTATTACGAGTTTACTATATCAATATAAAAGAACTTTGATCACCTCATTGAGGATAATAATGTCTCATGGCATTTCATTCCGACAGAAGATCGTTGATGATGATACTAAATGAAAGATGATATTTATATCATATTATAGCAGTGTAATAGTCACAATACAAAACTTGATGATGATACTAAATAAAACATGATATGTATATCATATTATAGCAGTGTAATAGTCACAATACAAAACTTGATGATGATACTAAATAAAACATGATATTTATATCATATTATAGCAGTGTAATAGTCACAATAAAAAACTTGATGATGATACTAAATAAAACATGATATTTATATCATATTATAGCAGTGTAATAGTCACAATACAAAACTTGATGATGATACTAAATGGAAGATGATATTTATATCATATTATAGCAGTCTAATAGTCACAATACAAAACTTGATGATTATACTAAATAAAACATGATATTTATATCATATTATAGCAGTGTAATAGTCACAATACAAAACTTAATGATGATACTAAATAAAACATGATATTTATATCATATTATAGCAGTGTAATAGTCACAATACAAAACTTGATGATGATACTAAATAAAACATGATATTTATATCACATTATAGCAGTCTAATAGTCACAATACAAAACTTGATGATGATACTATATAAAACATGATATTTATATCATATTATAGCAGCGTAATAGTCAGACTACAAAACAGCATTGCTACTGATGTGTTAACAGTTAAAAACAAGCTATATACTAGAAATTCTGAAGGCTGTATCTCCAATAGGTAATCCCTATTTACAGCTGTTTCTTGAGTGGTTCATGAAGGTATCATCCCATGCATTATCATGACCTTTTATGTTCTAACTAAGTTATTAGCAGCTTCATGCGTATCTCATAATGCGTGATTTATCTGGATCGTAATGCTATCCCACGTGTATAAAATTGATTTGTTAAAATAACATTTCAATATTACCTCAATTCAGATACAGAATAACAAGTATGAATACTAACTTCAGTCACCTTCGTTTTTAAGGAGAATAAAGACGAGATGGCAAATGTGTCACATTGGAAACAAATCTAGGGGTTATTTTGACCAATATATTAACATGCATGAACATGTCACATCAGTATGCCGAGCTGCCTACTACCATCTTAAGAACATACAAAGTTTAAAAGCATTCTTGACAGAAGAAACACTTGTAACTGTAGTCCATGCCTTTGTTACATCTCGTATAGACTATTGTAACTCCCTGTTATATGGCATATCTGATTATAACATTAATCGCCTTCAGCTAATTCAGAATAGTACAGCTCGCATTGTAACAAATACTAGAAAATATGATCATATCACCCCAATTCTTCAGAAACTACATTGGCTACCTATTAGACAGCGTATCCATTTCAAGATGTTGTTAATAACTTATAAATATATTAATGATATGCGCCAGAATACCTGTTTGAACTGGTTTCCATTAGAAAGTCATCCAGAATATTGTGCATTTAATGCTACAGGACCCAGTTTGTTTTTATATTACATATTAATTGTAAAGCAAATTTGAATGGCTCGTGTTAGTAAATGCGATTTATTAAATATACATTGTTATTATTATTATTATTAGTTGCATATAAAATTCACCGTAGTAATTATGTGGGAACATAATTATCTTTCCTAGTTCCAGTTATGTCCAGTTCGTACACTCAATTTTTGGGGTATTAAAGATAACCATTCAAGTACTTTACCTGACAGACCGAACGTGTATTTTACCTAGAGAAAAGTACATTATGGTCAACTGTATCAAATGCAGCAGACAGGTCCAGCAGAACAAGTAGTATTGGCTTACTTTGATCAATTGACATCATAATATCATTTTTCACTCGAGACTGTAGTGATTCATTAAGGTTATTATTGATTAAATATTTGTTTAGGTGGAAAGCAACTGCCCTTTCTATAACTTTAGATACAAATGTAAGATTTGAAACAGGTCTGTAATTGGTTAGAATATTGCAGTCCATAGTGTGGGTTTCTTTATTAATGGTTTTACAAGGGTAGCTTTCATGGATCTTGGGAAAACACCCAGAGATAATGATGTATTAACTATATTTGTAATTGGACTTACCAGAAGATCCAGACAATCTTTCACAAGCCATATAGGCATAGGGTCAACTGCACAGAAAGCATTAGATGACTTTTTCAGCAACTGTCTGATATCAGTCTCTGTAAAAGGCTCAAATGTATCCATCATGGATATGCAGGACTCTTCTACCAATGTCTTACCCTGTGACAATGTACTAGAATGGAACCCACTATGTATATTTAATATTTGTTGACTGAAGAAGTTATTAAAACAATGTGCCATAGCTTTATCTGAGTTGATATTATTTGGAAGGACAGTATGACTTTTCTGTAATACTTTATTCACAAAAGTGAAAACTGTCTTTTGATTTCCCTTAGCTGCTTTCAGGCTATTTTTCTTAGTGGGGTGTAATCGGTAGATAGTAGCTACACGAACACTCATCTCCCCACTTAAAAGGATCAGTTTATAATTTTGAAAAGATTTAACCTGAAAACACTTCAAAGAATCACGGAGAAGAATGCCCACTCCCCCAACCTTTCTTGTCACTCCGAGCTGCATGATGAAATGGATATCCAGCTTGAGTCACATCACCAACAATTTTCAGATCTGAAACATTACCAGTCAGCCAAGTCTCTGTAATGACAAGAGCATCAAGATCCATATGCTTAACAACATCATATATTTCATCAGATTTATTACAGATAGACTGACAATTTATAAGACCAATACTTACATTTTGTACAGCTGTGCCAATATTGAGTGTTATTGGGACAGTGATCAAATTACTTGCATAAGACCCAATCTGCTTTGGATGTTTTCCACTCCGCGGGTGAATCGTTAAACAAATGGCATTACCACCATGGGGTCGTAAGGCAAGCAACTGATCCTTTGTATAATTCATAATAATTATAGAAAGAAGTTAGTGAAAATAAACATTTAAACATACACAAGCAAAATCCGGGTTCTTATTGTAAACACTGGAGTGGGCGATAATATAGGGCGTCAAATGATCAGTTAAAATGAAAATACAAGAAATACAAAATAACTAAATATAATCAACTTATATTAATATAAATTAGATCTATATTACATAATATGCAAAATACAGCAGTTTCACTGATGTAACTTATCTAATAGCTGAACTATCTGAGAAATATTCCGATCCCTTTACACCGAGAGCCTATTTTCTATAATATAGTTGGTATATAAAATACACCAACTACGCGAGCTGTGTACGATGCTTATAGAGATGTACAGCTATGTCGATGCTACATTCCTCGTTCTTAATTTGTATTTACATTAGAATTCAGGCTGTTGAACTAACATTATCTTTTGCAGTACTTCTAATGATCCTCTTATTGTTGATCGTTACAGACGAATGGATGTCAAATGGAAAGCTACTCATATCCTAACCGCCAGCATATGCAATCTACCATTACGACTGACATCCATAAATACAGACTGCATTCTCACTGCACTGATTCTGACAGTTACAGTCAACAGAGAGGAAACGCTTTTTAATGTATCCATTCTTGTATACACCTCATTAAAGCTGCCATTAAGAGCACGAGATAACCTAGTCCAAACCTATATTAGTGATAACGCATTTTCAGTTGGGAACTCAGCCTAGAAAATAACAAAGATTTGTTTTTAAAAGATGGCAATTAGAGGGCGATGTCTCTTTATTTCTGTTGCAGCCGGTCAATTCTAGTACTACTCACGTGGCCTAGGAATATATATTGCTGTTGGGATTTAATAATAACAATAATAATAATAATAATAATAATAATAATAATAATAATAATAATAATAATAATAACAATAATAAGAATGGTAATAAAAATAATAATAATATAAATGTAATCAATCTTCCTTAATGTAGAAACATATTCATAACAGCTCTATTGTTAAACGTTAGCCTATTTTAATCTAATAACGTTATTTAGATGAAGAATTACCAGTCGAGACAGACAGCATATTCCATTTCTATGTTAGTACAATAACGTCTTTTATTTGTTCCCAAAGCAGATTTTCTCCAGACACCATCATATGATCACTAATACAGTAGGTCACATCTCCATCCAGATCATACACGCAAAATCCTACATGCCCAGGAAGGACAGCTATTGTCGACATAGTGAGTATAATGATCTGTCCCTTCTCAGAAACAGATTTCAGTTGGATCGAAAAGCCAATGTGTTCTCTGGAACAACGAGAATACTTCTTAATTTGTTCATTGAACGATTCGTGCTAAATGGAGTATGAGTGAAAGTACAAGTGCATTGAGTCATATGTACAGCGAACATTTAGCAAGATCGTAATACCTATGACATACTCTCCTATTAACTCAACAAAGAGGTATTGGTACAAATATTCCTTAATAAATATCTTGTCTATAATTGCAAGTACAAGAAAATAAATCTACAAATCTGTATAACCACGAAAGAAGAAAAAAGAAATATAACAAAATTCTAAATTATTATAGAAATCTGTAAGGGGGAAAGGCACAAAATAACCAGTATTTGTCTCTTGGAAACAAGCAGAGTATCTTTGAAGGTATAATTGAACCTTTTCCTTTTTATTATAAAGCCCCCCCCACCCTCATTTAAGTGCACTTATGAACGGATGCATGTTTTACCAAATCCAGATATCCATAATGGTAGTTATTATACTTGAATGAATGCCCCAGTGAACATCCACTGCTATAAAGCTTTAAGCAAAAGACCTCACAAAAAGAACATTTCCAGCAATATAATACATTTTCAATTGAATTATTTTATGATACTTTACAAAATAACTACTAGCATGTCTAGTAGTCTTTTACGTATATATATATATATAATAATAAATCTTTATTTCAAACTCTCAGTCCATAGTAATACAATATGTGTAGCTAATTATAACAGTAAAAAAGAGATTGTATACAACATCAGGCAGATCATTTTACATAACATCACATTAAACATAAAACAAGTTATTTAGGGATTAATAGAAGAGCGCCATCTGGTTTAGAAAGTCTACAATAAATATAATTCAGGGACCAAGTCACAATGACGTGTTTTTTTCTGCCATGGCCGCTTGATCTAGATAGTAGAGACGAAATCATTAGAAAGAAAGAGATAGTTCATGAGATTAAAGAGCTAAGCAACAAAGGGTTCATTAATGGTGGCTGTCTTATTGTAGTAAAATAAATGTCGATTCTTTTGTGTTGATCGTATGTGTATATTGATATATCTGAAAACGCTGTATGAATGCCTTTCTGTCGGTGTCGCTGACCATGTGGAGACAGGAGATAACGGTGAACGGGGGAATGAGTGAGCATGTTAGATTGAGAGAGAGAGAGAGAGAGAGAGAGAGAGAGAGAGAGAGAGAGATTCACAAAAGGTTATTAGCGGTGTCATTCACTATGATATGTTCACTCATTATCACTGTATAATTCACTACTATTCCCCTGAATCGCTACTCCTCTCGTAACTCCCAATAACGTTCTGTGTAATATCCTGCATGAGAAAAATACCGACATCAATAACATTACAATAGATCTGTCATTGTCACTCAACAGCAATCTATTGACTATATCCCCTTCTTCTGACTCACTGATAATATGTTAACTCATAACCCGTTTCTCGATAATTCCGTATAAGAAAAATGACAATAACAATAATATTACTCTAGATGTTATTGTTGTTATTTATAACCACTTTGACAAATCCGCCATTTTTAGATGTTCAAGAGTAATAATAATATTAAATATATTTCACGCTCTATCCTTTTTTTTTCTCCCACAAAGTTGCTGGGGTATAATATGGGACGAAGCTGAACCATCGCAAAAACCCGCAATTATAACAGGTGTCTAAGAACCATTGCAATTTAGAAAGTCTGCTAGATAGATAGATAGATAGATAGATAGATAGATAGATAGATAGATATATAGATAGATAGATATATAGATAGATAGATAGATAGATAGATAGATAGATAGATAGACAGATAGATAGATAAATAGATAGATAGAGTAGATAGATACATACATAATATATATAAAAATAATATATAAATAGATAGATAGATAGATAGATAATAGATAGATAGATAGATAGACAGATAGATAGATAGATAGATAGATATAGATAGATATAATAGATAGATAGATAGATAGATAGATAGATAGATAGATAGATAGATAGATAGATAGATAGATAGATAGATAGATAGATAGATAGATAGATAGATAGATAGATAAAAATAGATAGATAGATAGATAGATAGATAGATAGATAGATAGATAGATAATAATAAATAGATAGATAAATAGATAATGATAGATAGATAGATAGATAGATAGATAGATAGATAGATAGATGAGATAGATAGATAGATAGATAGATAGATAGATAGATAGATAGATAGATAGATAGATAGATAGATAGATAGATAGATAGATAGATAGATAGATAGATAGATAGTAGATAGATAGATAATGATAGATAGATAGATAGATAGTAGATAGATATATAAGATAGATAATAGATAGATAGATAGATAGATAGATAGATAGATAGATAGATAGATAGATAGATAGATAGATAATATATATATATATATATATAATATATATATATATATATATATATATATATAAAACTTGTTGAGTCAGATAATGTTGACTGTTTTAAATTATTAGGTTATAATACTATTAATCATGTGCGTACTGATAGAGTAGAAGGTGGTGCATCTTTGAAGATCCCCCTGCTACTGATATTAATGGGTTCGAAGAAAATATGTTACGTTTACTGATGATGGAAATTAAAAATGCAAATAAGGTGGCATATATAATAGGTGATTATAATATCAACCTACTGAACACTGATAAACACCTGCAAACATCTGAGTTTGTAGATATTATGTTTGCTTTTAGACATTACCCTTTAATTAACAAACTAATGAGGGTGAAGAACACAACAGCTACCTTGATTGATAATATGTTTACAAATGACTTGGGGAAAGTAGAAATGATGTCTTGTAATATTTCTGATCATTATCCAATATTTCATATCACCAAAGCTAGTGTTTAAATTACTGATCCTAACATTATTAAGAAAGGACAGTTTAAAGATATAAATATATCGCAATTCAGAAGAAGTCTGTCCACACATGATTGGGCTAATTTATATTTAATCAATGATCCTCAAATTGCATTTTCACAATTTTATAATACATTTAAAATTAAACTTGATGAATCCTCTTATTACACTAAAACAAACATGGCTAACAGGATAAAAAATAAAGTATATAAAAAGTATCCTTTCCTGTCTCATGAATGCGTATATAAAACATATGGAAATAAGCCATGTCAGTTACTACGAAATGCTGAAATACGTCATTATCAACATATCATATCTAAATACAGATATAACTTGACAAATTACTAAAGACGTAATTGGTAAAACAAAACTAAATTAGGTCATGTTGTTATTGCTAATGCATTTAATAATTTTTCTGTTAACGTAGAAAAGAGCTTAGCAAGTAAAATCCCACTTCCCAATACATGTATTGATCCAACACCGTAAATAGAAAAAAGATCAAGGGAGTTCAGTATATCTTAAATCAATTTCGGACAATGAAATTCTAACTATTATTAGGGGATTGAGAAATACAAGTTCTGGACATGACGGTAATACTGCTTACTTAATCAATAATGTTATTGATAATATTGTTACACAACTGTCCTATATATTTTAATTTATGGCTACAGTGTGGAGTATTTCCTGATGAAATGAAATTAGCTAAGGTAATTAATTTGTATAAAAATGGTGATAAATGATAATTAGTAATTATAGACCTGTATCTTTGCTGTCTATATTTTTTTAAATATTGGAAAAAATAATGTTTAATTGTATTATGGATTTTGTGAATAAGCACAACGTGTTGTACAAGTTCCAATTTGGCTTCGGTAAAAAAACATTCTACAGCAATGGCATAGTCCATCTTGGTGGATAGAATTATTAGCACTATTGCCAAAGGCAGATACTTTATGCGTTTGTTCATAGATTTTAGTAAAACTTTTGATATTGTGAATCACCAGATATTGATGAATAAACATGATAAATGTGGTATTATGGGTGTTGCAAATACATAGATAAATAGTTATTTGACCAACCGCAAACAATTCATTCCTCTCAATGATAATGTTTCATCAGCCAAAACAGTTTGATGTGGAGTTCGGCAGGGGTCAATCTTGGACCACTTCTGTTTCTATTATATGTTAATGATACTGTTAGTGTGTTAATGTTAATGATATTGTTAATATTTTCTCAATACTATTTGTAGACGACATGAATGTCTTTATTGGTGGTGGCAATCTGAATAATATGACTGTTTCTATGAACAAAGAATTATATAAGTTAATGCTATGGTTGAATATTAATAAATTATCGCTGAATATTGGTAAAAGACACTCTATGATATTTAGATCAAATAAAAGGAATTGTCATTTCAACATAGACTTAAAAATAAATAGTCAAATTATTACTAGAGTTGAATCTAAAAAATGTTTGGGAGTCATAATTGATGAATATCTAACATGGGGAGAACATGTAAATACTGTGAAAAATAAACAATACAGAGAACCTTTAGTAAGCATTAACACTCTTACATCACTATATTATGCATTTATATACCCAGTCCTAATGTACTGTGTTGGAGTGTTACAAAGATGTGTTAATTAAAATACTAAAGAAAATTGTGATGGTAATGGTCTTTGCATCGTTTAATGCACATACTCCACCAAATTTCAAAAAGCTGAACATCATGACATTCGATAATATCTATAACTACTTCGTAAGTACATTCATGTTTAAAGTGACCAAACATATAAATGCTCAAATCTTTGATTCAATGTCTGTACATAACAAAATATTCATAATTATTGAACTAGACATGTTGGGTTATACTGTACTCCTCTAGGCAAGACAAACTTGATGAGGAATTCATTAAGGTGTGCTGGTGTTATCGTTTGGAATAAATATGCTATATTAAGCGACTACAATTGCACACTTAACAGTTTTAAATCACGTATAAAGGAGTGTTTGTTACAATGAATTATCCTATGTCAAAGAATTTATCTTACATAATATACTACCTAAGTTTTATTACTTGCTTACCAGAATTTGTCAACATATACTTTAATATATATGTATTAATATGATATTATGTTTTTATGATAGCTGTATTTTTTTGTTTTCTTTTATTCACCTGTATAAAATTACGTGAACTTGAATATTATCTGGAGTATATAAGTATATATAAGCCGATTGCGATATCACTCTCGTTATCCTTATATATGCTGAATTTATTATAAAAAGATTATGTTCTTTGCTAAGTACATGTGAATAATAAAACCGATCTATATAGGGTTATCACAGGATCTCCTCGGTTTTCCCATTCTGTCCCACTTCTGAAATCTCTTCACTGGCTCCCTGTTCAATCTCGCATCATTATCAAACTCTGCACTATTGCCTATCAAACTCTTTCTTCTGGAGAACCTTCATATCTATTTTCCATGCTTTCTTTAGCACTCAAGCATAGAGAGCTCCCGGAGTTCAAACTCATGCTGGGACTTTTTCAGTTGCTATCCCTACTCTTTGGAATTCACTTTCTGAACATGTTAAGTCATCGAATAGCATAGTTTCTTTCCGTCACCATTTGAAAACCCACCTTTTCAGACTCGATTATCCTTCCCAAGTATCCTTTCCATCTGATCATTGTTGATGAACTTTGCATTGGACCCAGACTATGAGTTTGCCCAACCCCTCTACTTAATGTGTCATTGACCTCTATTATTTTGAGAATATTGGCACTACAGACGTTTTGTTATTATAAGTTTTAAAACAAAAACTAGAAATGATATCTGCTCTCGACATGGTGCATGCGATGATATGTATGTCCGTAAAAACGGCTTTGAGAAGAATTTAGATGAAACAAATATTCTCTTGAATAAAATAATGCAACACAAATAACGTCATGATATGTGTCAAATATATTTGAAAGGTTCGTGCCCGGAGAAGTGAGAGGGTTGGGTGAATTCATTTCAGCAGAGGAACGTTCAAAGCATATTATAATAACTATACTCGCATATTCTTAGCAAAATGTTCTGATATTATTAAAGAAATGGTTTACATATTTGTGATCAAAATTTACCTCTTTGTTATGAATAAGCCAGTTTCTTATAAATATTTGTACATACAGGAAGGTAAGTTCCATCTTTATTGGCTTTACTTGCTGAATAAGGATGTTGATAACAGTACGAAGATCCCATTGTATCAAATAGTAGTAGTTTGTTCTCGACTTACAATCAAAATTAACAGTAATGTCTTCTTTCTGCTGAATATTGTTGACTAGTGCACATAACCAATGATTTAAAGAATGTATAATGAATGTTACTTATAATAGATTTATTTCCATATATCAACATATGAAAATATCGTGCATCTACCGAATAAATAATATTTCATTTATAATTTGCAATCATCATTGATATATATATATATAGTGAAACGATGAATTGCGTTTCGATTGCAACACGTTAACGTTGGTTAGTAGCTTGTTACTATCAACTGAAACTTCCATTAAACATATGCAGCCAATCAGAAGACGACCATTATTTTATAATAGCAACCGTGCCAATTACAGTTATAGGAAATCCCTTAATATTTAGATTTTGTTGTTGTTCAGATATTAGATAATTCGGGGTTTCACGATTTTAGCACGGAAGGAAACCCACATTACATTCTCTTATATGGAGCGTTATCTCCCATGCACTCCGCAATTAAGCATTTCTAAATGTTCAATTTATATAACGCCAGAAGCAAACAAATAAGTCACTGTAAGATGACTTAAGCGTATCATTTACTTGTATTTTACTAAACCGAATGCCTCTGTAGCGGCTAAATGTTTAACCCGCATTAACATTGTGCACTTAGTATAGACTGACAGCTCGGTGTTATGAGTGACTAAGCAAGGATCGTGAAGTAATTTCCCTTAACTTCCTGGAGGAGCAAATTAGGTTTATCATACGGATTAACTAGAATAAACAGCCAATAACGAGACATCACTTCTGTAGGTAAAACGAAATTAACCTTACTTCCGGAGTAATCGGGTCTTATCGAGCGGATTAACTCTTGAATTTTGCATAAAGAAACTTCGTTCTCGTCATGACCTTCGACTTATAGGTGAACATGTTGACGTCTCGTTATCGGCAATGCGAAAAATTGACATTTTCATGCCAATCCTTATTTTGTATGAAAATTAATGCAACATAATATGTCTGAGGAACATCTTTATGACCTGATTCGCCAAGACAAAATGATGCTGGCTTAACTATCATAGATTGATGTTGTCTTCGTCGGACTTGTAAAGAAATTGTTGACATGGCAGTTTTAGGACGACGATATTTTGATCAATCAAATTTAATTCAATTTGACGGTTAACGCTAATATGATGATATGTAAATTATCCGTTAATAGAAATCTCGAGAAATAATCTAGTGAAGACATATGGGCACATACGATGTGCGAACAAATTGCATCCAATGAAGCATAACTCAAACAATCATACACACACAAACACACACACTATATATATATATATATATATATATATATATATATATATATATATAAAAAAATTTTTATGAGAGATAGATGTCGATAAACAAATAAATAAACAAATAGATAGATAGATAGATAGATAGATAGATAGATAGATATAGATAGATAGATAGATAGATAGAGATAGAGAGAGAGAGAGTGAGTGAGAGAGAGAAAGAGACAGACAGACATAGAAAGAGAGCCGGGAGGCAGGGAGAAAGAGGGGAGAGAGAGAGAGAGAGAGAGAGAGAGAGAGAGAGAGAGAGAGAGACTCACCAATATACCAATAGATTACCGCTGCCCTAACATCTTCGCTGATATGAATGATGTCAGAAATCCTTACATAATTGTCACTAAATCAAGTAAGAGGATAGAACATCCTGAAGGAAAAATCGACAATTGGCAGAATTAATATTGATATGCGTCAGTTAGAGTTAGATCATCGGAGTGAATGTCTGGTAGTACATTAATCATAATTACGCAGCACCCTCTCTTTCTCACAAGTAGAAGCCTCCATGGTGTAACTGATTACGCGGTTTGCGGTTGATCTTCACCATACGATTTCAAATCTCGAGGTGTCGCTCTGTTTATTTAGCCTAGTATTCAATTAAATCTACAATACAACATTATATCGCTATCTCTCTTTCTCTCTATATACCTACACCCCTCCGCGCTCTCTCTCTAACTCTCCTCCACTCTCTCCCCCAATCTGTCTTCTTCCCTCCCCCCCCTCTCTCTCTCTCTCTCTCCTTTTGTCACTTTCTCTCTGAGTCTCCGATGATAATATTAATGTGGCTATTTCTAGGATTTTTGTGTGATTGTTGTTTTATTTTTAAACTCAGAACGACAAGAAAAAAATGCTTATCAATACTACACATTATTCTTTCCATATTGTCATTGTAATGTTGTGATTAACTCTGTTAACCTTCCGTTAGCATTTCCATTCAAACGTAAGACAATATATGGTTTAACTGAATATGTTTCCTGAAGTAGTGGTTTATAAAAATTATTAAGAAATTACTATATGCTTGGTAACTTCACCGTAAAACATATGACGGTATTAATGTTGATGTTTCGTTTAATTCATTTCGATAACTTAAAGTTTGGAATTTCTGTTTGGTTATCCTGGATTGTGGGAAATATGTAATGTTCTAGCAGCCTTAAGTCTCAAACTCGGCTTAATGTGGCACAATATGTGAAGCTAATTCTTTCATATTAGCTTAGAAATATCACACAAAACAATATATCCATGTTTCCTTGGCTAGCTAATGTTGTACAGTTTGGCTTTGACAATACTGACTTCAATTTACATGCCATTGATATCATTAGACCGGTTTATAACATTGGTTGTATCGTATTAGTAAAACTAGGAGGGTCATCATCAAGGCCATGGCATGTTCTGCATACCTTGAAAATCCCGACCTCTGAAATTTTAGGTATCTATGGGACATTCAGTGTAAAGACCTAGCTGAAGCCGCTTGCATCTTGTTCGGCTTCTATCCTTATCAAGGGTGTTCAGCTTCAGAGAGCATAGAGTATCGGGTAAGCCATCAAATTGTACAATATTTAGCTTGCAGAATATGTCATTGACATAGTTCCAAGGCCAGGATTAGCATTTCATATGCAGACATTGAGCACAATGACTGACCATACATATGCTGATGTCACAATTAACCACAAGGACATAGCTAAATCACTGGAATCTATGAAAACACAATCATCAGATGTTGTGGTAAGTCCTGATGTTCTCATAAATAAAGGAGCATGAGTTCTAAGCACAAGCTTGTAGTTTGAGAACTTTTTTCGGTATGAACTAGATCCACGTATCCCTCTAATTATATACACGGTTCACGAGGAAAGACTATGACGTCTCTGGTGAATAGTCAAGACGTGGCAACAGGTGAAACGGTGTGTCTGATTGATGGTGGTTATCTCCTTCATGCATAAGTATGGTCCAAACATGCCACCTACATAGATGTATTGTAGTCATTCGGGAACTTTATCCTTCAATACAGCACTGTAACAGTTGTCTTTCACACCTATGAGTGGTGGAGACCCATCACATCTGTCAAAGAAAACTTACATCGCTGTGCTGAAGGACAAAATCAGCAGAACATGATCGCATATCAACACTTTGCAGTTCAGTTGACATCACTTGAGACTAGTTTGCCCACTGTTGCTCCATTATAACACTTCCTTACCAATTTGAAAAATAAGTTTAGGCTTATCCAACAATTAAAATGTATTTCTGTCAGCATGAAGTAGGCTTTTGTTGATGCTGAATATGTTTTTGTCACAACAGCCATCTTTCTGTTGGTAGTTTTAGGAACGCATACATATCTGCGTGAGATGCTAATAGAGTGTGCTCCTTCAGGTTATTACAGGTTGTAACACCATATCATAACTATTCAATCAAAGAAAAGCCAAAGCCTTGAAGTTCGCTGGGATCAACAACGATGTGAAAGCCCACAAGGCATGTTTCACGAATGATTCAAGCACCAGTTAGGAGGAGGTTATAACATATATGAACTTTAACTTATATTGATCACATGAACATATCGATATTTTCGTTATGATAATAATAAATTAATAATAATAATAATAATAATAATAACATCCACTTCTATGTCCACATTAAGAACGTGATTAGGTGTGATATTGGTTGACGGGTATTGTAGTTATTGTTGTTATGTAACCAACATAATTCCATTTA
Organism: Paralvinella palmiformis; assembly: GCA_025642065.1. Lineage (NCBI taxonomy): Eukaryota > Metazoa > Annelida > Polychaeta > Terebellida > Alvinellidae > Paralvinella > Paralvinella palmiformis. The sequence continues at coordinate 67,308 of JAODUP010000570.1, read as the reverse complement.
TCTTATTTATTCTTATGTAAGAATCCAATATTAAAAGATACTAAATGTTGGTAAAGCTCACTTACTTGCTTTACGACCTCATGTCGGTGAGACTATCTATTAATCGAATCATTCATGTAGTTTAAAACAGATAGAATCTAATTCAAATAATTTGATCACTGTGCGAATAAACCGTATAATTGCGCAGCTGTTCATGCAGAAAATGTACAAATTTGAGTAATATATTTTCATTCGATCTGTAATTAATGTGATGAGGTATCTACTGTTGTTGGGGATTTGCATTTCAAATTTTGTTGTTACCATGGACAAATTGTTTGGCTAGTAATGTCTCACACTGTGAATATTTATTCTATCGTGCCATTTGGGATTAATTACAAAAGTGTTAAGTTGACATTCTTCTCTTTAATTCCTTCAAATGTAAAACTCATTTGCACTTTCAGGCTTATGATACTTATCAAATGACTTGTGTGTGTGTGTGTGTTGGGAGATAAGTGTTCGTGCAGCTAATATCTACAGATTACAACTGACGAGGAAAAAACAGTCTGAAAGATGTAGATTTATTCAAGAAATGTTCGGAATCTGTGAAAAAACTCTCGTCATCAAGATTGGACGATCTTTGACGATCTCAAAATACGTTACCAGTGGAATGCAAATACCGAACAACTAGCTGACATTCTTATATCGGTCAATTTCAGGCGATGCTTGCAAGAAAGAACACACAGATATGATCACATGTTAGATCTTCTCATCTTCCCTGATGATGACAATTTGATCAAGGGAGTGTCTACGCCTTACAATTATCCGATAATTTACTTATTAGCACTTAACTATCTTTATAGCAACATTCTGTTTCAGCTAAAGTTAAATTATTGACAAATGTTAAGGATCGTTTTCCTTCACATGTTTTAAGTCACATAGAATAGAAACGTGAGCTCGGGTTGTTGTGATGTTTATAAATCTTGTAAAGTTGTGACCAAATGACCATTACTTACATAGAAAACGAAGGAACATCAATCACGTGACTTTGAACTTATTCATCCAATTAGAACGACAACCCTTTTACAGCTTGGGTCACTAGTTGCTGATTTATATCTTCCAAATAATGTTTACCATTGTATTTTCGATTCAGACTTGTTAGCACGTTCGTGTCGAAAAGAAAGTATTAGTTAATAAATAACCTGTGCTTAAGACATGTATGTATATTGTTCCGTTTGTATATATATATATATATATATATATATATATATATAGAGAGAGAGAGAGAGAGAGAGAGAGAGAGAGAGAGAACTCTTATCGATAATGGTCCTTGTTGTGATAGAATTAAAGACCCAATCTAAATAGTCTACTGTTAAATCTTTCCTATAAGTAGAACATATCACATAATATATTATATGTGTAAATGAGTTGTATAATAAATCTTTATAAAAAAAACTCATATTATGTTTATATAGGCTAGCCACTGTATAGGAGTTAAGTAGGAAGTAGAATCAATTGCTTATCTGTGGGCTACTCTTTATGTGTGAATATTACTGCTTGATGTGTGGATAATGTTCTCGAATTGTTATGATTTCAGTAACATTATTCTACATGTATAGTTCTCAACAAAAGAGTCACAATTTTGCTTTAAGACATCCCAAATCAATTCCAGGATGTATGACTTATTATAGTAAATAATTGGGAGAAAATACGTGGTTTTGAAAAATAGGTATATAGTAGGCATCGTCATCTCAACATAATGTAAACTATTTTCAAGTCAGTTTTTTCTGATCATGCTTTCAATATCCCGCTAGTAGCTCCTATGAAAGGGTTAATAGAAGAGCTCCATCTGGCTTTGTTAGCCTACATTATAATGCCATTCATTTAGTATATAACAACGAAGCCTTTGTTTCTGTTATAGCTGCTCCATCTAAATTTGACTATAGGAATAATAATAGTCTTAACAAACAGGCTCTTTATTCTATGTCATCCTATTGTAGTAGGAAAAATAATGGTTGACACACAAAAACACACTATTATGTGTGTGTGTGTGTGTGTGTGTGTATATATATATATGTGTGTGTGTGTGTGTGTGTGTGTGTGTGTGTGTGTGTGTGTGTGTGTGTGTGTGTGTGTGTGTGTGTGTGTGTGTGTGTGTGTGTGTGTGTGTGTGATGATATTATTCGATCTGCCAATCTCAGGCTGCATTTGCAAGAAATATGTAGTGATGAGAATTTGATTAAAGGTATGTCTGAGTCTTCCATGTTGTCTAATTATTACCTGATTAACATTGATGTATATTTACAGAAACTATCTGTTTCAGCTTAAGTTATTTTATACAAGAGATAGAATTGAAAAGCATGCTTTTCTTGCTGATCTGCGGGTCTCTTCTTTTGAATTGAATCCACCGGATGGTGTTGATCATCTGGTGGATCTCTATAATAGTACATTGGGGGACCTTTTAGATGAGCATGCACGTTTAAGGACAAAGGAAATTCCAAGAAGACCACTGCTTCCATGGTATAACAAGGTCATTCAAGCTGCAAAAAGTCACACAATGTATTGTGAGCGGCTGTGGATTAGGAACAACAGTCCCAGAGAGTGTCGGTTCATGTTTTATCTGCAGTTCAGAATATAACACAACAATACACACACATACACTTCACACCCACGCACACCGACATAAATACATTATACATATACACACACACAAATTCACGCACACACACACACGCACAGAGAAATACAAAGAAATAAACACACACACTAAAATAGAGAAAAACCTATTGCTCATTACACGGATGTGCTCGAGAAACGAATCCATCATAATTCAAAACTAAACGAAAAACATTTCTACCTCTCTTAGCTTCAGAATATACATCTGCCAAGATTTCCTTTTCGTATGTTGGTGTCCAAGCAAAGTGGCCAAATTAGTCTAAGTTGTAATGTTTTTCTTGTCAACTAACACCAAATTTAGGAGGAGAAATTCATTAAATCGCAAATGGTCCCGAGAAAAGCTTAATTATGACACGTTTTCTACTATCTCGTGCGACTAGGACGACGTACATTTCATTAGATTTAATGGGCTCTCTAAAGGGAAGTTTCTTAATCTCCACGGATGACATCATATCTAAAAACCTGTTACTGATCAACGATTCAATATGGTGGCTTTTCAAATATAAATAGCAAATTGAATAGAAATAATTAAATTTGTGTATTTGGGTATGGCAAATTATCAACCTAATGTGAGCTAACAGAAGTTTTGTAAATTTTTTTATTATTATTATTATTATTATTATATTTTTTTATTATAGTAGTAGTAGTATTGGTAGTAGTAGTAGTAGTGGAAGTAATAATACTAGCAGCAGTAGTAGTATAAATTGTATAAGTATTATAAATAGTAGTAGTAGTAGTAGTAGTATTGGTAGTAGTAGTAGTATTGGGTAGTAGTAGTAGTAGTAGTAGTAGCTAAAAGAATAATAATCCTTATCCAGAACAATTTAATTTAAGCATGTTTGTTGTTTTAAATATAAGGACCCATATTTTTACGACTTCATGATTGTAAATGCGATCATAATTATATGCAGATAGTCGCATATTGGATGCAAGCGAGACTTAATTGTTTGGTCAAGTGGTCATACAAAATTGTTTGTGTTCAATGTATAGTCGTCTATATTGGCAGCAAGAGTTCCAAAATGAACTGTATATTCATTAATATTACATCCTTGAATAAGCTCGCAGAGAAGAGATCCAGAATTAACAAATAAAGGTATCTAAACATTTAATTCCTGTTTAGTGAATCTTCGTTTTTCTGCATTAGAACTAAGTAACTAAATTTTACACGCCACTTTAAGAAACCAGATGGAATATGTTATTGTCAGCTAGGAGCCACACTCAGATTCCCATTCCATTCATGTGGCTTCCGGATTTTCAGTCACTAAACTGTTTATAATTTAAGTAAAGAAAATGTGTTCTTATGATCCAAGATAATAACAGGTGTGTGCAAAGCTGAACATGTTGTCTTCTATTCCATCAGTGAATAGAATACATCAGAATCATAGTCCTAGATAGGAACATATTAAGAAAACGAGAGAAGCTCGATTCATGACATACTTCTTTAGCCAAAGAACTACAGGCAACTGGATATCCTTCTCAAAAGAGGACATCATAACTCTCTAACTCCTACAAAGTAGGTCGATTTTTTTAGGCTAAATTATTAACGTAGGATGTTAAGTTAAACTAACACATGAACCAGCACTCATTGTTCCATACGTGATATCAAATATCAAGGAACGACATTACTCTCCTCGTATGTTTCAGGGTTTTTTTAATGTTTACTTTACGATTCAAAGGTGACTTTCAGACTTAAATTGCATGCACTCATAAACAGGATCTATTTAATTAGAAGAATATCCCCAGCTCTATATGCGAAAAACCACTGAACAACAGGAACTTTGTTAACACAGGCAACATGACATTATTGCTTAACAAATCACCTCGTTTTAACAACTGATTATCAATTTGCTAACCTGATAAACTAGATTATTCATGTACTGAAGAAAAATATCCTTAAAAATACAACTTATCCCCTCATATAGGAATGGTAGGGAAATATGTTATAAAAATATAGATATAAGTACAGTCCTTTAATATATAAAATAGTCAATAAATACTCATATACGGAGTTATACGATCACAAACATTGTAATGACAGGAGCATCAAGATCCATATCCTTAACAACATCAGATATTTCATCAGATTTATTACAGATCCACTAACAATGTATTAGTCCAGTACTTACATTTTGTACAACTGTACCATTATATCGTGGTATTGACACAGTGATCAAATTACTTGCATTAGACCCCATCTGCTGTGGATGCTTTCCACTCCGTGGGCGTACCACTAAACACATGGTTATTACCACAATGGGGCCCATAAGATAAGCAATTGATCTTTGGCATAATCCATTAACCTAAGATCAGACGAGAAAGAAATAAGCGAAAGGAAAATTATGGTGGTTACATAAGAAAACATCTGCAACTCTCATACATTAACACATACAACCAAAACCCGCATCTGGGAGGTCATTCATTAAAGACGATATTAAAGATAGATACTGAACGACTGTGCGAGATCTCAAAAATACATGTATTTCGGTGTAAAAACATTATGATGAGGATATATATGAATATAACTTAATAAAAACATATATTTGAATAATGAAGTGATGAAAATGTGAAAATTTACATAGGAAACAAATTCAGCGACTTCACTCTCATCAAACATATTCGGTGTTCGTGGTGGCGATTTAAAAATAAATAAATAAAATAATAACAATAATACTGTACATTTAATAATGCACCCCTACTAGCAGGAACCATTAAAAAGGCGCTGTACAAATAACATATGATATAATAATACCGCAAATAATAAAATTAATATCAGTTCGATTTAGAATCTGGGCACTTTTGAAAACCGAAATATTGGCTGTTATAAAAATAATGAAGCGAAGTTATAGAAATATGACTCGTTACATTAAAGAAGTAAAATGGTTAAATTAAATCATTCTAGATATCAATTATAACCATTTGAAAACAACCGAAATTACAACAACAACAACAAATATTTAAAAAAATAAATAAAAACAACTACTACTATTGCTACAACAACAACTACTACTACTACTACTACTACTACTAGGATTAATATTACTAATAATAATAATAATAAATTAATGTTCAGCAGTATCAAATGTATATCTACACATATCTAATCAGAACGCTGGTAGAATTCAATAATAAAATAAACGCTAATAAATAATCACGATACTTACGCTTTGAATACAGAATACCGAGTCTACCAATACACATAATTGACAACCATTAATAAAGAATATAACTCATTATAATGCTCCAACTGTTTATCGAAATATTTAGCAATCATGAAATTAGAGAAAAATCTTCTTATGATCGTGTAAAGAAGGCGTGGAGCAGTACGTAGAATAATCATAGAACTATAAATGTACGACCGTGAATTATTCTATTTAGAATCTGAAATATATTGAACAAACTTCTATTACGTCAGATCAGGTTCGTAATTTGCCACACCAATTATTCTCGTTTAATTGTTTCTACTCAATACGCTATTTCTATTCGAAACGACACCAAATTGACGCGTGGATCAGTAACAGGTTTGTCCAGATGGCGTCGTCTGTTGAGTTTCACACGAAGATTGTCTTCTCTAATAAAAAAGTTGCCTAAACGTTTCATGCGACGATTATCAAAGACACATTTACTACGTCATGGAGAAATTAAAAGAAGTTTAAAAAAAATAGAAACATCCATCAATAAAAATTAAGATACTTCCCTTTAGAGAGCCCCTTAAATCTAATAAAAAGTACGTCGTCCTAGTCGCACGAGGAAGTATCAAACGTGTCACAATTAAGCTTTTCTCGGATACATTTGCGATTTAAAAACTATCTCCTCCCAAAATTGATGTACGCTGACGAGAAAAACACAACAACTTAGACTAATTTAGTTACTTTGCTTGGATACCAAGAGACGAATAAGAAATATTAGTACAAGTAAATTCTGAAGCAGTTAGAGTTTGAAAGATTTTAGTTTAGTTTTTTATTATGGTGGATTCGTTTGTTAAGCGGTACCCGAGTTGTGACCAATAGGTTTTTATATATTTTAGTGTGTGTCTTTGTGTATCTGTGTGTTTGTGTGTGTGCGCGCGGACGCACGTATATGTGTGTGCCTGCGTGCGTGTCTCAAAGCTAGATAGACAGATAGTTGGTTAGTTTGGTGGATATAGATTTAGATGGATAGAGACATTGATGAATAGGCAGATATATAGGTAAATAGCTAGACATTATTCGTAAGATGCGATTTACAATCATTTCTGAATCGTATTAAAAAGTACGTAAACATTAAAAAATTAAGTTGAGCTATTTAATAGCTCAAAAGCATCGAACATTATTTATGCTGGTTGACGGCTCTCCGACTAGTGCTTTGCGCTTTTAGCATTCTACTTACTAAAAATAGTATCTCTGTATTTATTCATTAATGATTCGCATTAATATTATAACCATTTATCGGAAGAATTAGCTAGGTCATCAGTTGTAAACATTCAAATTCAAGGTATACGGCCAAAAACAAAAGTTATCATATAATTATTGTAAAAGCTTTGTTATTCATATTACATAAACTATGTTCTTCGTTGTGTTAAGATATAGGACAAATTTTAATTAAGTTGATTTTAAACATTAAGGCTTCTTTCCACATTAGAATTACAATTAAAAGTTCATGTAATTTCCCCTTCTACATTAAAGCAATTTAAAACAAACACAAATAAAAACCGTTTAATGTAGAACCAAATCCAGCCCTTACGTTGTTGTTTGAGCAATCTCCTTATTGCAAAGTATTTACCTTTATTTATGTTACTTAATTATCGATATTCAATTTTGTATTACTTTAATAATAGTATATATGCTATTGGTCCATGATATGTCATAGATCTGAAGAAGCGCCAAATAAAAAAGAAAGAACACTTCCCATATCCCCAGCTTCATAACTAACCGGTTCACAATAATTTATAAATAAAGGTAAATAAAAGATGCTTTTTGTTGTTATCCGAGTCTAGCATTCATTTACCGGTAAGTATCGATAGAGATTAGTATCTAGCAATTTGATACTGTTTCGAACTAAGATCAAAACTCCGACATCAAGAGACACAAATTATTGATTGTGTTCCGTTTTGAGTAGCATCATAATTCAGAATTCTAGACGCACTCAGTCAAGATTACATTTCGTGGTTCAGTGGATTTCAAACCGAACACTATTCTAATCGGCAGCATGCCCACTTTCCGATTTTGACAAACTTCACTTCCTTCATTACCCTACCAAAAGCATTTATCCACAAGAACATGGCTGTCATTAAATGCACTAAACATATAATTCAGTGAACGCTTTCTCTATGAAAAGTTCAGTCCAACCAATTAAGAAAATATGTTTTAGAAAATCATGCTCCTACATTACATACCGTTATAATTGATATATCCTAGTGATACGCATTTCAGATATAAATAAATATATATATATATATATATATATATATATATATATATATAAGAGAGAGAGAGAGAGAGAGAGAGACGGGGAGGGAGGGAGGGGGATATATATATATATATATATATATATAAGAGAGAGAGAGAGAGAGTTTTATTATGATGATGAAGGTGATAATAATAATAAAAATAATAACAATAATAATAATAATAATAACGTCGATTTAACAAACTTCCCTTAATGAAAGAAGATGTTCAAACCAATTCTATAGGTAAAATCCTAACAGGACAGCATAATAATTTAACTAATTTGATAACGTTATCGAGATAAAACGTATCACAGCCACGACACAAAACATGTTCCATCTCTAACTTAGGTCTATAAATATTTTTAATGCTTCCAATGTAGACTTTCCTCAAATACCATTACGTGTTCATTAACGCAGGCGCAATGGGAATATGACTTCAATGAATCATTCTTGTTTAGAAATACTCTCAGTTGTCGGCAGGGAGCATTCGATGACATCTCCCTCCAGGAATATGATTTGGTGCTGAATTCATATGACAAGATCTTCTCGGGGATATCAAAATTATTCGAAGGTTTCGTACCAGAAGAAGAAAAAGGGTTTGGTTCATCAAGGTGAATTCACGTGAGCAGTCAAATTATGATCGTAGATCACAATAATTATGCCGTATGCGCATATTCATTGGAAAAGCTCTAATCTTATTTTATTTTTACACATTTGTTATATGAAGTTTTTTTTTATGAATAGACCAATCTTTTTTTTAAATTTTAATTCCAGGTAACTAAAAGCCTTCTTCATTGGCTTTACACGTTGAATAATAAAGTCGCAAATAGTACGTAGCTCCAACTCTATGAAGCAGTAGTGTGCTGTCAACTTACAATCAAAGTTAGTAGCAATGACTGCTTTCTTCTAAATATTACGTATTGCTCATTCTTGATCATCGATGATTGAAACAATGTGTGATGAATGTGATTTATAATGGATTTATTTCCATATATCAACAAAGACAATATTGTTTCTCAGTGATTAAGGCAATCTACTTGTAATAATAAATATTACTTTTAAGACATTAATATTCTCAAATCGATTGGTCTCGGTTTTTCAAAAGTAAACCACATTTGGTTATGGGCACTTTAACCGAATTAATGGTATTCCCTTATAATTGTCCATTATTATCCGTATACGTCTACGTTGGTTGTTATTTTTAACTAAATTACCAACTGAAAATAATCCATTAAACATGTGTTACCAATCAGAATACTGCCTTTCTGTTGTAACAACAACCGCACCAAGTGCAGATAGAGGAAATCCATTCTTAGTGAGATATGACGTTAATCGGGGCCTTCACGATTTTACCTCGAAAGGAATTCCACATTACGTTATATTATTTGGAGCCTCATCCTTTACACACTTCGTATCAAAGAAGTTTTAATGTTCAATTAACATAACGCCAGAAGCAAACAAATACGTCAATGAAAGATGACTGATGGATTTTATTTACTGATATATTATCAAACAGAATGGCTTTATAGCGGCTAAATATTCTTCCCGCATTATCTTTATAGACTTGCTGTGGACTGATGTGGCCCGGCGTTATCAGTAACTAAGCAAGAATTATGTTGCTATTTGCCTCAGCTTTCTGGAGGAGTAAATTACCTTTATCATACGGATTAACTTGAATAGATAGCCAATAAGACATCCCTCTTGGAGGTAAGAAGAAATTAACCTTCCTTCCATATAAGTCTGTTTTATCAAGTGGATTAACCTTTGAATGTTATATAGAGAAACATCGTTCTCGTAACGACCTTCTATATACATGCGACCATGTTGATAAATCGTTATGGGCAGGGCGAAAACTAGACCTAAGTATCTTATGATTATGTTGTCTTCATCTGACCATTGAAGAAGGTGTTGATGTGGTCGTTTTAAGACAATAATATACTCATCAGTTAAAAAGTTAATATAATTTGCATCTGTTAAGACGGCTAATGCTAATATGACGCCATAAATCTCAGCAGTTAACATAAATCTTGTGGAGCAATCTGGTGGTATTATTACATATCACGAGCGAAAAGAATGCCATGTCATAAGGCATATAACACACGCGCGCGCGCACGCACGCACACACACACATATTAGGGCACGCTTATACACGTATGTATGTATATATATATATATATATATATATGTACATATAAATATAAATATATATATATATATATATATAGAGAGAGAGAGAGAGAGAGAGAGAGACAGATAACTCATCAATATATCAATAGATTATGGCTCGTCTAACATCTTCAGTGACATAAATAATGCCAGAATTCCTTATAAACGTGTCACTAAATCAAATAAGAGAATATCATCTCCTGAAGGAAAAATCGACTATAGGCAGACTTTATATTAATATATGTCTGTTACATTTAGATCATCGGGGTGTGTGTGTCTGGTAGTATAATTATCATAACACACCGTACCCCACCCCGATCTATACCCCTTTTCCCTCCCCCCTCCTCATCTCTGTCTCTCTCTCAAGTGGGCACCTCCATTATCTAACTAGTAGCTGCTTGCCACAGGTCTACACAATATGACTTCAAATATCGTATTTCGGAAGGGTGTTTCTTCTTTGACTTCGCCTCAGTACATTTGGAAGTCGCTTGCTCTATTTAGCCTACATTATGCATAAAGCGGCATTAATCCATCAAATATGGAATAATAAGAAATCCTTTCCATATCAATACTATATAGCTTTTATTCTACCATTTTATTTTTTAATCAATTGTGCTAACATTCTGTTAGAATATCTATCCAAACTCAAGATAAATACTTAGTGCAAACATTTCAAGTTTTGGTTAATATTTCTTTTTTGTATTACTAGTAGGCTTGTTTACTACAACTCTCTTCTTGATAACATCACATCTAAGGATACGCAAAACTTCAATGGTAGTAGTAGTAGTGTAGTAGTAGTGGTAGGTAGCAGTAGTGGTAGTAGTAGTTGTAGTAGTATATACATAGAGACGAAATAACTATATGCGTGGTAATTTCAATATACAAGAATTTATAATGTTGATGTTTCATTTTATTTGTTCCGATAACTTAGGTTGTGGAAGTTGTTTACTGTTATTCTGGATGGCGGGAGAGAAGTTATAGTCCACTGACTAGTCGGATACGTATTAAGCAGGATGGTGGTATTAAGTACTTAAGAAGATACTCCTGATAGCTAAGTATCGACTACACGATGAGATCCCTTAAATTAATGGTAGCGTGCGGTTTATCCATTCATAATAAAATTGAATAATATTACATAGTTGATTAATAAATTTATTTAATTGATACGTCAACTAAAACTACCGCCGTGGTGAATTTGGTATATGTCCATATCGTTTCATATATTAATGCATGTAATTAACGTTCTTTGTCTGTCTCATTTAGACCTGATTTCTTATTTGCTTGTCCTTCTCCGGGTCTGTCTGACTATTTGTACGTTGCGTCTTCATTCCTGTTGCTTTCTGAAACATAGATCTGTTTAAAATTTGATATGCATTTAACATTTACGTGATATTATTCCGACAACGCACTCTGAAATCCAACCCTCTTGAAAACAGAATATAAACATTCTCAAATAGAAAACTATGTTTCGATCGATTAAAAGATAACAGTGGGCAGACAGAGAAGCACATGAATATATACACACACACACACAAACATTAAATACAAATCCAATATTTTGTAGGAAATTTACAACACATTCACGTCTAGTTGGCTTAAATAAATGAAAATAAATTTAAGTTGCCAACTATCATAATTAAAATGCAAAACCGCATTTTAGTTTAGATCATTACAAAACACAGATTTCATATAATTCAGTTCAAATATATTATAAAGTTTAATATAGACAGTGATCCCTTCCAAATAACGAATACATGATTCAAAGAAATTGAATACAAGTGCACATATATTAAGGTTGAAATTTTCTACATCGTTCATTTAAAGCACAAATTGACTGAGTTTAGCATTCTCTGTGGAAACAGGGGATTTAATATAACTAATTTAAAGATGATCAGAATTTTATATTGGATTTACGGTGATGTTCGTGTCAAAATCCTGAAATAACTCTCTAATAATCAAAACTATTAAATATTATATAACACGTAGTAACTATTCGCTCATATTTGGTACAATATAACACATGGTGCTTCTTTGTCGCCAATGAAATCTTTTATGCATCAGTACATTTCTCATCTTTAACGTAGTTGTATTATAATGTAGATACACATAAGATATATATCGCATTAAAACTGTTTGGTACAGTTGATAAATGCAGATTTTCGGGTCTTAATATATGTCAAAAATATAAACAGGGGGATACAAAAGGCATTAATATTTGTAAATTAAATTCTGGAATGAATTATGTGGTGATATTATAGAATAATAATTATATATATATATATATATATATATATATATATATATATATCATTTAATTAAGTGCCCTTACTATAACGAGCCTTCCTATAACGCTAAATGTTGGCATAAAAAGCATCCGAGTCATTTTGTATGAATTAAAATATTTATACGTATGGGTATTAACCAAAAAGTCCTTACATCACAAATTTTAAACCGAGTAATTTAGAATTTTAATTCACAAGTAATGGATTAATGGAACATTCATAATGGATTACATTATTGCAGTACCACTACTATAATTAAGGTTTTCAAGTATTTAGTTTTGCCTAACATTAATGCGACATGCTAGCATTTTATCACATTTACAAGCCTCATCTAGGGCGCCCCTTGGTCACGTTGATGGCGAGTTGGACTCCAGATGACTACCATCTGAGTTCGAATCTCGACGTGGGCATATCTGAAGGGTGTTTCATCTTCGACTTCGATTCATTATCTTTGGAGGTCGCTAGGCTCATTTAGCCTACCATGTGCACAAAAGTGGCCGTAAAACATCAATGACCATCATCATCAGTTAGAGTAATTAACTGGACAATTGTTCCGTATAAGTTTGCTAAGCTATACCCCATCATACTACCTGATTGCATCATCTATATTAAGAGATAATGAATGGCCACCAAAGACGTAATTAGCTTCCCAATCATTTGGGTATTTTAGCGGAAATAAAAATAAGGTAAATGGTCTATGTGCGTGAACTCTTTGGCCAGATATCAAGTAAACATTCTGCCATTATCGTAAAAGAAACGTACCGTAATTAGCGAGATGATTCGGAACCTACGATTAACTGCATATGGTCAATTAATTATCATGAACTTAATTAAATTTTGTTGCTTTTGGTTCAAATAACTTCAAACACGTGATCGAATCATGGAGCCTTTCCTTTGTATAATGGTGTCAAATAGAAAGGGTGCGATCGATTCAATCTGATCAAATTCTTAAACAATGTCACATATAATAAAGTATACCAAATTGTTACAAAACAGAATTATTTTCATGTAAACAAAAATAATTAGTTAATTTCAAACTACTTATCATACTTCGTGAGGTTAATATCGATTTAAAGAACTTAAAACGATTTTTTTTATATAATGTTTTTTTTTATTATTTAATTTGTCATGCATGTTCTTACTATTATGTTAAGGGTGGATGCATTATATAAGCAATGCTTCAAGCATCCTCCTTTTCAACATTCTATAAGCGTTTGCTTTTATTAAAATACTGTACTTTGAATGTTGAAATAAACGATATGAATTGAACAAAATATGAAAATTTGAATTGAAATAAAGTGTTATCCGTTCAAAGGAAATGGGGTACTGAATGAGTATTAACTGCTCATTGCTGATCGTTGAGTCGCTTGGCAGATGTGACCACTGAGATGGTCAAAATTTAGATACGAGTTAAATTTGAATGGTTTAAATATTTACTATTAGCAATGCCAAGGTATAATATTCGTATTTCATGATGTTAATGACGACATTCACGATAAATTAAAAACATATATAACTAAGAGCCCATTGATATAATATTGTAGTAGAATGTCGCCTTTTCTATTTAAATGTTATCTAAGTAGATGTTTTTATTTAATAACTCGTTCTCTATATAAATCACTAGTACCATTTACTCAGTTATAATATATATATATATATATATATATATATATATATATATATACCTCAATAAATCTAAATACAACTATACATAAATCAATCTAAATATAAAATGTTCTATGTCTCCACTTATCGATACATGTGTGTGTATACCTATATGTATGTGTCTAGGCTACTCATTAGACTGTGGGGACCAGGTAATTCGCTTTTCGTACGCGACAAATATGTCACGCCCACAGGAAAGCGGCTACATGGAGGCTACGTACAAAAACAGAAGTACGTAAAATATACCATTTGACACCACAGCTCGCAGTAACCAACACGTGCGTGTGTTTAAATGGCGACTTACTACATACATATGATAACTACTTTGCCACCGCAGTTTATATTCAACATTAATTTTCTGTGGTCCAAAAGAAACCTGTATATAAAACATTTCGACACCACGGATGCTGACCTCAGCTTTATTGTGTTTTAGCTGTGTATGATAAGGCACAGGCACAGAGAATCTCGAACTGTGAATTCAAACTCTGGACGTTTCTTCAGGGGACTGAATCCAGAGTGGCGACTTTTCTTGCTGAGACATGTGTAATGTCTCACCAGTCCTTTGGAATAAATATCTATTACAAAATCAACTCTAAAAGGTATTTAACGAGTGAATAATCATAAAAGAATATCCCTTATTCATTTACACGCAATGAAACTAAACACTATTCTGACTCCAAAGGTAACATCATTAAAATAAATGATAACTTTAATAATAATAATATTATAATACAAATAATGATAATAATAATAATAACAATAATGATGATAATGATAATAATAAGATTAATAAATATGATTGTTATAATAATAATAATAATGGCCAAAATGGCAGATATATTATGTGACTTGACTACCTCAAATCAGGGAGATGCCTATGGTCTGTAATTTGCCTTTTCACTACTGGGACTGATTCTAAAGTAAATTTTGAATTTACAATATATTGGCATATTCGGTTGACGAAACCTTGCCAGGTGCCTAGTTGGATGAAACACTCCTACTATAATGCCACGGCCGGGATTCGGAACTCCGTCCTCCCGGACAGCATGACCATAAGTAAGAAAGTCCCACATTCTTACCCACTAGGTCATAGAGGCTATGAAGCGATATTACTCGCGATTTATTGTTATGTTGGGATAAAAATGATGTCTTAATTTGATCTTTCCGAACTAAGACGTCGCTGAGCACTACAAGTGTAAACATAATAAAATAGTTATCAGCATTATATCCGGGGGTCTTTTGCTGGATATGAAATATTTTAACAACAATTAAATAGTAAAACTCGTATGATATTTTTACATCGAAATTCGAATAATTCCAGGTACAGGTAACTAATATATTTTCTGGATTAAGCATTTGCGCCTTATCACAGCTTGAATGTTAGCTAGGCCTTCTTGCCTTTAACATGTGTAACACATAACCTCAATATTTCCTTCCAACTGAAGCATAATCAACTTACTTTATATTACATTATATGCCACGACCAATTTATGATTGAGAAAAAGTGCCGTAAATAATCAGTATCTATACAATCGCATATAGTAACTGTAAAAAATTGTATATAATAATTAACCCTAATACTATTTATAATGTATCTGTCCTTCTTTTGCATTTACTAAATTTATTTATTTTGTGTGTGGTTATTTATCCACAAGCTTCAACATAAGACATAAAATCCTAATAATGACAGCCAGTGGAATTATAAACAAGCACCAGATATCCCGCCCATGTTAAAGAACGTTCTGTTCCCTGCGAGCCTTCCACTTATCTCCAGTTATTGTGAAGTATTCATACATATGAGAATTATTTTCTAAGAAAAGGAGGATCAAATATGTATAGAACTTTGATTCCGTTTAGTTGTAAAGTTCTTATCTTCGTGTTAATTGACAGTCACATTTGAACTTCAGTTTAATCTGTACGTAAACCATTAGAACAGTTCTTAAAATGGAACTTTATTTTCAGGAATTCCCAGAAATAAAACGAAATGATATTCCTCTTATACTCTGATAAATTTAATCTCCGAACCTCCAAACGTACGCCACTGGATTGTAAAGTATACTACCTGTAAAGTCACCCAAAAGCTAAAATTGAACTACAGATCATATATAAATCTGATTTTAACATACTATCATAGTTAATCATAAGCTGTTGCTATGAATTAACACTGTATTTTAAAATATAGCACTTATGATATTACAAACACGTCGCTCAGAATTAAGTTTCTTTTTTATCCACTTTATTTTCAGAACACGCTTTTCGTCTACGTCCGATCTTATCATAACGTTCCAATTTATTGTTTACATATTTCAACCGTTTATTTTATTAAATCTCATGCTGTATATTACATGCTGTGTCCAATAAGAATTTCTAATTGTAACTAACGATGTAAAGCGACGAGAATTGGCATTGTCGTACGCCTGTAGTATGCCCGTTATGCACTAATGTTGTTATATCCAGAACAGTAATATTATGTCTGGCAAACTGCCTAAGAATACTCTTGAAGATACAATTCCCACTTTCTTCAAAAGACTACATTAATGTGGGATATCAACAATTACTGGAATATCGGAGGAGTTTGGATGAAACCAATGTCTGGGTAATTGCGCTAAATAATATTTGTTGATACTATTAAGGCCAATAAAACAGTTAGGAACTCAGTATTTCGTCTTATACTGGATTAAACATTAATTATCATGCTCTGTTTGGTATTAAATACAATGTTAAGAAACATTCATCTGAAATAAGAGATCTTGTTCCAGGAGGATGGAAAATAACCAATGGTATCAATAGTTCTAAATATTTTATTTCAACAGTTAATTTGGCCTTGGATTTTGACAAAAACTCCCATAGAAGAGCACTAGCTCTCTTTGACTTCAGAATATGTCATTAGTAAATCTCAATCTACAATTGTTAGATAAAGAAAGGAAAGCAAGTATCACCAGAAAATGTGTTGCCTGGCAAGTGAACCTTCCATTCCATGATTCTTTTACAAATTGGTGTTATCTGGTTACCTTTTAGAGTACTCAGTGCTGTAAACCATAGTTGAATCATTGATGACAAATGGTTGTTTTTATATTGACAAACTTCTTTTTAATCATATTTCAGTGCTATACAAAAGGTTAGGGGGTACACTTCCCTCTAAAACGGTCATAAAGCAAGGTATCAAAAGTTTTATTAGATCTTGGAAGTTGCTCAAATGTTTTTCTTTGAAATTATAAATTGATGTAATTGAGACGTGAGAGGAATTATGCTTGGCAACACATTCAAGTTAGAGGGAGAAGCATATGTATTTTTGTTTAGCTATGGTTGCTAAGCCTATTGTTCCCCTTTTCTCCTTATTAAATTTATGTGAATCGATTCTGCATGTAGATAGCATGTTTTGATATACAGGTATATGTTAGCTTTAAGTAAAGAGTGCCCTAAATTACGATCTCATTGAAGATGTTGTTAAAACAAGAAATTGAGTCACTGGGCGAAGTGAAATGGGAGCATGGCTTAACAATCTCCGCGTTTATACAGCTATATGTAAAAGAGCTGGCTGATACATTGCACATGTTTAATATTGAATGTAAACATGGCGGAAATATAACAGTGTTCTTACCTTTGTGAGACAACAAAGTAAACACAGTTAGGTCTATGAAATATCCAAGATCAAATGGAGCAAAATGTCCATTTGTTTTCGTTGTTGAAAAAAAGTGCAAAGGTCATTCCCCTTATAATCTGAGATTCCTAATATCATAAATATGCAGGCATAGTTTTCTAACCTAACATTGAGCTTTGGTCAATTTCCACTTGGTGTCACAGTCATAGTGGGATCGGTCTATTCCAATTCCACTTTTTACAAACTACTTTTTACCATGAGTAGATACTCTGAGTACCTACCTGAAATACCTATTCTAAGTAGTTTATATTCCAAGTAGGATTGTCATGGAAGAAATATTTCTGAATTAAAAAATTAAATGGTAAATTAATTTGTGAATTAAATGTTTTTGTAGGAAACTTCAATTCCAAATTTATCAATTCCATTTTTTAAATAATCAATTCCAAAATTGACCATCAATAGACCGATCCAGGCAAAATGCGTTGCATCGGTTACCAACTGCAGTCTTGGGTTAGAAACAGCTATGGCGCCCACTGTTAATAAGGGATGGCAAATTTTCACTAATGATAAATACTGGAAATCTTTCAGCAATTTATTTAATATTACATGAAGAATGAGACTGGTATTTAACACAATACTTATAAGGATATAACCCAATGATTGAGTGGACCGGGGTTTCCTGATGAATGACACAGCTAAGCATTCATTATTCGTGTTGAGTCATAGGGGATTTTTAGCATAGGTTTCAAATGGATTAAACAAATGATTTTAAAATTAAACTTTTATCTGAATGTAAATTGATTTTAATAAAGATGTTTTTAATGTAGATGTAAAGGCCAATTTGCAAGTTCGGAAAACATAATTTTTGCTAATCATATATGTATTAATTGCATATTATTAAATAAAAAATGTTATTACATTAGAGTACCCTTGACATTTACGTGTAGTAAACATTGCATGAATGGCTGATTCAGAACATAAAACAGTTCACTTTTAATACAAGATATCATGCATAGATACCAATGTTACAGTATTAAATAGCAATTACCCATTGAATTATAATCTACGTGATCATTGATTTTATCCATTCGCATGCCCAATTTCATACACGGTGGTAGTGACCTGTTGTGGTCCAACAGGTTACCGCTAGACCACGGAGGTCCGCGCAACACATTGATTCTTAGACTTCTAACCCGAGACCGTAGTGTGAAATTCAACCTCATGGTGGCACCAGAGGTAATTGAATTGGTCTATTCCAATTCCAGAATAATAATAATAATATATATTTATTAAAGTGCTGTTACTAGCAAATAATATATACCCCAAATAATAAAATTGACCCCATGTCTGTAATCCAACCAAATAAATGCTTCAGACAAGTTTATAAAAACAACTAATCCAATGGAGATATTGTCCAACATCGGATGCCAAAAAAATCCCCACATTCTACTTAGTCAATACGTCCCACCTAATAATAGCATTTTCTCCGGAAATATTACTTTTTCCCAGACACATGAATTTGGAAGTCTATCCAAATTTTATGAACATTTCAGTTAGTGGTACATGTAAGGTACTTTTACATAAATACCGGATGATCTTTTCAGGAGTTTTACAGTGGAAAGACATCTCGGTTAAAGATTTCAAAAATCCATGTAGAAACCCTTATCATAAACACCAGTGTGCCATATAATATAATATTTCTTGTAATGAAATATTGTGACACAGGCCACGTTGCAACATCAGTCTGTATCAGTCATGGGGTCAATTCCATTTGGTCAATTCTAATTCCACATCAAATTTATCAATTCAATTCCAATTCATCAATCCCAATTCCATTTTTTCTGATTCTTTTTTTGCCTAATACATTTTACCATGGAGTAGGTACTCCAAGTACCTACTTGGAATACCTACTCAGAGTAATTTATATTCCAAGTAGGATTGTCATGGAAGAAATAGTTCTGAATTAAAAAATTAAATGGAAAATTAATTTGTGGATTTAAATTTTGTTTGCCCATTCTAAATATTGAACTGTGGTAAATTCCTAAATAGCAATATCTCTATATAGATTACATACATCCTATGTGGTGATGTCACAGTGTTGTGGGTAGAGCCCATGGTATCCAGACCACTTTAATTGGTTAAATGTTTTCGTGGAGTGCCACAGTCAGCATGCACATCTGATAAATTTGTATATATATATATATATATATATATATATGGAACCAAAGTTCAAGATGTGAGCTCTGGTGACCTAGTGGTTAAGCACCCAGCTCTTGGTGCAAAGGGTCACATTTTCAATCCCAGCAAGAGGTTGAAACTTTCCCAGTGATTAATTTCTCGGCTCACAACATCATGGGTGACTGACCACGTTAAATGGCGCTGCTGTCTGAATTATTAAAAATAAAGGGGGACGTTAAAGACCCCCCGAGGAAGTAAAAACACCCTGGCAGTTACCACCCTCTCAGTATTTCGGCTCCATCTTTCCATCTGCTCCTTTATGAGTGTTGGTGGAGTAGGTTTCTCAACAACTCCACAATGGAGGCTGTGCTGAATAAGTGACAATCTGGGGATTTTCCCCAAAAAACAAAAGAAACAGTTCTGGATCAATTTGGTTCCAGTATGTAAGTGTCAACATTGTAAAAAAATTGCAAAAACCTAACCACAAGGCGCTTTTAGTTTTAGCTAAAGAGATATTTGATGATATCAAGTGGTGAATCAGTTTAGGGTGCATCTCCATGTAAAAGTGTATTTTGTAATCATCAAAGATGTAATTATATGTTTTTGCTTAGTTCCATCCAGCAGAGATCAGATCCTGTGTTTATTTTCATAACCCTACTGGGTACTAAACCACTTACATATGGTAAGTTTACAAAATATCTCAAATGGTTATTAAAACAGTTAGGTCTGAGACATGCTATAGTATTAGGAGTGGAGGGGCAAGTTTTTGCTCCAGATTGGCATTGCCGGTGAGATAATAGCATTAATTAATTCCTAAACAGCAATATCACTATATAGATTACAGGTATGCTCTGTGGTAGTTTAATAGTTTGAGTGATCTTGCTCCAGTATTTAATAAACTAAAACGTATACTCATAAATCACACCAGGGAGAATTAACTTTATAGATTCTCTTATACAATGACGTGACTGATATTAAAAGCATATTATCATAAATATTAAGTTAACCTGTTACTAACATGGTCAACCTAAGTAAATAGACTGTAATTTAAATGCCAGTTCCTGTATATATCTCTTAAATGACACATAAGTGTGTTTCAAAGTTCATGTGCATGATTATTTTCTGCATATATCTCTATTAAATGATGCATACCCGATAACTGTGATTTAAAGTTTATGTGAATGGCTATTCCATGTGGTTGGTAGACGTTTTGACCGACCAACAGACATTTTGGCCAACTATTTTTTTCAAAGTAGGACATTTTGGCAAATGTATGAAATAAAAATTTAACTGGATGTCTGATTACTTTATTGACAGTTATTAATATTTCTTAACTAAGAATGGATATTTAAAATTTTTTCAGTTATTGACATTTCTCAATTGGACATTTAAAACATGAAACCTTCAATATAAAATTTAAATGTTAGGTTGATCAACTCAAATAGTATGGGAAAATCTACCAAAAATTCAGGGAATTGATATTATTTCTGAAAATCAATTTTCAAGTTACAAATTATTTTGGGCAATTTTGTGTATATCTTTTTTTTGTTCTGTCTAATGCCATTTTCAGCTTGAAAGGGAACTCCAGTGACATGAGCACACTCTGTTTGTAGAGTTTCTATCAATTTCCACATGGATGGACGATCCTTGCCAACAATTAAGGATATGGAATCTGTTGTTCAAACCATTGACCTGGTCAATGGTTCCAACCCTAACATATGTTATTTGTTTGTGGTTGGTGAGTCATGATTACAACATGCATCTTGTGAGATGCAGTTCATTCACCTTACATTGTTCATCTGAATTAAGCTACATTAATTAATCTCCTCATATATGTCCATTCTTAGTTAAGAAATATCAACAACTGTCAATAAAATAGTTAGACAACCAGTTAATGTTCTATTTCATACATTGGCCAAAACGTCCTACTTTGAACAAAATAGCTGGCCAAAATGTCCTAGACTCAGTTCATGCATATATCTCTGTTACATAACACATAATTGTTATTCAATGTAAATAATCGAATAATAACTGCCTTGTCTTCAATTACCCCACATAAAAAGTGGGGAGATATTACTCAAATAGTAGGGTGACATCTGTCAATAAGTGGGGCGACATCACCTGGGCAAGATTGCAGTGGGGCAAGATCACTTGGGAGTTGAGGCGAGGTTGCACTGGGACGACATCACTTGCTTCCTTTTTAAATGTGTCCTTTCTATTTACCAATGAAACGATATTCATTCATATTATTTCCACGGTTTGTGCAACCAACAGCACAACATGAATTCACGACAAAGAGTGTACTATATACTACACTCTTTGGTCTAAACCCTAGTTTAGCAGTCTGCCTTCCTTTTTGCCCTGACCGGATGTTGGGACCTGTTTGCCATCAAATTGGCGGGAGTGGAGCGTTTTAGCAGACTGCTAAAATCAGGTTTATAAACATGGCGAATTCTTGCTGTGTCGTTGTTGCATAAGTCGTGGAAGTAATAAAAAAGAACTATCTTTTCAACGTAAGGAACACATTTATAACTGTTAAAGCGATTGAGGGAAATTAAACTTAACTATTATTATTATATTTAGCCTGTTCAACAACCCCGTCTCTTGTATTTGATCCCAACTAGAATAGATGTACGGACTTGCATAAACAACATTTACATATTTGATGGAATATAATAGGACAGGAGTAACATAGATTCTCTGCACACAAAATTATAATTCGTACCACAATAAATGTCCACATTCATCATAGGTTCGAAACGTAGCCACTTCGACGTTGCTTTTTTTTGCCCCTACCGGAAGTCATCGCTGTTTAGTCGCGGCGGCCCACTGAGCTCGATCTATATCTAGATCACTTAATAAATTAATTCTTCGCTAGAAATTACTTTAATATATTAAATGTTCTATTTGTTAATACTGTGCCATGAATATTTAATATATGGATGACAAATGCACAAATTGTTTTCATCCAATCACAGGCCAGAGATTTCTCGACTCCGATACAATGCGTCGTCATAGAAATAGCAAAGCGTATACTCCTATATTTTCGCCTATGCTGGTTGGTCTATTTCTGTATGTTCCCCAAATTGTCTCGAAACCAGTCATAATAGAAGGTAATATATTTTATTATTCAGTATACAGGTCCAATTATGTATGTGTGTATAAATGCAATTTCATACACTTTAAGGTTAGGTTATGTGTATTTTTATACAATAATATTAATACATCGAATGATCGATTCGATCTGAGACTGACTGAGTGAATCTTTGAGTTTGAGTCGTTCTGACTTAAATTTAGTGATTAATTCGTTAACTGAAATAAAATCTAAGCATATAGTACACAGGGTAAGAGTGTTCCATAAACATAATTTAAACTAACTATAACACTGCTATTTGTTTAGCTCTGAATTCACTGAGTCTGAAAGACATTTAGTATGATTTACTTACAAATCTGTTCACTAAAAAAATTAAGAAGCATCATTTTTGGCTGCATTTTCAGAATGGCCCAAATTTGTTTTGCATTGTACAATTGTATGCATGCATGGGTAACGGGTTGTTTTGTCACCTCTACCAGTTCATCACCAAAAGAAAAGATCATTTTGTTGCTAACTAAGTCATTTCAGTGCCTGCTGAAACTAGCTCTAGAATGCATTCATTCATATAAAGTTTATATTTACCTTATAATAATGTTAATACATGTTATATAGTAATAAAGTTATATATATATATATATATATAATGACAGTCAAGCTAATTTTCACCAACAAGTTTGTGTTTCAAGTTACTAACCTGCAACTGAGGGATTGTTTTTTCATGATGGGCTGAAACAGTGGCAAAACAGTTTCAAAATTTGTATAAATTAATCCATGTACTACACACAGAAGCTACTTACATATGCAAGTACAATTAATTTCGCTAAAAATTAAACAAATCACATGAAATTATCGGTAAAGTCATGGTCCAAGTTGATAGCAAGGGATATCTCGGCTAAGGAGTTGTTAAAACATGTATGATGGTTGATGTTTTATGGCCACTTTTGTGCACAAGGTAGGCTAAATGGGCCGAGCGACCTCCAAAGGTAATGAGACGAAGTGAAAGACAAAACAACCTTCAGATATGCCCACGCTGGGATTCGAACACGGTGGTAGTGATCTGTGGTCCAATGCGCTGTATGAATGGACCTCTGTATCTGTGAATAAATGAATATTTTTGACTATATGTTGTTAATTTTCCCTTGTGCTTTTTCTTTTAAATCATTGTGTTTTTTCTTATATGACAAGGGGTGCCTCGTGGTCTAGCGATAGCGTGTTGGACCACATATTGCTACCACCCATGTTTGAATCTCGGCGTGGGCATATCTGAAGTTTGTTTCATCCTTGACTTCACTTCATTATCTTTGGAGGTTGCTCAGCCCATTTAGCCTACCATGTGCACAAAAGTGGCCATAAAACATCATTCATCTTATATGACATGTCTATGCAATTTTTACCTATCCTTCCTTTGTTAATCAATTTTTTTCAGTTGTGCATTCTTGTCCTATTTCTGACAGTTACATATGTAATGGATATATCCATTACTTATCTAGTAAGTGTTGCTGTTATGACTTTTGGTTGGTGACAAAATGACTTTTAGTTGGCGATGAACTGGTGATGGCGATGAAACAACCTTTTATTTTGGTGATGAACTGGTAGTGGTGACAAAACAACCTTTTTATTTTGGTGATGAACTGATAATGGTGACCCAATGGCTCTCAACCCATGCATGCATATTTAGCAATGTACTAACCGTTTTGCAGCCCTGCCCGTTTTAAAATAGGATCTTCCCATTTTGTAACCACACTGCAAGCCTTGTGATTGTAAGATGGGCAGCCCATTTCAGCACAGCATCAGCATAATCTGATCATGATTAATTTGATCGTACACCATTTTTTTAAATGTGAATATATTATTTTTGCATGTGTTTGTATGCATTTATATATGTATATATAATTTCCTAAAAAATAATTCCTGAAAACAGTATATTTTTTAAGTTCTGGAATCAGCCCCGCTTTCAGTTTTGAAACTGCCTGTCCCATTTTGAAATGAGAAGAGGGCAGTTTCAATAACTTTAATTTACTGTTTTCAGAATTTATTTGTTCATATATCTGTATCTAGAGATCTATATAATTTATATTCAATTTAATTTCCATAACAACATATCATTTTGCTAGATCACTGTCCAATAATACAAAAAATTATAAATAACAGCATATGATTTTTATGGATTTCACTAACAAAGAAAATAAATATATACTATAAACTGTAAACTATTTATATGGTAAATGAGAAAATAATTATATGCACATGGAGAAAATAATTGACCTATTTTTATTTGTTAATATTTTATCAGACTAAATTCTGTAATGCCAAAATTTTTATTTTTCAAAATTACCTAATAAAACATGTTCATCTAATAGCAATCAATTCCCAAATATTATATTTTTATTGTTGAATTATAATTTGTATACCAGTAGTCACTTTAGGGTAATTCAATTGTTTTTGCAGGAGGGTAATATGTGGAGCATAATAGCTGTAAATCAGTGCCAGATTGCAGTAATATAATTTGACATAGGTATTCTGTACCATGTTTAATGAAGCATGGTTACCTTTATCCTATCCCATAATTGTTAAACTAATGTTTATTGCTAGTGAAAGTAAATACCCAATAATGAGTTTATATTTAGTGGAATTTGCTGTACACATATGCATGTGTATTTCATTACTCATGTAGTTGAGATTAAGGCTGTTACTTGATTACAAATGTTTCAAAAGCACTTTATTTTTCAGAATGGGGGATTCAGAGCTGCAACATGTCAGATCCCCTGAACCTCTTACCATCACCATATTAAGAGTCAGAAATCTGGTAAATTGATATTTTGAATTGTAAATTAAAGACTATATTATCTGTCTTGAATTTCAGAAATAATAAAATGTTAACATAATGAGGTAGCGTAATTGTCCTTCACAAACTGAACTAGACATATTATAGTGAAAACTATATTTAAATTTAATGAGTAATTACTTAAAATGAATCCGTCATTGCCATGTATGAAGTATTTATTGTATGGTTATATTTATTATTCAACTTCTATGATGATTGACAGAAAGGACAAAGGGGTGATATAGTGAACACCATAGTTAAGGTGGAATTTAATGACAAAGTACTGGGTGAGTCACCAAAGGTTGAGTGTACCGCTGAGGCTCCAGCTGAGATTAACTATCAAACCAACATCAATGTAACATTTGAAGATCCACTGTCTTTAGATGAACTGTGTACAAAACCAGTATTATGTAAGTATACATTAGTCAAATTGTTTTTATTGTGTATCCTTCAGTAAAACTTGAATCAGTGGTTATACATACACACACACACACACACACACACATATATATATATATATATATATATATATATATATCTTCATCATATGTCATTGTGAGTATTAGCAGTAATTTATCTGATGATGTACACAATAATGTTACAAGTTATACATTCATATTAGATACTGTTATATGTTGGTCCAGGTCTTTTATCCTTTGGTCTTTTGCCCTATCATTAATTGCTCACCTGGTATTTTGCTCTTCAGTCTTGTGTGTGTGTGGTAATACTTGAAGTAATATTTTCACATTACATTATCATTCTTATTTTGATTAAGATCTATTTACTGAAGAAGCAGAGAAAGAGAATCAACATTCTTCCTTTGATATTATCTAATTCTAGGTACTGTCATAGAGGTGTTACCAAAGGAGAAGAAGCAAAAGGAGGAAAAGACATTAATTCTTGGACAATGTTCTGTTGATCTGCTGCCAATTATTGCCGGTATATGTTTTATTATTATTTCATAATAAAGTATTTTATTCATATGCTGTCATAGAGGTAATGGTTTCCGCAGTATGTGAAATAGTTATCAGTGATGTACAAGGCAACTTATTATATTTAATTTTGCTGAAAATTTATAAAAGGATTTTCAATTATAAAATGTTGTGCTTTTACCTTCTGTTTAAGGTTCGTATTCAAATTTGCAAATGGATATATTGATAAAATTAATAAAAAATATATGTTTCTGTACCAAATTATTTTACGCTTATTAATAATCCATTTTATAAATCCAAAGTGTCATTTTATCTCTACACGGCTGTATCAGCCTGGAATTACTTCAACATTTAATATAATTGTTCATATATTATATTTTTGTTGCTATGTCTCACAGGTGAAACAAAGTTCAAGCACACACTAACCATAAGTGCCATACCAGAATCTCCTCTGGAAAAGTTGTCATCTGATATGCCAAAAGTAAATATATCTTTGTATTAATTATCCTCAGTATGTATTATTCTTTCCGTTTTTGGTAACTTTAGAGTATACTAGTTTTCACACAAGACTTAATTTGCCTTTTTGGGGCATTTATGATTACTTGATTTTGGTAGTAAATCTGTGATGTATTACACATCTTTAAAGCAGCTGTTGTAAACAAGATATGTTATGAAGTACAGTTAATTTAAACCAATGCTGGAATGATGAACATTTCTTTGTTTTTAAGCATCAAATTAAATATAATTATTTCACAATTGCATGCTCTAAGAGATGTTACACTAGAAAAGATTTATTTTTATCGATCAGCAGCCATAATTAAAGTATCCCGGTTATTCTTATTATAATAGAAGACATGTATTTAAACTATTTTAATCAAACTTTTGATGTTGTATTATTCTGCAGCCAGAACTAGACATACAGTTGTCTGTCAATGAGCCAATATTGTCAGAGACTCAACTGAAGGACTGTAATTTGATGTCAATAACAGTTGAGTCATTGTATTCACCACCGGACAGCTGGGCGGCATCAGGATCACAGTTCGTTTATACAGCTGTGTTGCCAGTACCACTAACAGCTCAGGTTAGTAAACTGCTAATTAGTAAGGTACATACAAACTCCTACCTAGACATATACACCCCTGGAGAATTACCCTGTGACAAAATCCCCATGCCAAATACCCACTAGGACATATATCGCATAAAAAAATAATTTGGGAAATGGCAAATAAAATGTATAACAGGTTTTTTGGGGTATGAGTAAATCAAAAGTAAAATTTATTTTTAAAATAATGGTATTTTGTTAATATGTCAGGAGTGACATATATAAAAGTAAACAATTTCATGAATGACAATATATATATATATATATATATATATATAATATCCAGTCTACATCTGGATGCTGTGGGCAATACCTCTCTAGAAATCAAGGATGGGATGGTTTGCATAAACACCACCAACTGTCATTAAGGTGGTCACTAATGGCCTTTTACTTGTCATGTTACTCAGGAAGTAGCTTCACGCCATCCTTTCTCGATGTTTTATACTCCACGATACAAGTGATTGTATGTAGTTTAAATGGTTGCCTTATAAAGTCAACTAAAGGAATTTAAATTGCAAGTACTCTTCCAACTCCTACTTTAAGTTAATCACACATTATCAAACAATTTAGTTTTGTAATCATATATACATTTCATCACAGATCATAATCAAATTTATGTAATTGTAGCTGTTGTCATGGAAATTGCAGCTAGTTATTTGCACTTATCTTTCAAATTCAAACATAAAACAACAAGAACAAATTAGACAAAATCACGATATCTGATTTTATGATAAAATCCTATGTTGCTTCCTAATATTCTGAATGTGAATAGTAAAAATATTTATGAGGTGGTTAAATGTCAAGGGGGTGTTTGTCTGGGGTTAATTGTCTAGGGGGTATATTTCCAGAGGGTAAATGTCCTAGAACCTACAAAGTACATCAGAGTGTTAAACCCTGTTGATAAAAGTTACTGAAGCATGCATTTGATAAATGCTATTCACGATCATCTGCATTGGTACAAGAAAATCAAATTAATCACACACTCGCAGTACATTATAAATTCTATTTCATACATAATTAATTCTAGACACCTTTTGTTATTTATCCCAGATAGTGATGCCTATTTTACCAAAAATACCTACACATGATGGTGAGACATCATACTTAATTAGGTATACTTTAAATTGACTAACAGAATACCAATGTAACAGTACAGTAATTTTCAAAAGAAAGTACTAATTTAAGATTTCACCTAAGTATTTACTTAAACCTAGGAACAATACAGCACAGTACATATATAACAAGTACTTTGATGGTTTACATCAATTACAGTCCTGTCCATTTGCCAATGTTGTGCACATTATTCTATATAGCAGCAATACATAGTAGAATACATAGTAATACAGTGAGCTCCGGTGGCCTAGCGGTCAAGCACCCGGCACTTGGTGCCAACGGTCGCAGGTTCGAACCCCGTAAGAGGTCGAAACTTTTCCAGGGATTAATTTCTCGGCTCACTACATCGTGGGTGGCTGACCACGTTAAATGGCGCTGCCGTCTCCACTGAATTATTTAAAATAAAGGGGGACATTAAAAACTCCCTGAGGACGTAAAACACTCTGGCAGTGACCATCCTCAGGGTATTTCGGCTCCATCTTTCCGTACTGCTCCCCTGTGAGTGGTGGGGGAGGAGATTCTCAACCACTCCAACATAGAGGCTGTGCTGATTAAGCGACAGCCTGTGGATTCTCCCCGAACAACAAAACCATAGTAATACATGGCTTAATGTGTCATTTCATCTCAAGGGATATCATGAAGCAGCAGAATACTGTGGTTGTTGGGCATTCAAAAGATGTCAGAGCATCATCTGAGTGTTATTATATAACTGATACAGAAGTGAGAATTCCCTGCCTAATTAATTCCCTCTTTAATAAATACTTTCCCATTTTTTTAGTAGGCTATCTGTTTATCATTCTTGAGATACCAGTGTATCTGGTAAGATCCCGAAAGTAGGGACACTCTCCTTTCCAACAATTGGATATTGTTTATTTCCACATTAAGAGCTGCATTTTGACAGCTGACTGTTTAAAAAAAATCAACCCAAAGCTGTTTTGTCTGTGATCTAAGTTATTTTGACCAATGGAAGAGCTTCAAATTTCAGACCCTGATAGTGATGCCTTAGTTGGCAGAAATCAGAAATAATCTGATGTAAATAAATACATTAAATCAAGTTATATATATATGTGTATGTGTGTATCATGCAACCTTCTTACCATACAGAAAGGTAAGAATAACACCTTTACTTCATACTGCATGTAGATTTTCCAATGCCACTTCTGACTGAGTAGATAATGATATGTCATTGTTGATTAAGTCATTATTAGATCTATACATTTATTTTCACCATGGTCTTAACTGGATCACTACCACCTGAGTTTGAATCCCATTGTGGGCATATGTGAAGCGAGTTTCATCTTTCACTTCACTTCCTTACCTTCGGAAGTCGCTTGGCCCATTTAGCCAACCATGTGTAGAAAAGTGGCCATAAAACATCGACGATCATGTTCACTTGGTGGAGCCACATCACTGCTTATTTTACTATGTTTAGTGATACTAAGTGAAAAATAAATGAAGCAATTGAATTGTACAGATTTGTTACTTGTATAGAGATCCACATCATACATAGAGATCATATATCCTTATCTAGATTTAGATCTTTATGTATGAAAGGTCTGCGGAGGGAGGGGTAATATATTAGGGGAGAGAATTTTCCCTCTTTTTAAGGTTCACTTCTCACCATTGTCTGTAATATTTTGGTTTCCTTTCAGAAAGAGAATCCTGTTGTGTTTACTGGTGGTGTACTGAAGCCTGGTGTTGATAAGGAGCCACCAAGTAAATTCAAGAAGTGGGCAATGCCAGGAAATGCTTTAAGCAATGCTGTGTATATCCCTGATAAGTAAGATAATGATTTCCATTCTTGTTGATGTTTAATCCTATCCTATATTATTATTATAAATGACAACAAAACAATATCTTACCATCTTATGTGATTAATATGTCTTATAACAGGAGTGGGACTTTTCTAATTCTTTGCTACAGGTCTTTTGCCAGTGATAGTCCTGTCCCCTCCTTTATCATAATTGGTGTTAGTTTTAATAGCATCATTGCTGTAAAGTTGTCTCACCTAACTATGCTTACAGAGTGATATCCGGTGATCCCGTAGAAGATGAGGATGGTGATTATAGAGGCAAAGAGGACAGAGAACATCGCCTGATTGCAGAACAGGACAAGAACAGAGTGCTGTGGAATGTGGAGAGAAGATCATATCTAGAATCTTCAGCCACAAAAAGGTTTGGAGCTGATGAAGATATTTATGGGGTTGACCAATATTTAATCTAAAATTAAATGAGATTTAAAGAGAGCATTGGCAAGAGCTGTCATTTAAACTATGTTGATTTCAGTTAACAGGTAATGCATTCTTATCTTTATATCTTTAAAAGAAATGTTTAAACTAACTGGCCAATAAAATAACACTTGGCAGTTTCAACTTTTTGTTGTCCATATATTCTGAAACTGGAATTATTGAAACCAAACTCTTCGATAATGTGAAATTGTATCAAACGGCTAAGCTAGTTTTGCATTGTCAAGCCCTCTTTTAAAGGGAATAGATAGGTCCCTTTGGAATGTAAAATACTCTGGTAATAAGCGCTGTTAGAGAATGTGTTGAATTCTTCACTCTAAATTGCTCCACTAAATACACAAACTCTGTCAGCCTTGGATGAGCACTGGTAGAGAAAATATCCCATGAGATGTGGGAGTGCATGTGACACTCTGGGATAAGCTGCATGATCATCTGGCAGCTGGACAGATGTAGGATTATGCTGTTTACTTTGGCAAATATGATGTAAAACGTGGCAACAAAATGACAGAGTATCCTGTATGTTAAGTATTCCTTGAAGATAATTTGCTAAACCTTCCCCAATCTTACTAAACGTGAGCTTTCTTATATTGTTCAGGGAGATCGTGTATTTATTATTTGATATATAAGGCACCTGTGGCTGATACGCATTATTTGTGTGAGGTGAAGGTAAATCTAAGCTAAAGTCTATCAGTCGACGTCAAGTTCAGTGCAGACTATTTGTCAACTTTCAAATAATTCTGGTTGATTCTTTCCTTGTGCTTTGTTTAACTTTGTTTCATTTTACAATGAGTGCTCAAAATGAAAATAGTTTTTGTGAAGCTTAAAAACTGTTAATTTGTTTAACTTTTCATGTATCGATTATTGCCTTATTGGACTTTATTCACTGATTTGCATACCAATGAAGAAGGGAATTATTTTAATTAGTTTCCAGGACAAAATAGCTAAGATGCGTTATTGGCCCGTTGAGATTTTTAGAACGGGAATACCAGCTGCTGCTAAAGGGAAAAAGGTTTGTATTCGGTGCCAGTACTTAATTTCAGGACATTATGCTGATACACATGCAATACTACATCTGTCCATTTTATTTCACTTACAAATACACAGACACACACACACACACACACACAGACACACACTGGTTGCACACTGGGCACTTTGGAAAGTGTGGTTTCTAATATTATTTTATGCACTCTTGATAATGGTGTAACATCCTAAGGTGATGCTGTTTGATGATATATATGAACATTTGTGACTTTGTGTGGCATGTTATATTATTATGTAGTCAGTATATTTCAGAAAACAATTAACTCCCACTGCTCCTGCTTATAAAAACATTAATGTGACAGTAGCTCTCTTATTATTATATATATATATATATATATATATATATATATATATATATATATATATATATATCACAATTATTGTTGGCAGAGTTATAGAACACAGGTATCTACTGTTAAGTGTATAATAGAGAGAGAATATATATATATATAATCATAACTATATACAGTAGAACCCTGTTATTATGATCTTAATACAATACCATTGATTTTCGATGGTAAATAGGTTTGTTAATTTAGTTTGCCATCCAAATTCTTTTCAAAACTACCTGATAACAGATTGTTGTAAATACATCTGTGTTATGGGGTTCTGCTGTATTTAACCTAAGTGTTATATTAGTCATATAAAGAATATATTTACGTAGCTATTTTAATATTATGTTGTCTTAATTATGATTTAATTACTGGACTAAAGACTTCATATTTTTAATCGGCTTTTACTTTCAAAAACTAATAGCAATAAATATTGGAAACTTTTACACAAAATATAAATTTTATTAATATTCCCGTAGAACATACCAAAAATACGCATGCACACACACAGAGAGAAAGAGAGAGAGAGAGGGAGAGAGATTCACAATTCAATAATTTTTGGCATTAATTGTTCATTGCCCATTTTATCCAGATTCAGTTAGAAATTATCTTTAATTATCTCTTTCTATTATGTTAATTAAATTATAATATATATTGCTTAGTGATTCTTATTTGATCTTCGTTATCAGCTTTAAAAAAATGGTGATATATATTATGTAGACAAGGCAATTATAGCTTGGGATATTAAAATCCAACAGGGCAACATGTAGTAAGTTATATTCCAGTATGGTAATACTGCAGATTTTTAAAACCTTATATAAATCAAACTATTATATGTAATAACTAGATAACAAGGCATCATAATAAACTTCTATACATATTCAGTAATATGCCTAAACTATCATGAAAATAGGACTGATGCTTAACCACAGTTTTAAGTGAGAAAGATCCTGTGTGTTTTTCAGCCAGAAGAAGCTTCCATAATGTTCATGTTTACTAAAAGTTATTGATTGTTTTTAGCATATATATGGATTTAGGTTATTTAAGGTGAACTTTAACCTTATTAATTGGTTAACCTGTAAATAACCATAACATTTCACCTGAAGGGATTGTCAATCTTATCATTTTCCAGGAAAATGCTAATTCTCAGGTACAGTATCCATGGTGACAGCTACTGGACATATCCTATGTTAACAAATCTTCCACTCAATTTGGCACCTTTATGTCTTTATATAAAACTGACTTGCATGAAGTAACGTCTGTGTGAAACATTCTGTGCCTTGCAATGGTAAATCTGTGCACACTCTTGAGAGGTTTGCTGTGTTCACTGTGCACAAACATGTGCACATAACGATAGATCTTACTGCACATTATTGTGGTCAGATGGCTATTTTTTGTACTGCTATTTGCCGTGTTTTCTGCTCAGAACTGTTATACATTCTCAATGATAACTTTGGTAGTAAGACCAGACTCAACCTCTTTTTGTGTGTACATCTCTTCAAAAATTAAATAAAGTTAATATCACACACACACACACACATATATATGTGTGTGTGTACTGGATTGGGTGGGTTTCAATGTACAATAACACCTATGTATAGAAATATGTACAAGACCAGTTACATTCATACAAAAATGCAACCTTTGTTATGGGTATTTATCAGAAAATATGAAAAAAACGTTCAATTTTATTGATCCTGCAGTAGCTTTCAACAGGCTTTATGGGATTAGCTTTTATTATCTATGTGTGTTCATACATGTGGACTATTTATCTGGTTATTGGGTTTAACCAGATCTGAATAATATTTCTGACAAATAATTTTATCTCAGGTGTGTGAAAATACACCGGCAGTCCATAATCCTTGGTAATCAGTTTATTACCCCTATAATTTTTCTTGATTCAACGTAAAAGTGTTTACCTTTTAGATACTTAGTAATGATATTCTGAAATACCTAATTTATCTGCCATATTTAGGTTGCATAATGGGGTTTATTATTAAGGTATCATATTTGAACATTTATTATTCTTTCATTGAACTTATTCCTCAAATAGATGTTTGCATGCAGTAGTATTTCCTAAAGCTTCTTTAGACAATATTTTTGTGACATGCTAAATTAAAACTGGAAGCAAAATCCAGTGTTATTTTATTAAATGTATGATAAGCTGTTAAGTGACATGCATTTAAGGTGTCGTTTTAAATATTTTTTGGGCTTTATTTCTATTAATAATGGCCAATAGCAAATCCCTAGGATATGTCGCTCCTCAAGTGTCACCAGCTTTATGCTACTGAAATGGATTCATCCTGCAATATGAGTGAAACTCATTAAAATAAATTTACAAGGAATCTGCTTTTGGGCAATGTTCTATAATCAGTAAATGTACTAAGAGCCTAAATATTAAATCTGGCTTACTCTTTGCTTTGAATAATAATGATTAGGATCCCATTAAGGCACTTTCATGATTGTTATGAACTTAATTTGATATGCAAGGACTGCCATTTATTACAATGGAGTTTCTTTGATTTGCAATGATTTTTCAAATCTTGGACTACCTCTGTAAACATATATTACTCTCACTGTACAGTTACATGTCCTTCTTAGATTTAATTACCATTATTTTGCATTGAAATTGCTAAGTGAGCATATTTCGATATGATAATATTTGGTTAGCAAAATGAATTAATTCTGCTATTTCATGCGAGAGCTTATATATATCCTTCTGAAGGTGTCAAATTTTAAATTTCAGGAAGAAGACAGTATATCATTCCATGGCGTGGCATATCTTAACTTGGCACCATTGTTATATCCCGGAGGTAAATAACTGATAATAAATATCTGGTGTTTACAGTGAACTATCTTTTATTTTATTTCTATTATATTTTAAATTAGTCTGACTTTAGCAGCTCATGATTGTAAGTTTCATATAGTGTTTTTAATCCAGATGTTATCTTTAAATAAAACGGGTTAATAGTGACCTTGTAAACATCCCATAGTAAATATTCTATGTTAGATCATGATTATTAAACACAAATTGCCTTCTATGATAATTTGTTTTATGTAATTGGTACTTTTGGCCCAAGAAATTTTGCTGATGCTTTAAAAAGCTCTTACTTTAAGGTATATATATATATATATATATATATATGTGTGTGTGTATGTAATTATTTTTGAGTGGAGGTTTTTCTATGTTGGAACATTGAGCATTTGTAAAACCTTTTTTTTTTTCTTTTTTTTACCAGTAAAGAGAATACGTGGAGCTTATAAAATATCTGGATACCAGGAACATGAATTGGCAGAGAAAGTAATTTACTCATCTATATTTGAGAAACAGGAGTTTAATTAATACATTATGCTAATTGCTGGCCATTTTTGTTCATCATTTTGTTATATCTGTATGTGTTAACTTAAGTTATACACTAATATACCCAGTACATTGGTTAAGATAATGGTGTGTGAGTTTGTATGTGATGGCAATTGTCTGTGTGTGTCTGTGTGTTAATCAGTTATATGGAGACTATTTATAATGTAAATGTTTAACTATTCAGACACAGAGGAAGGGTTCTCTTGTTGATGAAGCTGTCCGCATTGCTAACAGCATCCTTAGCAGAAGCGGGGCGTCCCCTTTTCCCAAAACAACCAAAAAAGAAGATGCTAAGCCAAAGGAAGCAAAGAAGGTAACATTGTTGTTGGCGCAAATAATGTTCTGCAGGAATTATGTTCCGTTCCTTTAATATTGTTTTGGAGCCATTCTAAAATGCCTATTCTGTTTGTACCAAAGCCAGTAAGCATTAAGACCTTTCTTAGAACTATGGATAAACTGTGGCTTGTTTAAAGAAATTTAGACAATGTACTAAAATAGATGACATGGCTGATGCTGGCATCAAAACCAATTACTAGTCCAGTCATTTGCAGCCTATTTAGCCTACCATGTGCAGAGAAGTGGCCATAAAATATCAATCATCACAGTCCAGTCATTTAGCATTAGTAATTAACCTTTCTTATGGAAAAAACTCTCTTGTAAACAAAATTTTAAAGGGTTTTTGGTTATGTTACCTTCTTGGTGATACTAAATTAATCTAAATTACTGATTAAAACTGGCTTCAAATAAATGAAAATTTAAGGAGTTTACAATCAGTTTTTGAAATTGTATACAAATTAGCTGTAATTGCCTAAATTCCTATGGTCTTTTCATTTTTAAAACAAGCATCTGCAATCCTGAAACAGTGAAAGTAAATATAGTTCTAATTGAAGAACATCGTACTATGAGCATCATTAAAAATTTAGACCTTTTATAGTTTTACCATATTAAGCATATTTCTCCCATTAACGTTTACACATGTCTAAGCTGCAGGTTTATGTCTTTTACAGAAAGGCATTTAATGATGGGATGATGTTTAGTTAAATCAGATAAATGTCATCACCCCATACGGACAAATATTATCAATACATTCTTTAAAACCTGTCTATAAAAGACATTCAGTCTAGCAAATGAAATAAATTCAGCAATTTATATTAGATCCAGATATATTCCTACTTTTTTTCCCATCTACTCCCGTTTTAAGCTGTTTTTGTAATATCAATAACTCTTGGTTGGATTAAGAGGAAACGGTATGTTTCATCTTAATATCTTTCATCTGAATGACATTATATCTCTGCGCTATTTCAGTCCAGTTTTGGTCATAAATAAAACATTATTTGAAATATTCAATCACTTCATGAATAATTTGTATATTTAATAGTCTGCAAATAATATGTTTATGACAACTTACTGAAAGCTTTATACATTACAGATAGCAGACTAATTATTGAAATATTCCTTTAGGTCATCACATTTAGAATGCATTGTGATCATAATTAAATATGTGTGTTTTAGGGGTGTATGTCAAAAGTCCTCTAGGTTAAAAGCCCCTAGGACAAAAACACCCAGGTCAAAATCCCCCAGGTTAAAAGCCCTCACCTCTTGCTCTGAAATAGGTAAAAAGCCCTCAGTTTAATATGAAATTGATTGTAATCAGGAAAGTGGTTTATTTGGTAAATCACATAATGGAAAATATGAAATTTAAAATTAATATATTTTATTTATTTATAGTGTTATATTTTCTTTTGAAAAATAACCTTCACTAATTACCACCATGATTTAATGCCAAGTTTATTTCTATTGCTATGAATAAATTGGCAGTACAAAAATAATGAGTTGTTGTATGAGTGTGCCATATATCTATGTATACTTTTTATATGCCATTATTAAAAATATTGCCATATATCTGTGTACTTTTTATATGCCATTATTACAAATATTACTCAAATAGTTCTATGAAAATAACACGTTATCCAAATATATATGAGGGTTTTTGACCTAGGTGGCTTTTAACCTACTAAATATGTTAGGGCTTTTAATCTGGGGCATTTTGTTCTAGAGGGAGTTTGACCGGAACTCATGTTTTAGGCAGATTAAGTTTTAAAAATTGACTCATCCTTTAAAATGTGTGGTTGTGATGATAAGTGCTGGTGTTTAAGGATATTCCTGTGGTACTGAATTTAGCCAGCTGTCATTTTTTTAAATTATTTTGGAATACTTTTTAATGTAGAAAAAATCTAATCATGAACTATTAAAGCCGGAGAGAAATATATATTTTTTCCTTCATATTTTGCCTTAAGATGTTTAATATTAATTAGATGCAGTATTCAATTTTGTTTTGTCTTCTTGGCAACTGCATGCATACAATCAACTATATAAGAAATTAAAGGCTGATAAAAGTGACCAGTCACAAACAGGCAATCCAACAACAGGCCAAGTACATATCTTTTCCATAATGTTCTAAGTTACTGTATACACAAGTCATGTCAGTCTTGAGTCACCTGAAGCACTAGCCTAGAGCCATAATATCATACATACACACATGCACACACATAGACACACATACACATATATTTTGCTTGTAGTATAAAAAAAAATGAAGCATACTGTGGTCTTGAAATCAGTCACCTTGTATTTTAATTTTAAAATAATTATGTCATGAAGATTTCGAGTTTTCTAAGGAGTTAATTAAACTTCATAATGAATTATTTGGTTTATTTGTAACTACTATTTACATATATTATATCTCACAAGTAACATAGGGATTCAAACCCAAACCTTTGAGATTTGCAGCACAGCACACAATCAACTTTTTTACAGGAATAACTTGTGTGTGTTTGTTGTTGTATATATATATATATATATATATATATATATATATATATATATATATATATAATAATCTATATACTCACCCATATTAGCCTCCTGTTCATCCACCTGCCTCTCGTTTATGTCTCCAACCACCACAATCATCACGTATGAGTTTTCACGTGAGTGCCCATGCTATGTCTTACAGATGGATTTGCTTATAGTGTTGTATCAACAGCAATGGCGTTTATGTTGTTATGGCAGTTGTCTGTAAATGGTCAACACCTCATCTGACTTTGACCCGACCTATTTTTATTAGTTTCATGTTGAGTTTTGTTTATAATTTATTATATTTGAATTATATTTATTGACCACCTTAGAGGACTGACTATTTGTTGTTTATTGTGAGATATTAATTGTTAATGAATTTGCTTGTCGGTATAGATGACAATACAATTTTGCTTGTGTGTGTGTGTGTGTGTGTCTGTGTATGTATGTGCATGTGGGTGTGTATGTGCATGGATGTTTGTGTTTCTCATTAGCATGTTATTTATTTTGTTTATCATATTTATTAATAATTATCAGATTGATGTTATTTCAATTAATTTGTTTACATTTCAGCTCAGCTAGTAATAATTAGAAAAGCAATTCACTAACAATCATAAAATATAATAAGAATACAATACTCTATGAAATGATTCAGTATGGAATGACTGTATGTTGTCAAATCGACCACCATTAAGAGAAGCCACATACATAAATAAAATGTTAACTTTTGTCAACATTTAATATAATCAGTACATATAGCCGTTGTAATTCATAAAGCATGGCCATGGTTTAATACATTTCGTGTCTGTTTTGTAGCCTGCTGTAACCCGAGCTGCTGATTCGTCCAGTGAGGCAGATGGACCTACTCTGAATGCAGAAAGTCAGCAATTTCTGGACAACAAGTCCTATTTGATGGTTGAAATAGCTCTACATCGTCCTCTAGTGCCAAGACGTCAACCCGAGGAACTGGCAAAGCGGTTAGTGGCTGAATGTTACTGCTAAAATTAAACGAGTAATTTTTTGTCTGTGTTCAAACAACAGAGTTGTCTCAATCACTGAAGTTTAGTTGCCACTAATTGCCACCAGAAAGTTAACTATGGAACTACTGCAAGAGGAAGGTTTTTATCTGGCTAGGGCCAATGTAGTAACTTGAATGTGATATGAATTTATTACTCCGACCGATATATTATAAAGTAGCTATGCCATCATAGGTACATAATGTCTGGTGTTAAGAGCATAGTGGTAATATGTCCAGCAGATAATGTCTGGTGTTAAGAGCATAGTGGTAAGATAAGGTAATCAAACTGTGACTGCATTTAAAATTGTGGTACTGCTTGTTCGTAATGGAATTGCAGTTTGAGCCATAATCTTGTGTCCTTAACTTCTACAGTGGGATTGGGAATTCTGATTTGTGGGATTTATTTCCCTAGGCCTTATACCCTCAATGTATAACAAATATCCAGGCTAAGCAATCAAATCTAAGCTGGGTCTTGCAATAGCACAGTCAGTTTGCATATGCAGATTCTTTGAAAAGGAATACTTAGATGAAGTAGTGATTCTTTATGGTCTTATATGGTCTTATAAGAGTTACCATTTGAGATAGATGGCTGAAAAGATTGTTTCATTGTTTTTATTGTGAGTGCCAGAAATATTAAGCAGATATATCCATTTGTTAAAATTAATGGCTTCATTTGAGCAATGTAGCCATTTTGTGGCAGTTAGTCTCAGCTGACTTAGATTTCCCTCAAAGATGTATACAGCT
This sequence comes from Paralvinella palmiformis, assembly GCA_025642065.1. Taxonomy (NCBI): domain Eukaryota; kingdom Metazoa; phylum Annelida; class Polychaeta; order Terebellida; family Alvinellidae; genus Paralvinella; species Paralvinella palmiformis. The sequence continues at coordinate 26,674 of JAODUP010000570.1, read as the reverse complement.
TCTGTAAATATCAAATAATGGCAGGGATTAGTTCTATGTTTTTTATGCTTAAATTAAGAAATACCGATTTCATCCAATCAGAGCACAGGAATGGTGAGTTGACATCTGATGTTCATTAGAACTGGATCCCGTAATCCGTACTCCATGCAAATATATAACTGCACTGTCGTGAAGTAGTAAAAAGATATTAAATTTATTTGGCTGAGGGAGAGCACAAACTGAGATAATTTGTCATGAAATCTGCACGAATATGCGTGTTTATCATCAAACTGCATGTCATAGGGAATGAATGAGCAGAATTCCGTGGATTTGCAATCCAACTGCATGTCATAGAATGAATGAGCAGAATTCTGTGAATTTGCAATGTCATATCATCCTTTGTTCTATGATTTTGTTTGTTTATGAGAATATATTATAAATCATGCTTCTGAGTTTTGTTATTGCATACACTTTATTATGCATGATTTTTGTGATATGATAGTAGTCATATTAGTATAATAATATAGCACTGTTGCTAAGCTTAAGACCATTTTAGAGTTATTTTACAAGGCCACATAGTCATTTGACCAGATAATATAATTACCTTTCAAAGTCCTGGAATTTTTGTAGAGGTCCTTGAAAGTGCTGGAATTTGGACATATATTTCTAATCATAGGCATTCAGGAATTCAGTCATTACACTTCTTCCAAAATATGGGTGTATCTTTGCGCGTTAAAAAGTTCCTGAATTCATTGTAACGGTCCTTGAATTTGACATTGGAAGGTCCTGGAAAATCCTGGAATCTGAGATTTCAAAATGTGCGTGAACCCTGTGTTAATAGTGAGAGTTTATAGTAAGAAATGTTTTGATGAAATCAATACAAGTTTATGGTTTACACTCATATATAAACTTAATCACTTAATTCATACTTTATTATTATTGTTTTTTACCTGCAAAAATATTATCCAGAAAAAAAGTTTTGGTTCAATTAATCAATTATGGTAATAGGCCATTAAAAACCTTTTCATCCACTTGCTGATTGTGCTTTTGATTCCAGGTTACAAACTGAATATGAGATATCAATATTCTTATAGTTTTATGTGTACTTGTATAATATTGCTTCAAAGTTAAATACAAAATAAATTAAAGTATGTAAGGCAAAATTTTAAAGTGAACACCTTGCATACTTGTATTTGAAGACAAATACACAATATAAACATACATATATGTATTTAACTACTTGTCTTCCTCTTATCAAGCATCACAGTGATTCAAAGAAAGTACAGACAAACACATATACACACATTATTCTGTAATAAAGACATATTTTGTAAGGTGTGATGCTTTTTAACTGGTGTGATGCTTTTTTAATTTATTTATAACTGAGTAACCTGCTTTTGAAATACCAGTAACTCATTTTTATCTATGATTGGCAAATCCAACTTTTTTGTTAATTAATTTTCATAAAATTAATATTCATAAACTGTTATTTTGAAGACATTTTTATTATCAGAAATGTTTCTTTTTTTGTTTAGACATTTTATTGCAATGCTCTTATAAACGTGTCAGTGTTTATAATTAATTCTTTGCACTTTGCAGAATAAATATGCAATGAAAAGTTAAATGCCCAAACGTAAAAGTAATTACTTTTCCACAATAAACCACGAAAAGGGCCATTTATCAGATGTGGTCTAGTTACCACAATGTACACGTGGAACATATAATAGTTCACCTACATCAGTGTCTAATTGCTTTTAATGTTATTCAGTGTAATATAAAGCTTGTTTCTATACATTTACCCATAAATTGTTGTAGTATATTAATGCCTTGCAATGCTGTTTATTTTTCACATATCTCGCTATTTACTATTAAGTCTTATCTCTCAAAATGTTTATTATGTCTGTTTATGTGGTGTAATCAAGCTGCATAGTTTATTATGTTTCTGTAAGGATTCCTTTATTATTTCAGTGTGGCCGAGTACATACCTGCTAGGCCAAAATTCCCTAAAAGGACTGATGGTGCTAAAAAGGTAGAACTAGCCCTGTTATTTATTTGTATGTTCCACGAGCATGGTCTTACATTACATATACACATGTACTTGTACACTTGTACATAATTAATCCATGCATATATCACTTACACAGAATATGCACACACATATATGTGTACATGCACGCACACACACACACACACACACACACACACACACACACACACACACACACACACACACACATACACACACACACACGAACACACACACAGAAATATCATTCAGTGCTTAAAGAACTAGTGAGATATTACACTGTGATTAAATTGGTTATTTTAGTGGTGCAGTGATTGGAGCAGTGCACTGCAAATCTCCAGATTCTGGGTTCCAATCTGACTCATACCCGTGTTTTTGGGTTATGCTTCCATATGGAACACCCCTTGGCCATATGTCCTAAGTGTAGAAAGGACTGAAACAAAACATCTCGGATCAAATTAAAACGCCGACACATATTTGTCCTGACTCATAAACAAATACATTTACTTACATACAGAGACCGGTGTTCACCCATTAATTAAACACAATAGCATTATCTGCTGTTATTGAGAATGATATAATCAACTTATGCTTTTTATTCCAGTCAGTAGAGGATTTCCATAACCAGGTGGGGGTGGTAGCTAATTTGATCCTTGATGAATTTAGGTAAATATCGTTATATTTATTTTTAGTTAACCATAAAGAATATGCTATTATTATTATTATTGTGTGTGTGTGTGTGTGTGTGTGTGTGTGTGTGTGTGTGTGTGTGTGTGTGTGTGTGTGTGTGTGTTACACAGCTGGGCATACATATAAATAAAATTATTCTTTATGCCTTCCCATTTTTATTCACTTAATTTTATTGATTCAATCCAGGGATCAGTTTGGGGAAATTTTTACATCTGGAAGAGCTGTCAATTCTCCTGAAGCAATGGAAGACAGGTGATGTTAATGAAATTAATTTCTGTTATAAAATTGGTTTGGACTTTTAATCTTGATACTATTTGGCCCTCTGTTTTTAACCTGTGGATTTAATAGATCAGTCGCTATTAAAAATTAGCCCCCAAAAAATACATTCACTCATTTTAGAGTCAGTTTTGTTCAACTTTAACCCAGTTATGTCAAAACAGACTATATATGTTTCAACTTTAAGTTGAAATCAGTTATAATCACATTCCAACCTTGACCTGGCCTCAACATTATTCTGTTCTAATTTGTAAATGATTTATTTTCAACATTTGTATTTAGGAAGCAGAAACTGATCTATCACCTAAACACAACAGGGAAGTACTTTGCATTCAAGGAGCAGCTCAAGTATGCTGTGGTTAAGATAGTTCGGGAGAAATATCTGAAAACATCCACCATCCAAGATAAAGATGAATTGCAGGTAATATCAGTCATGCCACTCAGAAAAGCTTTCTATTTTAAATGAATTTTATCCCATTTTCAGGGTACATAATTCCGTGTGTATGTGTGTTTGCATGGTTATGAAATATCTGATCAGGGAACATTTTGGTTTTAAAAAGTGATTATCAACAATTGATAATCACTTAGAAAACTGATTAGCAATTGCATAGTTTGTGTAGCAATTTTTTAAGGCAAGTTAGAATTAGTCATATATTTTTTGCAAATACATTACTGTGTTATAAAAATTAGAAATTGATCTAACTTAAAGGAATTACAGGAAAACATTGTATGCAACTTAAGTTTTATTTGACATGACCTCCACCTTCTCAATATCACTAAAAAATGTCACTTGAGCAAACACCATTTCATTTTCATGAGTAAACCAGGGTAGATATGATATATCTAGTGTTTCTCTTTCATTTTTCAAATATTTGTCGACAATACATGATCATTATATATGTATTATATGCCAGATATAAGTAACAGAGTAATTGTTTTTGGATAAATCTGAAAATGCTGTTTTAATCAAGTTTAGGCATTTAAATTTTAGCGAGCAACATATATCATGAAACACATATTAAATTAAATTTCAGACAAATTAATTGTTTAAATCTACAGCCAACTCAATTCTCCAAATAATCTGCCGTCACAATAATACGTGTCATAATAAATAAATTCTGGTGAGATGTATGTTTTGACCTGTAGTCTAAACATAAGTGAGCCATTATCCGCATGCATATTTTTATTTCCAGTTATCCGAGTTATAGTTTTAATGGTCTTAATCTAATCACCCATTAATTACAATTCCAGAATTAAATTGACCCCATGTCTGTTCCACAGTATACATGTGTTTGTCTGTCGTATTATTTACTCATAGATTCATTATTGTGCTATACACATACCTTATCCCTCTATCTCTTACACAGGCATTCCTCAGTGAGCTCTACGTCTACCTTATAGACCAGATGCACGTTGGCTTGGGTAAAGTCCTTAACATTGAGGATCAGAATCCTATACCTGAGCCATTGACTGACTCGGCACAACTGAAACACTTCGCCAGAGAAGCTGAAGTCAATGAAAACTTTGAACTGGCAGCCAGATATTATCAAGAGGTAAACAGTGTTCATTAGGTTTTATTTTATGCTGAAAATACATCTAAAAATTATTATTGAAATTAACACATAACAGATATGCCACACTGACATACTTTAAATAACTGTGGAACTCCTATCTGCTGTGTTCTAATTAATATTAATTCATATATAGTCATAATTTAGATCTTCATAACTGTATAGCATTAATGTTGACATTGCTGAGACCATCATAACTGTGCAGAAATCTCTGTTGGCATTGAATACAATTATGTGCCCATTTCCAACACCTATAAATCTCCTGTAGTTGAATTGTTTAGTATCAGTCCACAGTGTGTCCTCTTGATTGTATTCCAGCACTGTAGTATGTTAGAGCACTGCACTGCAAATGCCAAGGTTGTGGATTTGAATCCAGATTGGGTTTAAGGGATATTTTTTCCTTGGGAGTTGTCCCGTGGTCATACGTCCCATGTATGCAGCCTCTCCAATAGCAGCCGACGTCCGATGCTATATGTCATCTATTTTACAGTCCCTCTTCACCTATTTTATTGGCAGAAAATCAGTTGGCTACTTTGGTTTTGGCGAAAAAGTGGCCTAGAATGCACCAAATACTCCATTTCCCCCAACTTTTTCAGGGGAGAACCCTAAGCCCCCCCCCCATTCCAATGGAGAAGGGCTACTACTGTGTTAGTGTGACTACCACTACTCCACAGTCAGCCCTTCACTACCCCCTGTCCCCTCATGCATGCCTCCCTCCAGCAGCAGCGTACCGATGGCATCGCAGTGTTTTTACAGGCCACCACAGGTGAGCTGCTGCGTATTTTTTGTAAGGGGTCTTCCACTCTATTCCCTACTGAAAAGGCTGTGTATGATTAGTGCCCAAAGGCTGAACAAGCCACCTAATTCAGGAGTGTCCTCTTGTATGTTGTAAGAGACAACCAATAGAAAATTATGGTGTCCAGTAATAAAGTCATAATTTTGGCTAGGAAAAATATTCACAGGAAAAAAGTCACAATTATTTAAGTACCATAAACAATTAAAGTAATAAAGTATAAAAATATTTGAAATGAGGTATTAACTAGCAATACATGACTTGTAAACAGTGTTATTTATATATAATGGCATTACATGTATGTGAAAAATAGCATGCTTTTTTGACCTTATTAGCTACTTAAATAAAAATATTTAAGTCAGCCATTTCTGTGCCTTTTTTCGTGTGACTTTTCCTCTGACTTTTATTCCTGTGACTGTTTTACCTACAATGAAGATGACACCTGGTGATCTTTTTGTGTTGATGTATCATTAAACCCTAAACTTAGACACCCTCCTCTAGTGCTAAATCCAACAATACGTCACATGAGTTAGTTGATGCTAGGGTTATTATTCAAATGAATTGTATAACCCCCAATCTATCATGATGATATTAGAAACTAGTTCAGCCATTGTTGTGATGATATATAGAATAACCTTCTCTGAAATATTGGAAGAGGGTGATAATAGTCTATTCATCATTAATATTTTTGTGCTGTATCAGTGAGCTTAACATCAACATCTGTGTTAATACTATGATAATCGTGACACCATCTGCTCTGTAAACAATAAGAACAAAACCTTTAGACAGGCAGAATTATTGATAACAATAGTAATGATCTGTGAAAGGCCCATGCAATGTTTCTTACTTTTTATCCTATATTTATCCTAATTTATTTTCCAGAGGATTGCCAGAGATAGGAATGATCCAGACCACTGGCTGGATTATGGCACATTCAACCTTTACATAAATGATCTGACAAAGGTATGGTCCTTGCTCTTCGGTTTTCAACTAGTGGCAAATTATTCAACCCAAATCATACATCATGATGTCGTCGGGATAATATCCATACCATTTGATGTAATTTTCACCTGAAATCTTTTTATCCTTCATTTTAGGCTGAAGAATGTTTCAAGGAGTGTGTATCCATTGATCAAAGACACCTCTATGGGTATGTGGTGTACCACATTTGATAATGTCCTACTGTAATGTATTGAAACCTTTTCAGATGGTATTTGGTACTAATGTATTATCAAGATATGTTATAGTAATGTCATAATATTTGTACTAAACAGGCCACTGGGCTGAGTGTCATATACATTTTCAAGCCCCCATTGTACAATTGGTATTTTTAGCTAACAAAATATTCCTTGTCCACAATTATGTGCAGAAACATTTTATTTAGCATAACGTTTTTTCCAAGTTTTAAATGGTTTCATTTTCCTGGCGAATTACATCTTACATTATATACTTTCTTGTATTGTTAGAATTTTGATCTTATTGTACAGCACCTTTGAATGCCGCCTCCAATTATATACCCTTTTTGAAATCTACATTATTGTTATTATTAATATTAAATATACATTATTATTATTATTAAATATAAAATATCATAGTTATTATTATTCTTTTGTGATAATATCTTAGATGATAGATATGCATAATAATAATAATACTAGTTTGCCACACATCCATTTCCAGTTTGATTCTTTATGGAGTTGTGTGTACAATGCAAGACAAACATGAAGCTGCAGAAACATTCTTTGAAGCTGCAACCACTTTTGAACCAAAAAGTATACTGGCCTGGACTATATTAGGTGAGGCGATAGAATATGTTTCTAAGTTATAGTGGTGTATACAATTTTATTTTTGTGCTTGCATGCACATGCACACACACACACACGCACATTTGAAATACAATATTAAATTAAACTGTTATTAATTTTCTCACTGGGATAATATTTTCTCAAGGTCTGTTCTATGATGGAATTGGAAATGAGATTGGTGCAGAAATGGCCCTGCTTGAAGCCAACAAACTAAATCTTGCAGTCGCAGCAGCTGTTGCAGCTGCCACCTCAGCAGCTGCTGTCCTTGCCAAGTCAGCTGCTGAACTGGAAGCCATTGTGGATGTTTTGCCACCAGACGGCACTGAAAAGGGAGCAGCACTAGATGGTTCCACCGAGAGCCAGGCAGCCCTAGCTGCAGGTGAAGCCGAGATAACTGATAGTAAGCCTCCAGATGTGGTCAGCAAAGGTGAGCCATCTGTTCACCTGTCTGTTCAGTCTGTCTGATAGCCAGATGTTTTTCTGATTAGCTTCTGCAACAATGCAACCAATATGCGGCAAGCCATCTTTCTTTCTATTGCTTATGGCAACATACCAGTGTTGTCACTGTTCAGTGCATGATATTTTGCAAATGTACACCCTCGCATGATTATTATGACCACTTTCTGTAAAATCTATTTTACCGGCTCCTGTATGAAGAGTCCACACAATGTATATAACCTCCAATGAATGGTCAGTCCTATTTTAGATATTACCATCTGAAATATGCCTTTTAGTAATATTATTAATGTTATTGTTATTATTATTATTATTGTTATTAACTGTCATACGGACCATTTTAGTGAACTACTAATGTTCAAGAGTCAGTCTTTTATGTCAGCCTGTAAGACATATTTTGCTGTAACCTTTAAAATGTTCATTAGTTCGTCAAGTTTGTGTCACTGCCAAAATACGTTTTAGTGCAACAAACATTCAATTAGTTAAAAATCAGTATTTCCCACTACCCTCAAAGGTGTGTGATTATAATAATGTCACATTAGCTCTACAATTTAGCAAGTTATATGAAACCTCCTGAACTGAAACAGCTGAGAGAATTTGACCGCTTTCTTAGCAAATAATCATGAAAAATATATATCTGACAATGTTATCTTGCTGATAACAGTAGTTAAAAGCTTTTTACTTCAGTTAACCTGTCATGTAATATATATTAATAAGTGTCCTATCTTTAATAAATAATTATGAATTCAAGTCATATCCACAGATGTACATATTATGTAAATACTAACCTGTTCCTATAATTAAGTAATTTCTGTAGAACTACTTTGTTCCGATATTAGTGTATAATTAATTTTATGTTTTAAATAGCTAACAAGATTCTAAATATTGCATCCCGCATGATGTTTATTGGCACACAATGTTCACTTCTTACATTTTTGTGGAATCTTGATGTGTAAATTCCCAAGGAAAATCCCTCTACTGAAATTCTCTGTGCCACACGAAAGTAAAAAGTTGTTTGGTAGAGGTCATTCTGCATTCGTCAATGTGCAAATATATAGAAACATAATAGATTTGCAAATCAGGTGTCTGTAACAATTGCTACATCAGTGTGCATTGTCCAATCAAAATGTTCAGAAGGCAGAATTAGTGAGGTGCCATCCGCAAAGGCTGCCATGTCGCCCATCAACAGCATGCCAGGAAGTGAGAAACAAAAAGTACAAAAGGAGACCCTTTCTAGGCGCAGTTCTGCAGTCCGTCGTTCTGGTAGGTGGCAGCACCCTCTAACCTCCATGGCGCAGTAACCCTCCTAGTTGTGCTATGTGGTGATTTGTTTGGTGCCTAGAACTAATTTTGCTATCTAGACTAGCCATTACCCCATTTGGGTTGCGTGTGTGTGTGTGTGTGTGTGTGTGTGTGTGTGTGTGTAATTCTTGATTATCTGGTGCTGTGATGTTTGATAAACTCACTAAGTACTATATAAGTCAAGGACTAGCTTATTATAACCTACTAAAGGAAGTGATTTTTTTATACTCAAACAAAACACTTAGGTTTTGCTTATAGATTGACCCATGGCTGTTTTATATATATATATATATATATATATATATATATATATATATATAAGAGAGAGAGAGAGAGAGAGATCAGTTATTCATGGAGTCTCTAGTTTTGGTAAAATGCTAATGGTGTTTGTCACCAACAAGACCATTTTACCCCATTAGGACTAGGTGTAGCACTAATTAGTGTCAAATAATTATGTTTTATTTCATTTTGTCAAATATTGATTAGTACCATATATGTTGATTGATTGTTTGATATTATTATTAATCTGTTCTGCTGTGTGTCATGACATTTATATGCGATAACAGAATATTGTGTAGAGCCTTAACCTTCAACCTTCATTATGTGTATGTACATAGTTTAATCCAAACTGTATAATCCCACTCTGTGGATTCTTTCTTCAAAATGTAATAATTTTAATGTATGACAATGTTCATTTCTTTTTCTCATTTTTTTATGTTGTTATTTATTCAAAACATAATATGACATAATAATAATAATAATTATTATAATAATAATAATACCATTATATGCTGAATTAAATTAAAAACGCATTTATGAAATAATGTACCAAGTACATTTGTAATTCGTGTATAGTACCAAACCAAACTATTTTATACTTACCCAAAAAACAATTACTAAAATACTTTGCACTGTTTGAAATAAAGTGAACATGAAATATATGATGTAATTGAGCCACTTACTGGCATCCTATAGTCTATGCTACACAGGAAGTGTGAACATTACTGTGCTACTTTGTTGCAAATCAAGTTTGCAGGCTGTGCGCTAACACAGACCACAAAGTTTTTTCAACCTGAAGGAATCTTAATTTAGTTGATATACAAAGAAAACAATGGCATTGATCCATCCTCGTTGATTATTCACAAATTTATGATAATTAATTAGTATATCTATCTTTTTACTGGTAACAGTGAATTTAGTCAATAAACCAGCGACTCAGGTATGGACATATTGGTAGTCCATTGTTAAGCCATAGTTAACTGAAAAGTGGTATTAGCAAATGCGTTTTTAATTTGATTAAGTATATATCCATGAATCTAATTAAGTTGGTTAAACTAAAATGTTATCCATGTTAATTAATATGAATGAATTAATATTATATTGCACAGTTGTTCTTTGCATAAAGTATTCTAGATAATATGAGATTATATAGCCATGTTGAAATATTCTCTATCACTTGATATAGCAACCTATCTTCAAAGACCAGGCAGTGTCTGATTTGCAGCTAATTTGCATATACATGTTCTTCTATTTCAATAAATTAATTATACATAGAAGGAAAAGCTTATCTGACATGTCTAGTCTTTGAAGACGGGTTTAGCTGTAAACATCCAACTGCAAAAACCATACACATTAATATTGAAAATGTTTCCAGTGAATTTTGCTGAACCTAAAGAGGGAAACATAAAAGGTCGCATGTCCACAATGCGCGCCCATAATAGCAAATGTAAGCCAATTAGTTAGAATGCTGGTCACGTTGCCAGTCTTTATTTTGCATGGTTTGATTTTCCTTGCCGAAAAGGCATCCGTCGCCCATCACCAGGTGCATGCATGATTCACCAGATTCTCACCAATCATGTTTCATAGAGCAAATCTCCAGAACCGCTCCAACGCACTGGCTGTCCCCACTGACACCGCAATAACTGGAGATTTGCCTACAGCACTCTTGTATAAATAGGAAACACGTATATGATGCTTTACTGTCTGTTTTCGTACTTTGTTTCTTCCAGTTTATCATTGGTTTGTCGCTTTTCTTCATTTCAGAGGAGGGTATTGATGATTTGTCGCATAATTCTGGTATAGTGGTTTATTTTGATTCCGATGTACATATAGTGAAATGTGTGGCTTGTCATTGGTCGGTTAAAAGTGTCCACGTGTTATGTGCAGCCTGTTCTTGCTGCTAGATGTCATACATTTCCAACTTGGTGTCACTTGAAAACATGGACCAGAGATTTTCATAAGCGAAGATCCACTATTGAAAGCCCACATACTCTGTGTCATACCCATGTCAAGTTCACGTTAAAGTTTTTAAGGGCCCAGGCCATTGTTTACAGGGTTCCCAAAGCTGATATTATTATCACATCTATAAGCTGTAATATACTCATGAGCAATTCATTTATGTTATGCTTCAAATCATTTGCCCATAAGCCATTTTCTCAAAATTAGGTCATTAACTTTGTATGCTTGGAAGACGTTTTCAAGCCTATAACCAATGGCTATATCATAGTCCACCAGCTGCCTTATCAGAAATTCCATTTTGTTCATAAAAATATGGTTCTCCCAATATTCTATAATACACAGATATCATCTTGTATCATGTGACACCAACAAATGGCTTTGTTTTGCTACTAGAATTAGTCTATAAATATCTTGGTACATGGTGGCTAATATTTTGTTTTGTTTTACACCAGAAATTTGTGCTGAAATATGTGTATATATAATTGAGTGCACAATCATTCATTCCATATAAAAAATATATATATATATATATATATATATATATATATTTCTTTCTGTGTTACTTTTTTTTAGTTACAAAACTAATTATTCTGATGTAATCTCTACCAGTTGTAAATAACTGTTGTAGTATAGGTGGCTGCAAAAAATAATTTCTCCTGATGTTCAATGAATTATGACTAACATGCCATTGTCAGTGACATCTTAATAGCCAACACTTACAGTGGTGTATCATATGATTAATGTATACAAACTGTGTAGATGTACTTGTTAAGTTCTCATAGAATCATCAGATTATTATCTTGTAGTGTAGATGATTTTATGGTGTTAGTTTATTTAGTATTATTTATTTTTTAAAGACCTTTCAGTGTTTGTTTATCTTTTATATACCCCCTCCCCTCCCACACACACAGACACACACACAATCTTCTGTCAACTGTAATTGTCTTAGCTACTAAAAGAATTTGAAAAAGGTACCATATATATGCAGTGAGAATTAAACATATTAATGCACTAAAATACCTTAAGTCATAATTATGTAGCATGCTTTCTTGTATGTTTATGAATAATGAATGGAACTGGCAATGTGTATTAATTATCTGATATTGATGGTGATCAGGGAAAGGCGGTAAGAGTGCAGAGAATGCTTCTCGCCCTGGTAGTGTTCATGTGACACGTAGTTCAGCAGCGACGGGACATGATGAGACAGTAGTGGCAACTGAGGATGCTGTGCCACCGAGAGAACCTACACCAGTACCGAGCCAGTCGATCTTCATGCAAGTGGTAGACTTCTTGCTTGAGGTCAAGGCAATGCCAGTATGTAGTTCACAAATGATAGTATCTTGTGTAGGCTTGAACGTTCTATATGTATTGACCTTTAATTACAATGACTTTTATCAAATTATTCATTAAAGTTTTCAATGAATTCATATTATATTTCAAATAGCTGGGAAATTATATTAGAACACTCTGAATTTTTACTTTATACTAAGAAATTTTATATCTTTGCAGGCATATGTTCATACACAAACACCCGAATGCCCACAAACAAACACACATACATACACAAACTCTTCACCGGGTTTATGGTTTCACCTCGTGTTTACAGTTCGCTGAACGAGCGTTAGCTCACCATCTCCTGGATCCTGTGGGAGGACCATCAGCTGAATATCACATCTCTCTTGCTCATCTGAAATTACAGAAGCATCAGATGGAAGAGGCTGAGAAAAGTCTACAAGAGGCACTACAGTTTGATCACCAGGTCAGAGAGAAGTAGCGTGGTCATATGTTTACCAGATGAGTGCATACATATATGTGCTGAAGCATTTGACAAATTTTCACAGTAAAAGATCAACTATTTTATTTAGCTTTGGAGCTGGTCCTACCTGAAACTTAGTGGTGAGAGACTGATTCCGGGGGGAGATGGGGGGGGAATGACATTATCAGATGAAATGTTCAACTGGCACAGGTGACAGTGGGATTCGAACCCAACCTGGAGGCATGCTGGGTGCAGTGTGAAACCAGCTGTGCTAAGGGTTTAAAGAAAAACAACAGTAACACCAACAACAATTACAATAATAAGAATAATACTTACACAGTTGAATTGCATTGGTAAACCCATTCTTCAGACTGAGAATAGATTGCCATAATAAATGAATGGCCTTAATGGGGATGCAGTTAAGTCCTGATGGTTTAGTCACTGAAATGATGAACCACCAATTAGGAGGTCCTCAGTTCAATTCCATCAGCTGGCAACTAATAATTAAAATACTTACAAATGTTGACTGAGCTATAAACTGGGTTATGAGCCTTTAACCTTTAAGTAGAAATCGTATACTGCTTGGGAAATTGAGGATATTGTACCCAACTGTACAGGTCAATACTGTCGGGATGGGTGGAAATTGTGAAAATATGTAAAGCCTCTAAAACCAAATGTTAGAAAAGGCGAGCTGATTTTGAACTACAAAGTTATAAATTATTAATAATTATTATGATAATTCCAAAACAATTAAGGCCTTAAAACCTAAGTTTCAATCAGCCAAGTTGGTCTTATGATGGAAACTTATAAATACGAATATTTATTATTTTTATTATTATTTTTGCCAAGCAATAAAACGTCTCGAATTCAACTTTAGAACAGACAATATTTGAAAGTTTAAACATGTAAATATGCCCATTTGAGGTCAATTGTGCCATACTAATAGTAAGATGTTTTACTTTTCAGAATCCTGATGCGTGGGCTATACTTGGCCATGTTAAATACCTGGTTGGTGACTCTGACACAGCCAAAGAGTGTTATGAGCGGACCTTGGCATTTATAGCAGATGCTTCCGAGATGCACTCAATATATCTAAGACTGGCCTCCATATATCTGCAGGAGGGCAGAGTGAGTTCGATTACTATAATTAAAGATGTGTTGGTGATGTGTTATCCTGATGTTTGGTGCTCATACTCTGGGGGAAAATGTAGCTTAATTTTGATTAAGATTATATTTACTTTTTTACCAACCATGAGTCTGCATATTTGGCTTCTCTCTCTCTCTCTCTCTCTCTCTCTCTTGTGTGTGTGTGTGTGTCTGTCTGTCTCTCTCCCTTACACACACACACACTCACACGCATCATTGCCACATGTTACAATTGACGTTTATGTTACAGTTTGCAGAAGCCAAGACTACCTTCCTTCAAGCATGTAGACGGTCGCCATCTTGTGTATCATGGCTTGGTGTGGGGATAGCATGTTTTAGGGTCAGTATTTTATGCTAACAGTATAATTACAATGACTACGAGTACTAATAATACTACTACTATAGCATTTAGTGTACTTTTTGTGATCATAATGATAGAAGTATAACGGCTAGCATATTTATAAAGCCTCTTGCTGAACATTCTTCCATTATGTGCCTGTAGAAGTTGAGTGTTTTCATTAATAGTCAAGTTACTTAATAACAAAAGTATAGTATTATCATATGTAAACTCAGTCGCACTACAACTACCTTTCATCATCTGGTCCTTCACAGAATGTGTAGATAAAAAGTACCATGATTATATTTGACACTCTATTTAATGACCACAGCTATCTAGGTGATGTTCCAAAGGGTAGAGGAACTGCTTTCATAGAATAAACCCACTGGTAGCTGTTTTGTGGTAGCCTGATCTATAAACACTGATTGCAAAATTAAAATTAATAAGCAGCTTTATAGCAATAATAAATCACCAATTGATGTTTTATTGTTTTCTAGTAGGAATCAGCATTTTGTGTTTTATTTTTCTCTATAAAGAAAAGTTAATGTGTTGTCATGTTCAGACCAATTGCGACAATCAACTAACACGGCAAATTATTAAGTCCTATATCCCGTAGTGTATTAATAACAGCCACAACGGTGCATCATGTAGAACAACCATTAGTTGCTAAAATCCTACATAATATATCAATAATATGCAGGGATAATTTAGGTGGTCTCAGTGTGTTCTGGCTTTTGACACAGTTGTATTATTTAATGGCTAATAAAATGTGACAGGTTAAATGTCATGACTGGGTATATAGGGCTCGACCTATATATCATAGAATACATGGAATAATCTTACAGGTATCTGTTTTTAGAAGCCACCATATTAGAACAATTCAGACATATCAGAATATTTAATTATCCATTATGACACAGAAACAACTCGCAATGATTGTGATAGTGCAACTATGTTATTATTCAATATCATTATTATAAAAGTAAATCTTTTAAAATATTTTTTTTAATACAAATAATTGTTTGATTGATTGATTTTAATGCATAATGTTTTTAATATTGTAATATTACTATTATCACAGGCCATTATGTCACATTAGCTCATTAATCATTTTCTTTATGCCTAAGAAACGTACGTAGAATTTTCAAACGTTTCATCAGTCAAAAGACACCTGTCTGGGAGAATTGGTCTTCCATTGTAGTTGTGTATTTAAAGTAAAATCTTTTCTAGTTCAAACACCAGATGTAGTGTTGAAGACGAGAAATAATGCTTAAGTCTAGTATAGTAATACATTTTTTTCCTACCCATTAATACTATTTATAGGTATTGTGCTACATGAATTGTAATAATATTTAATGTCTTGTGACAGATTGGTGAACTGGAGGAGGCAGAGGATGCTCTGGCTGAGGCTAACATACTCAATAACACGGATCCTGAGGTGTGGGCATATCTGTCGCTGGTTTGCCTGAAAACTGGCCGTGAACTGGAGGCTGAACAGTCTTATAAATATGCTCTAAAGGTGGGTATTACAGTGAGTGAGTGAGTGAGTGAGTAAGTGAGCGACTGAGTGAGTAGTTTACTCAAATGTCTCTGTGTGTCAATCAGGTGTTTTAGTCATTCATTGAAGTCGTTTAGTAATTCATATTTAGCCATTCATATGAGTCAATTACTTTCGGATGATTAGTTTTGAGTGAATCAATGAGATTATTAATCAGACAATTATTCAATGTTTTTTTCCCCGGGTATATCTCTTTCTTTGTTTATTGGCATGTACCACTCCCCATGTGTCTCATCTCCTAATTATTCAGTTAGACAATGAGTACCGATTACATTTTCTTCGAGTAATTAAACAATTAAAAAACTAGTAAATATAAGATGAGATATGAATTTTGCAAATCTGCTTGACTCCATGTCGTTTATTTCCTTCAGCTTAATCTACAAGATGAGAATCTTCTTGACGAAATTCAAAGGGTCCAGGAACAAGTTGGTTTTGGCAACCCGCAGTTATAACAACATCATGACGGCGATGAACATTGAACGGTGTATTAGAAATGAGAGTTGTGTAGCGTATTGTTGTGCTAAAATATTTATCGGTGGCACCTCGTGAGCTTGATACACTTTTATTTATTATTTTACCCACAAAATACCATCACACATCTGTGTCATCCTTGTTCGATGTGTTTAAGATAGCAGTGAATGCTTTCTGATTCGTGCTAAAATTTCTTTCTTTTCTCGTGGGAATTACGGTGATCGCGTCATTTGCAGATGCCAAAAACCATGAGATCTCCTGTTTTTCTTCAGTAGTCAATATCCTCTTTGTTAATGTATTATTTAGCTCATACAGATAGAAATTGGCCTTGATCCAATATCAGAGGCTTTTATTCGATTCAAGGGTGCTTTTAATAATCTGATAACATTACAGGCTCCTGCTGACCACAGTGCTCAATCGGGTGAAACGTCCATATATATGAAGTTGACATATAATTTAATCATGATTCGCCAGGTAACTATGGGGATGATGTACTTGAGGCTTAGAGTATGAAGTTCTATGATTCAGTGATGCTGCCAAATAGATAATTATTTAATTTTGAAAGGAGTCTCAATTTTATTATGAATGAAATGGGTTAAATATATTATGTCTGAAGGAAATTTTTTACAAATTATCATAGTGATACAACTTTTGTTGGATATTATAATAACTGGTTAATATTTGTGTTTGAGCTTTGGGTATTTAATTGTTTCCTCTGTTTATTGTTATTACGCTGCTAATATCTTTGCTGCTGTAAAATTAATATGCGTAAAATTGTAAAAATAAATAATGTATATTGAGTTTAACTGATCTTTTGTATTTGTGTAAAGAATAATGTAGGCATTTTGACCATAAATATAGGTGCAAAACGAAAGTTTTGATATTATTGACAGGGCATCATCTTCTCACACACTTGTCAATCTGAAACATCAAAGTAGCATTATAATATTGCTCTAACGGTCTTTATCGCGGTATTTAAATATTACTTTTCAGTTAGGTTCGAAACATTTTTCTTATTAACGGATCACAAAAGTGCCATCAACTTATGTTTAATTCTTTCCAGGTCTGTCTTTGTCGTAATATCTTGTTCAGATCTTTTTTTCATGATATCGTTTGCATGATTTATACCATCTGGCATATATTGCCATCATGCACATTAGTTATAGACAATCATCATTCTGCAAGTATCGCATCATGCACAAAGATAAATCTGGAATGGCGGAATTGTCTCCAATTTGGTGTCCATCATCTGGCGGATTATGTATTTGCTTATAATGAGTGGTCATCTTCACAAAAGATGTGTCGCCATCGCAGAAATATATTGTATACACCCAATTCAAGTGATCAAAACAAATGGGAAATTATCCTTTCTGGGAAACATTTTAGTAACGTGGTATTGTTTGATTGATCGTTTCAACCACAATGTGGCGTTTAGTAAATGACTACCTCATATTTCAAAAGCCATTAAGTGATAACGAAAAACCAATATGCGCTGTAGAATTATTCCTCTATGTAAGTTGTACGTACGTAACGTTCATAGAATATTAAATTATTAACATTAGGGACAGTGGAAATATGGGTTTTGTATCAGTGGCATTACTGATCTATTTACTAATTGTGATTATAAACACTGCGCTAAAAGTTACAAAATTATCGTCGTTGACATAACGTTATTTGTCGTAATTTGACATCTTCCGCTCATTTCTGAAAGTTTGTCTATAATATCTGTCTGTATATTTGTTTATGACCAAACTCATCGTTGAGAATGGCCTTTACAGTAGTCTGTGATATGTGATAAACCTTTCTTATTAAACATTTTCAAACTTGTCAGGAATCCAATACAAAGGTGGGCTGAAAAGGAATATATCCTATAAGAGGCCGTAAAGGTTTCAAGTGAGATGCTCTAAGAGTATGATGAATATCGCTATTCTGTATTTTCATCCTCTCAGCTAGACAACTTTGACGGAATTGATGCGCCCTAATCGCAGTATTTTGAGAAAATTCGAATCAGTATGCTACTTATCCCAATTATACATATGCCATGTAGTCGTTCATTGGCGTTAACTATAATGGCCAATAATATATAAAGCTTTTCGCCGGCTCTCCATACCATTTATCGTTTTTGCAATCTATATATGTAGTGGTTCTCTACTTTTGCAACTTCTCGACATCATATCATCAATATTTGTTATTCAAATATGTATAATATATGTATACTCGGGTGCCATTTTATAGGTATACCTTAACTCCCGAGGGACATATAGTAACGGGATATCATTAATTCACATAGGGCGTTGTGGTGTACTTCGTCAACTAGACGGCGCCAAATATGAGCCCTATTAATTATTAACAGAAGTTTGTCTTGTTCGACGTCGTCAGCCAAATAAAGGTGCTGCTCGCTAGCTGCGGACATTCATATCCCAGATATAGTCCACCACAAGGATTGAGCGTAAAAATGGCCAACGACTACTGAATCACTAACTGATATAGTATAAATGGTGTATGTATAGATAGTTCGTGGATATTTTCGAGTTCTTTCAGAACACTGAAAAAAAGTCTAGAATAAATTGATATCAAGTATCCCATATATAATTATGTTTCCCGATTGGCTGGCTGGTATTTACTTAAAAGGCATCATTGCGTTAAAACAACTAGTATTATAGCTAAGGACATTTGATTGAAATAATCACAATTTTTCTCTGATGTATGAAGGATATGCACAATTTTGTGATTGAATTAATCTGTGGCATCGTCTATCTGAAACCGTATATAGTGTGCCTATTTTCTCAACCATGTGCTTCATGAATTTATTGCTTCAAGAATAAAGTACTGAATTAAGTTATGTGTTCGTAATATAAAAAAAACAGTTGTAATGCATGCTGAGCTTTAATTAACTATCGATGGTATTATCTTTGTAAGCATATTTATGTTTGTACGTCTAGTGATGATTGATGTTTTACGGCCACTTTTGTGCACAGGTAGGCTAAATGGGCCGAGCAACCTCCAAATGCAATGAAGCGAAGTCAAAGATGAAACAACCTTCAGATATGCCCACGCCGGGATTCGAACACGGGTGGTAGTGATCTGTGGTCCAGCACGCTACCGCTAGACCACGGAGGCGCCCTTTTACGTCTAGTGTATAAGTCCTGTATTTTGTTTGTTTCGTTGACGTTATTAATTGACTGTTGTCAAGTTACGGATTTGTTCCACAGATTCTATCTGTCGCTGTCGTTCTTTCGTTAATTGTTCCAGTTAATCTCACCATGATAGGATACTGTTTGTCTTATAAACTGTCAATCAAGATACTGTCATCTAAGACTTTGTACGCACACTAAATTAAACTTGGGTTCACATTAGATGGCTCCGTCAAATGGGCACAATACGGTATTAAGTGTTTACGTAGTCGCTTGGTCATCATTGAAATCTGCTTTCGATACTGGAGACCCAAGATCGAAATAAAATGCACCGAAGGTAATGTTTTGAATAATCGAATTGTCTCTGTCTAATGTTTCATTCAAACATTTCAGCATTGTGAGAATTAATACTTTTCTAACCTAACTGTAATGTGCATTATTCAATTCTTTCTGATACCCTTGCGTCCTAAGCCAAAATGTGAACAATATAATTAACAATAGAACGAAAACTTTATCCGATATTATTACTATAGTTTCGTTGTGCTTTAATTAAAGAAGGTCATTACATATAGTCTAACTGCATAACTATTAAATGAACGCTTTTGTATTGTCTGATACTGTATTGATACCGAGGAATAGAATGGGGGTAAATCGATTGAATCAAACGACACCTGGTGGGATCTGCCGATAACAATATCGACCTATTAGACAATTAAAGGTCTATCTTGAACTCAGTGTTTGGACTTCGATGATTTGCCGGTCATCTGAGAAGATAGAAATAAGCAATGAGTAGTACTATAAATAGAAGCTTCCATAGGAAACATTCAAGGTCACTATAACTATTAAACGTAGATATGTTATAATGAACTCTTTCATAGAATCGTATTATCCAATCCGAATATGACCTTGCATATATTTATCACAAATATAACATAGAGAGAAACAAATACAAACTGAGGAGTTATATCACGAATCGACGCCCCCCCCTCCATTACACCTCCTCATTCGTGGATTATTCATTCCGATGGGCATATTGCCCCTGTCGAAAATTTTCGAATCGCCGTCTGTTACAACATATGTGGTAAAACATCACGGAAAGTATTCTAGACAGCGACGTCAGTGTTCATCACCATGAAATAAAACTGTCAAAAGCCCTATTCTTGTAGATCATGTCGACGCACCGTTTAGCTATAATGTGAGAATTTGCAGAAAATGGTGACAAATCTATTTTACGGATTCACTGATAGCTATGAATACGTGAATTATATACTATTCAACAAATAGCTTCCAAAATGACTGAAATAATCCGTCATAGTATCAATCATTTGTGTACGAAAGGAGAATCAACAAGCGCTTAGTATATAATGCGATCTGATGTTAAGCAACACACCTAAATTGTTAAGGAATAAGAGTTTGCTGAATATCGAAGTCAAGATTATATGAGTCAACGTGTCTGTTATCATTGTGTCATCTATTGCATATACGCGGTAACGATGACAGTTGAGGCAGTGAGTCATATCGTGTATTTGGAGATACAACTTCGCGATTCAATTTTTAACGATATTATTACCTGAGCCGTGGGCGGCCTTCTTATATTGCTATTTATTGTGCACACCGACCTTGTTACCGGGCATAACTTACGATGTTGTGACACAGATTTTCAGGATATATTCAACTCTAAATGAATCACCAATCTATTGTTTGTTAGCGGGATAAGAAACCCCTCATTTCTCATAGAAAATTGCCACACACTGTTGCAAAATATTGAAGTCTCTTCTTTATTCAATATATTATTATGGGAATAAATAGGGCATATTTTTGGCGAGTTTTTAACACCCTAAGCAACACTCTAAGTACATCCCGGCAGTTTATCAGCAATAATCAATGTCCTGGTATTCCAAATTGTGATGTAGGCACCACAAACATAAGATGAGATATTTAAGCTAATGCTCTATTATCAGACACAACTGGTGATCTGCCTAAACTGTTGTTTGAAGTGTTTTTGAGATCCAAATAGGGAAATTGAATAATGATAATGATAGTATCAAAGGCCAAAGTTGTAAAAGACCTGGCTCTCGTGAATCTTCTTCCTTGTCTAAATGGTGTCCCTTATCAGGCACTTTAGTTGCTATATTTACTCTCATATCTTCATGTAAACATTTGTATTAGTCTCCCAACGAGTTAAAATCAAAATGGATGATTTTGATATGCCTGTGCTATCCTCAATAAAGAAAAGCGTTACAACTTATATAAGACCACTTGTTATAAACAGCACAGCTTACAGCTAAATTGATCTTCCAAATGACTATAGCTTAAACAGTACATGGGTATTTTAGTGCCATCTTGCAATTTTACAGATCTGTATATGTCTTGATTTTATGGTTGTTTGTATATACCACTTTAGACGATGATGATGATGATGATGATGATGATTGGTGTTTTACGGCCACTTTTGTTAACATGGTAGGCTAAATGAGCCGTATGCCACTTTAGAAGAAACTTTTGTGTACAACCTATTAATAGATCAAACTGAATACAACTGCAAACATGAAACAAACGGATAATTGTCAACTGTGATGCATGCAGACAGATAGCAATTACTGAGTAGGTACTCCAAAGTGACAGGTGATCAACGTGTCCTCATCCTCTGATAAAAAACAACCGGGAAAACGAATTTCTGTATTTAAAAAAAAAGAACTACACAGATGACTCATAAATATTTATGCATAAATGATAATTCAGTGTTTATATTAGTACTGTTATAACCACTTGTAATATATTAGTTAAAACATAACCTTTGCCCGGTTCTTGACGTCAATGAATCCACTATTCTTCACATTTTCATTATGATAATCTAGATGATTAACGAGCTAAAGAACATATTTAACATTTTTTAATTAATTTTTTATTAATATCCCATGGAGTCAATTAAATTTCGGAATAGGACTTGATGGTCAATTCAAAAATGGAACTGGAATTGAGAATTTTTTATTTGGAATTGACAAAATGGAATTGAGCCCATGTTTGGTAGAATCTATGAGCGTTTCATACGTACGTTGTTTTTTGTTAGTCAATATTAGTACGTAGAAAAATACAGTTCTTTAACTAATTCGTTTATTAGTGGATGTATAATCGTGGTAGTAGTCGGTGTAGTAGAGAATTGTAGTCCGTCTATACCCAACGTCTACTTAACATCGCTATATTACTGCATTAAATCAGGCTACAATTTGTCTCCCACATCTGTTTCTAGGTATCAAAGTTGTTCGTTCATCGCAAAATTCTGCGTAATAAGAATCAGTAATGTTTTTTTTTCCGGGGAGAATCCACAGGCTGTCGCTTAATCAGCACAGCCTCTATGTTGGAGTGGTTGAGAAACCTCCTCCTCCACCACTCACAGGGGAGTAGTACGGAAAGATGGAGCCGAAATACCCTGAGGGTGTTCACTGCCAGAGTGCTTTACCTCCTCTAGGGGTCTTTAACGTCCCCCTTTATTTTTAATAAATTCAGTGGAGACGGCAGCACCATTTAACGTAGTCCGCCACCCACGATGTTGTGAGACGAGAAATTAATATCTGGAAAAGTTTTGACCTCTGCTGGGATCGAACCTGTGACTGTTGCCACCAGTTGCTTAACCGCTAGGCAACCGAAGCTCACTAATCAGTAATATTACACAATACTTATACCCATCATTTAGATTTGTTTATTGTAATTTTGGTCTGTATAAATTTATATATGTATGCAGGTTTTGTGAATGTATTGGTTTTCTTAGCCTGTAAAATTGTTTGTATGTTATTACACCAATGCATATATTAAATGTATTATTATTCTTTGATGCAGTGGCGTAAAATGATAAGTATTAGTGTATGCACTAATTGATGATGAATGTATTCTCCTGGAGGCGTACGTTACTCATGTAAAAATCGTCGTTGGCGTTATTTCGCAGACGCAGGTTTTCTATAATGTGAAATATTAGGTTACCTTCATGCAGGAGTCTTGTTGAAAGTATAGCTATCCTAATATCTACGTGCCATTCGCGGTATCAGAGATAATGGCTTGGCATCAGTTGTTGTTTAAAAAACACGTCGAGCATTGATATTGCCAGTGTATTTCATAAGGCTCCAGGAATCCATATACCACCCAGATGGATCACAGAAAAAGCAGATTGGGATCTCTTTGCGAAGAAATTAAGAAACTGCCCAGACCCGGATACCAATCCATCCCTCGACAGGCGCCTTCAATCACTACTACACGACGTATACTCTGCAGCTACGGAAGCAATACCCATCTCAAGAGCAAAGGCCACCCAGTCTACTCGTTCCTTCCTTCCTCCTGAAGCCAAAAAATGGACGAAACAAGTAAGCCAGCTCACCAAAATCTTCAAGGCCAACCCAACCGAACGAAACAGAGAAAAACTTCGTCTCTGCCAACAAGCAACCAAACGGCAGCTCTTCGACCTGAAGAAACAACAGTGGGACAAATGGTGCAACCAGCTTGCTGAAATGAGCACAACACAAATCTGGCGACAGATCAAAAAGATAAAAGGGCACGCCCCTACAGCTACAACTGTAAACCCAAAAGTTGAAGCCAACAGACTCGCTGACCATTTCACAACTAGAGCAGACCAGACCACTCTACCCAAGAGCATCATCACGGCCCTCAAAGAACAATTGCCACTAAGACAAGCGAAGTTAGCAGCAGCAAAAGAGAAAAATCCAGACACAGACAGGCTGTTTACTTTCCACGAACTCGATAATGTACTGCGAAGACACAGAACAACAGCACCTGGAGAGGATGGCTTTAGCTACACTTTCTACGCCAAAGCCCCTCGTCTCTTCAAGAATCGAATTCTCAACCTGTTCAACCAATCCTGGATCGAAGGGAAACTACCTGAACAATGGAAGACGGCAATAGTCATCCCGATCGCCAAACCAGGAGGAAAAGGCCATCGCCCCATCTCTCTATTGTCCACCCTCTCAAAGATCATGGAGAGAATGATCCTAGCAAGACTCCAGTGGAAACTCCCGAAGACGAAAAATATCTTCGGTTTCGTCAAAGACAGGCAACTATAGATGCCATCGTTCATTTAGCAACGAAGATCACAGCCAGAAAAGGCCCCAAAAGAAGAAAGGCAGTGTTCGTCGCCTTCATGGACCTGGACGGGCATTAAAGGGTTGATCTCACCCATGTGATTACCCCTTGGGGCTATCTGGGGGGATTATAAATGGATAGAGAACTTTCAAAAAAAACAAAAAAAAAATTAAAGTGGGAACCATTCCCCCCCACTCTCAAAAACTCCCTCGGGGGTCAACAATATCCCCCATTAACCTCGTGAACCCCTGTTATAAATATCCTAGACACCCTTTCCCTAGCACGAATTTCTTATCTCACACAAAGTAAATCAGCAAAAAAACTGAAAAAACCCTAAACGCAGTAGAAAAAAACATAATTTTGGGGTAACTTTTTCCCCAGCTGACCAAGACCATGGCTTTAAACCCAAAATGAATAAACTCGGTTTTTCCTAAAATGGTCAACGACTATGATTCTCGGGAAACCCATAGACAAAGATACCATTCAACACGTAGCAAAAAAAAAAACGAAAAGGTAAATTCCAGATTCAACATGATAAAGGCCACACCAATCTGAAGATTGGCGTAAAAAAGATGTTATAACCCTGTATAAGTCCTTGATACATCAGTTATCTATAGCTGCGCCCGTCCTTTTTGGCCCTAAAAGGCTTACAGAACTTAAAAGAACACAACAGCCCCTTCCAATATTGGGGCTACCCAACGAAACCAACTCCACTGTATAAGAGAACCCGGAATTTCTGCCCCTCCGACTCTTAATAAAAAAGGAACGGCCACATATCTCCTGAAAACTCTCCCAAACCCTTTTCATCCCGACATGATACACGTGCCCAAGAAGAAACAAAAAAAGACCCCAGAGTCTTCAATGACGCATCATGGGCAATCAAGGCTGCCTGGCTTCGAAAAAAATCGGGGTACCTCCATCACCCCCCAAGTCCAAGGGAATTTCTCCATGGTTAGAACCACCCATACAGGTAATCATGAACCCCCTCCAGAAGAAAGTTGATCCCGAAGGGGACAAAAAGAACAAAGAGAATTGCCTCTTGAATGAAAGCCGAACTCAACCCTCAACATCACAGAGGTTCCCAAAATCAAACAGCCCCCTTTCATCAAAAAAAAACGAAGAGCTGAGGCAGAATCCCAAACCCCCCCCCGATTACCTTCCAGCTAGCAATAAACGACAAAATTTGGGTATCAGACGGACTATCCACGAAAAAGGGCTTCCATTCGGACTTATGGGAGCCTAACCATCATCACCCGTTTCCACCCTACCCAAAAACCGAAATATCCCGGCATCGCCCTCAAGCAGGGGGGGCCTTCCACTGGGGTTTAACCCCATTAACTTTAGGGCCAAAACCGACCGATAAATAAAAGAACCACAAGCGTCATCGAAAATGCCGAACATCCCCCCCGGCACATTTAATATCTTTTGACAGATTTTCCAATCGACTGGAAACGATCTACACAGACAAAATCGGGATAAAAAGGGTTGGAAGAAGACCACTGTAGTTGGCCAAAAATCCCTTCCAAAAATTGGT
This sequence comes from Paralvinella palmiformis, assembly GCA_025642065.1. NCBI lineage: Eukaryota > Metazoa > Annelida > Polychaeta > Terebellida > Alvinellidae > Paralvinella > Paralvinella palmiformis. The sequence goes on along the minus strand of JAODUP010000570.1, from coordinate 514 downwards.
CATCCCCGCTCAGAAAACTGCGTTTCTGGGTATACAAAAAACTTACCCCCTCACCCGAAACACTATGCCGGCACTGTCCAAAAAGAGTCCTACTTACTTGAACTGCCCACTTTGAAGCACCGAAGTCCCTTTAAACATCTCCGCCCAAAAACAAACGAGACCTAGGGGTTTATAAAAATCCTTTCTCCAGACATCCTCCACTTCTCCAGAAAGATCCCCACACATACCAAGGACAGATCAGACCCCCTTGGACTAGTGGATAAATTGGGCCCCCCAATAAATTCTGTTCGGGGGGCCAGGGTTCCCCCCCAATTTTTAAAGGGTTTTAGTAACCAGGAATGGTAAAGGTTTTTTCTGAAATTGACTTCTAACTAAAAAGAGGTTCCACCATCCAAAAATTGCATTACGCCATTCTCACAACAACAGTAGCCAACACCAGGTGGCTGTGCCCAAAACGACACCGGGGGTTCCCCACCCCCAAAACCAACAAGGCAAAAACAACTGTAGCAACAAT
>JAODUP010000056.1:777500-810644 GCA_025642065.1 Paralvinella palmiformis | reverse complement strand
TTATATTAATATAAATTAAATCTATATTACATAATATGCAAAATACACCAGTTTCACTGGTGTAACTTATCTAATAGCTGAACTATCCAAGAAATATTCCGGTGCCATTACATCGAGAGCCGGTCATACTTCCCGCCACATAAGATCGACTCTGACTGTCAAACATGGTAATAGTTGACTACATCTCTGGTGCTAATATTTTATAAATGGGGAAATTGGATACAATTAGAAATACCAGTACTTACTTATAATCATAATAATGGTATATTTAGATGTTGCACTATAATCCATTAAATAACTCTTTAACTGCACATTACAATTGATATTTATGGTGACTTTATAATTGTTCAGTAATACCCAAGTCTATATATATATATACATACACTAGTCTCCCATGATTGCTAAAGGGGGTGCTGCTGGGTCAACGGTAGAGCACTTTGCTGCAAAGATTGTGGTTCTGGATTCGAATCTGGCTCATACCTGTGTTTGTAGGATTTTTCCATAGACAAAAGTCTCTCAGCTGAATCCAGGACATTTAGCCAACAGACAATTAGCCAACGAACAATTAGCCATTATTTGCAGGGGGGACATTTAGTCAACATTCAAATCACTGGGGAGCTACAAGTGGCAACGGCTTAAGCAAAATGTTATTGTTCAAAGCTAGTAATCTATGATTAATTTTGTGTTTTAATTTTGTTTAAAATTCTAAATCCCCATCTGTTATTCAGGGAATTTTTTTTATTGCCACAGTGGCAAGGCTCTGTATGATTAAGTATGAATCTTTGCATCTATTATCTATAGCAGGGCTGACTGAACTACTTTTATTTCGTACTTGAGTAGAAGTAAAAGTAAGCCTCTTCAAAATTACTTGAGTAAAAGTAAACTTGTAAAAAACTAGAACTAGTTTCTAAAAGTAATTGAATTAAAAGTAGAAGATAAAATTTATTGTAACACAAAATTTGTTTACCATAAATTCAACAAAGATACACAAGTTGGTGACAACTTGTAATAATAATTTGCAGCAACTGTATCAATTGTCTGTTAAATCACAGGCAATCTTATGATTAAATAAATTTAAAAAATATCATGAAGTAAATGAAAGTAAAGAAGTAAAAAGTAGCATTAACACAAATAAAACTATTACATTACTAATAAAAGTAGTTAGTTGAAATCTGACTTTGTTATTTAAAAAAACTACTCAAGTAGACTAACAAAGTAGTTTTACTTATGACACCCCTGGTCTGTAGATAACAGCACGGACAGTAATTTGACCAAATATTTTGGAAATGCTCTGCTACTATTATAAATTAGTAATAGCTTACAGAATGTGCTTACAGGTCTGGAGCTAGAGCCGCTTCATATCACTTATGCTTGTATGAAACAATTTATTATCTCGGCCAATCCTCAAGTCATTTAATATATGATGTTTTACCAGTCATTCCTCATTCACATAGATCTATTATATGTCAAAAGTAATATAGCCAAGTAAATTCCTTCAAATATATTACATTGTTACATGACAGTGCATGAGATTATCTTTTAAATTCAACATCTAGTCTCTCTGAATGTTCATTTTGTCATCTAGTATGACCACACTATATACCCAGTCCCATATGTACTATGTTAAAGAAACACAGATATTTTTGACAATAGTTTTGCATCTACCATATACGGTATATGCTCGCATATAAGATGCACCTGTTTTGGGGTCCATAAGCCACCCCTGGAGTTGAATCCATGTATAAGACGCACTAAAATCAGCAATATTGATTCAAAACAAAAAAATTCATCATCATCACTCTCTTCAGTGAACACCTGTTGTATTTGTTCGTGTGTCATCATGTCATCATACATGTCGTCACCTTCGTCGGAGTCAGTGTCAGATTTGTCATACTGTTTAGCCCACAATACATCATCTTCCATGCCATCTAAATGCTTGCTGTTAGAACACTTCTTGAACGATTTGGTAATGATGGTTGGGTTGATTTAATCCCAGGCTGTTTTCACCCATGTGTGACGATAGGTAATGACGGCCGCTTCAGGTTGACTGCTGTTGTACGTTCGTTTCTGTAATGCTGTTTGAGGTAGTTTATTAATTGTTCCCTTGTGCCAGCTTTGGAAGTAATTAACACATTGTTTGCTGTAATCAGTTTCCTTTGATGTGGTTTCTGTGGTAATTCTTTGCATGGCCTCATTTACCGTTCCATTCAATTACACATGCTCACATGTCTCAAAAGTAATGACAAATCTCACGTCACTAATTAGAGCATTGGCTTAAATAATCATGACTGTTATCACAATTAAGTTTGGATTTGAAAGACAACAGAGAAAACACAAATATTACCTTCCCTTTTAGTATGACCCGCATATAAGATGCACTCGATTTTGGTCTTGATTTAGGATTATAAAAAGTGTGATTTATATGCAAGTATATACAGTATATATTTAGGAGAATGATTTGCTTACGTCCATGTATGCGTATGTGACATTGCAGTAGAGTATGTGACATTGCGGTATCCGTGTGTTTCAGACACCCCTTTTCACCTTCTGACCCATTTTTCTTGGGAAAGCCTGCCTGGACACTTGGATTGGACAGTTGAATCTAGAATGTTATGTAAACTTCTGGAGTCAACCATCCAATTCGCAATCGCTACATGAAGCAATCTATTTTGTCTCATTCGCAAATCGCATACGCAGTCTCACATGTGAAATCACATTAATTCATTTACTTGTTTTCCATTTTTATTCGCATAACGCATACTGCATATATGGAATCTCAGCTTAGATGGTGTAATAGAATTATTCACTAATGTTTGTGTTTTAATCCTGTGTTAGGAGGATGTCAGCTCTTTGCTTAACAAATGTACGCAGACTATATTCATTGAAGAAAGCATGTGTGTGTTTTTGTGAAACACCTAATCGACATGTGACTCTCGGTGTAGTCTCTAATAAGCAGCCCAAAGAAACTGTGGATGCTATTATTCAAATGAGAAAAGAGAACCTGGAGTTATTTGGTAAACTGCTGAAAACTACAAAAAATCAGTCAGGAAAAGAACTTGAAGAAAGCACGAATGATGGATCAGCTAAAACTGACAGTCAAACTCAGCCAAGAAAAAAACGTGGTCGACCTAAAAAGATAAAAACAGAAGACCTGTCTGAGGTTGAAAATGGTGAAGCACTGGAATTAGATTCCAGGACAGATAGTCAACAAAAACAAACTGAGACTGAAAGTTCAACTGATACAGAAAGTAATCAGGTGTTGCACTCAGAGGCAAAGAAACGTGGTAGACCAAAAAAAGATAAGACACTCCCTGAAACAGTAAGTAAAGTCAATAACGAGGAAACTGTTGAACCAAAAAAACGTGGCAGGCCAAAAAAGGTTAAGTCACCCGATTCTGAAGACAATGAATCAAATAAAATTTACACAAACTGTAAGACAAGTGCTCCACCGAGTGATGAGTTGGACGGAGCCAAGGCTGAGATAACAACCAGTGAACCATATAACACCACCAAAGATACAAATAAATCTGAAGAACAGCTGAATAATGGAGGAGATTCAATAGGAAAAAATAGCAAAGTTCTGTACGTAGCAGATGAAGATGAGCAAGTCACTGCCAGTTCACCATCACTGACTTCTCTGTTGGCCTTTCCGTTCTTCCACCCAACCAAGAGAGAGTATTTTGTCAGCGTTCCCAAGGTGCCAGAAATATACATTCCTGGTTACTCAGAAAGGGCCAAATCGGACAACCCATTCTTTCCCAGTGTAGGCACAATTCTGGGTGCCACCCAACCACCAGAGTCTCGTATGATGTTAAAGAGATGGAGAGAAAACCTAGTTAAAGAAATGGGAGAGGAAGGCTTTCAGAAGTATCAAAAAGGTATTTCAAGTACCATAAGAAATGTAATATAAAATGATTGGTTTGTTTAGAGACAGATGCTTTGATTGTCATATTACATATGTAAAGATGTGGAATATTTCTAATTAAAAATTAAAATGAGCCAATGCTATTTAATGAATTAGTCCTGAAAGGTTGCACAGATTTTTTATTATTATTTTGGAAATGTTTTATGTTTATCAACAACAAATAACAGTATTAACTTCTTTTATACTATAGTGGTAGTTAATATATAACAGTAACTCATTAAACTCTTTGTTAAATGTTTTATTTCAGAATTGCTTGCTAGAGGCTCAAACTTTCATACTGTAATTGAGCATTATCTGAAAGGTGATCCAGAACCTGACAGCCAGTTAAAAGAAGAAAACTGTGGCTACTGGGAGAGTGCTCAGACTGTACTGAGAGACATTACTGATGTACAAAGTGTAGAGAAGATTATATTGCACAGAGATCTCTGTTATAAAGGACAGTTTGATTGTATTGCTAGCTATAGGTGGGTTTCACTGATTTTTTTATCTATTTAAATGGCTTGTCCTAGTTACAATGGGGTTGACAATTTCTTGGTTGTGTTTTTCCATTATTTCTTCTCTTCCAGAAGAAACAGTTCATTTAGCATATATATTCCAAATAAATACTATACAGCTTTATATTGTATGTAAATTCATTAGCTTTGTATTTGCTGATTTTTCCCATGGCTTCTGGAACACATCAGTTTCTTCCAAGTCTTTTTTTCAGTTTCTTCCACTCTCTTGGATGAACTGGGTTTCTTCTAGAAGAAGTCCAATCCTGGCTTATAGTCTGCTTAAAGGAATACATCAGCAAATTTAAATCTTAGGTATTTTATATTGAATACATGATCGGCATTAGCTAAATATCTAGCTATGGTTAGCCTGACTAGACCATAATGTTAGCATATTGTGTGGCACATTTCACTGAAGATAATTTTTAGTAAACCATCTCCAACCAGATGTTTAAGCTTAACACCTCCACAGCAACCGTCAGCCCGGTTGGCCACAAATCTCTAGCACCTGGGTTCAAAACCCAGCTTGGGTTTGTCTGAAGGGTGTGTCATCTTTCACTTCATCTGATTACCTGTGAAGGTCACTCTGCCCATTTAGCCTACCATGTGCACAACAGTGGCCATAAAACATCAACATTAAAAACCAAAACTCATTGGTAAACCCATTGTTTCTTGTTGATAATGTTTCAAGTATGATGTACCATTGGTAATTAGCCAAGAGTTGTTATATTTCAGCCAAGATCCTCTTTTTATTCAGTGCCTGACACTACCCAAGTTAACTAGTGTAGATACTGGAAGCTATACTCACCTTCTGGCTCATCCCAAAGCTTAGTTACTACAAGCTGACTTGGCCTCTCATTTGTAGAAGCTTCCATGGGGCCCAACAACTAAACCTTGATTAATTTAACTATAAATAAATTAATATATGTTTGTTGGCATGGGAGGGGTGTATAGGTTACCCCCATAATCTAAACCCGCTCAGGGATGATGTTTCAGTGTCTGTGGCCTTTTGACAACTGTAATACTTCTTATTATTATCAAACCTAATATCATGGTCTGTTCATATTCCAGAGACAAACCTATGTTGATTGACTGGAAAACATCGAAGAAACCAAGAGCCACTCTCCAAGCTACTTATGACAATCCCCTCCAAGTGGCAGCGTATACCGGTGCTTATAATAACACACCTGAAAGAGAAATGGTATGTAAAGTAACACAACTAATATATATATATTTATATATATATATATATATATACCATTATTTCACATCCGAGATAATTAATCTCAGTACAGGTCAAGCTGATTGATGTTACACAATAAATATTATCATGTAATTTCCATGGATAATAAGCCTGAAGCATGATGACGTCAAAAACCAAAACAAACCAGCCGCGCTTTGCATTGTGGGATTTATAGGGGGTCCGCTGAACGATAATACTGTGATAACCCCACCATTTTAACCTTAAACGTCAATGTTCCGGATCTGTTATAATCATGCCAAAAACTAACTTCTGCATACCGTTTAACTCTGCTTCGACACCGAAAAAGCCGGCACTGTTGGAAAATTGTATTCCAAAACTGAAAATCAGATTATAACTATATGCTAATTGTCCGTCATTGCTACTTTATAAAATGATAGTAAAGTCTGGTATTCAACATTATAAACCATAGTACAATAATATTCACTGCACATAACAAAGACTGTTAAAATGTGGTGTTCATAGTAAATCACACTAAAATTATATTTAATGAAAAGAAGAAGAATAGAGTCCAGTATAATGGTAAATTTAATTTATTATTTATGGATATAGTAATATGGTAAATTGCACTTTATTTACCAATATTATTATCTATGATCTGATGGATAATATTATTGTTAAATTACACTTTATTTGTGCCTTTCACTGTTTCAGTCAATCCTTATACTGACACTAATTATAAAAATTTGACTCGCAGATTGTCATTTTGAATTAAAACTACCGAACGCTTTCTCAGCATTTCATCCCGCGGCCAACACATACCAACTTAAATGTTTATATCACTTACTAGTGGCATGACAATACGGTATACAGGAGTTAGTTTTTGGCATGATTGTAACAGATCCGGAACATTGACGTTTAAGGTTAAAATGGCAGGATTATCACGGTATTATCGCTCAGCGGACCCCCTATAAATCCCACAATGCAAAGCGCGGCTGGTTTGTTTTGGTTTTTGACGTCATCATGCAATGGGTCTATTACCAGAAATTATTTTTTTATAAATAATTTCATTTCATCAATTTATAATATCATTGGTAATTTGGGTTAATTATAATATAGGTTGTATATCTCTGTTGCTTATATTAAGATGGCAGTATTGTAAAAATTTGAATGTAAACTACTTTTATCAGAGTTTGGGATGGAATTGTCTGAAAACTGGTGTCGGGTTGGGAAATCATTCCTAGAGTGTAATAAATGCACTTATGTTTTGTAATTGCTTTTCCTCTTATTGGCCATCTTCTCATCATTTGATTGACAGGATGTGCTTCTTCACTGAAAAAGCAAACGTAATACGTTTTGGTATGAAACCAGTAATTCCATATGTGCTGCAGTAAGAATATGATATTTGACGTCTGGTATATGGACACATACAGTCTGGTACAGGCATCAGCTGCCTGTAATGTATAGTGTTCCCAGCATGGTATTTGTTTGGCTCATATTTGATCATTGTCCATCTCATCTCACTAGAGGATGATTTATGGCTGGATCAGTCACATCAGCACACAGCATGGGGTCAGCTGCATTTAACCTTTAATACTCTTATGTCTATTTGGAATGTTCCTGGTGTTCCAGCCATTTAACCTGTGTGTGTGTGTGTGCTCTCAAACTATTATCCATGTCTGCTTTTTATGGTATATCACATCTGAAAGCCATAGAGTGAAAGGGAAAAATTTGTATTATTTGATAGCAATTAGACCAAAATATCCATTGAAACAAAAATTATTTAAATAAGTTTAATCGATTAACTTGGCAACAAGAAATATTTCAAGACACATTTGTAAAAAATGAAAATTTGCTGATTATTCATTTAATTCTACAATTTTCTCATAAACCTTAAAACTATGTCTACCAGTATTCCCCTTCTAAATACACTAAATTGTTAACAATTACTCCATTTATTCTGTGATCTTTTGCTAATTTACTTTACCCACCTCACCAATAAATCTTGATTTAGTTTAGTTACCAAAAACTACTGGTGCAGTAATCACAGAATAAAAATTCTATCAGCCAGCAAAAATTGTAGTTTATATTTAGTGCTTTTTCCACTGTATATAAATAAATAATAGTATGGTTCTATAAATGTTTAATTTACGTGCTATCAGGGGGACTCTGAGGCCTGACTGTTAGCATAGTTGGCCACAAATCTATAGCACTTGGATTCAAACTCCAGCTATGTTAGAAGGGTGTTTCATCTATCACTTCGCCTCATGACCTTCAGAGGTTGCTCGACTCATTTAGCAACTTTTACATTTAATGATAAAAATGTGTGATGTCGCCAATTGGTGATTATTTGTTCAGATACGTGTACCAAATTTCACATGAATTCAATTCTAATCAGTTAAAATAATCAGTTGTGAATCCTTGTATGTTTGGCAAGATGGATAACAAAAACAGCACGTTCATTTGAAACAAATGGTAAATCCGCATTTTTCAAGTGAAGCAAATAACACATAAATAAATTGAATTAATAAATCACTACAAAGTTTAGTTATGAACATTTAATCGTAAATTGCAAATGGTTTGCTATGCAGTGCTTTAACCAGTGTGCCATCAGAATACCCTACACCCATTGATATGGTTAGTTTAATTACAATATAGATAGATAGATAGATAGATAGATAGATAGATAGATAGATAGATAGATAGATTTAATCAGTAACACCGAAGCTGTTAAAATCCCATGGATGAAATTTGGTTATATATTTTTTCCATGAATGTTCTATAACTTGAAGCTGAAATCAGATTGCTTGCTCTGCCACTTAAAGGTAGCAATAACAGTAGTTATGAATGTTGTATTTTTTATTTCGAAATCAATATATATATATATATATATATATATATATATTGGAAGTTCCAATACTTGCAATTGAAATATTCCTGTATTATAATGTCAGTAGCATTACTATCACGGTTTTGATAAACTGAAAACATGAGATCGCTGGAAATAGTCTAATTTACAATTTTTATGAGGATTTGTATATTTTAAAGAAAATTGAAAACATCCAAAGAATCGCTGTTATGTTGATGTTGTGGCATGATCATATAACATTGAAAATAACCGAACACCCCTTGTAATCATATGCAACGTAATTGATTCGATTACATTGCATCTAGAAAAAGACGATTATGATTACAATCGATTACGATTACACATACGTGTTAAGTTTCGGAAATGCCAATGTGAGAGATTTGCACATAAATCAGAGGGTCTCGGACACGCGGGTTTTATACGTAAATCGGCGAGTAAAAAAATCTGGGTTTTATACGAAAATATAAAGGTTTCAGGAATTTATACAGAAATGAGGTGGTAGATATAATAAGGTAACAAAATCCTTCCCATAGCTGTGAATACATTTTATTATCACTGAACATAAACTGTTTACATAAAATCTCTCACAGTTCATTTATAAAAAGATCGCTTTCGTTTAATTGCGGGATAGCGGTTCTCCCGCGCACGAGTGCGCGAGATCTGATGAAATTACGGGAGTCTCCCGCCAAATGCAGGAGACTTGGCATGTATGCGATTACCCCATCTCTGATTGAAACTGTTACGCGCTGCGATTTCCAAACATCATAACGTTCAATGTAGGTCTTTGCCGTTGTAACAGATTACCTATACCCGGCATTTATTCAGCGGAAAAAATGTAGTTAGACACCGATGACCCCATGAGAACAGTTCCCCTGGTGTATGGTTTGGGTGATTTATAAGTAATAATCCAGACATTAAATTTTATGTAGCCCGTCCACCTTTACACAGGCAATCAACAGATATTCGTGCCAAGAATGTTTTGCGAGTGCTTTATTTTGTGCCGGCCAGGAGCGGCGGTTCGTAAGAAGGTCAAGGCGTTGTACCAGGTAGACACCGAGTTATTCGGGATTGGTGGCTGTTTTTACCCCAAGCTCACCTCGACATAATGATGGTCGGTGTTTGATGTGACTGGTTCGGTGTGTTTGGCGGCCAATACCTGGGGCCGTCGACGAGTGTGGGTGCTTCTCTCTGTCTGTCTCTCTCTCTCTCTCTCTCTCTGATCTTAGCCGCTCGGGTTTACATCTTCGGAGCAGATTGAATGGCGAGGAATTTTAATGATCGCCTTTGATGCTGAAAGCGAAGAAACACGCGGCCGCCGACCTTTAATGCCGCCACTACCACCCCACCACCATATCAACAAACCGGTGTATCAATTTAGCTTAAGATGCCCGTTCATTCGCTCGTTTGTTCGTTCGAGGCATCCCATCGTAAGAGGACGAGCGGATCAGAATGATTGGTACCCGTTGTGTAAGTGATGGTGGATGACGACGACTTTCCATCACAGATCGCTCATTATCAAACTAGGGCCATCCCTCGGCTAAAATTAGCAGATCGTTATTGGTGCCGGCCTATCTTCAAAGAACCAACGCGTTGAGGGACAGGTTTATTTAGTTTTTGGGGGATTTCTTAACACTTTCTTTCAATTGCGCCAATCGTCGGATTTTTTTTCGATAACTAGGTTCAGCTCACCCAGTGTGGGCTTCGGTGGTTTGTTGGTTTGTTTATAACTTGTCCCAGCTCACTCAGTGTGGCTTTCTGTGGGCCTTTTTGTTGATAACTGGGCCCAGCTCACTCAGTGTGAGCTTCGGTGGGCTTGTGTGTGTGTGATTTTTTATATTATTCCACAGAATTCTTTGATGTTTATAAAGAAGTCGAGAATTGTTTTCGCCAGATAAGCGCCATTTCAACATCGGTTTACCTGTTGGGTCGGTGTAGCTATATAAAGACGGCCCCGTCTATTTCTGTCCGCAGAATGTCTATCTCACTGCCCGCCAGTCATCCGATAAATGAGGCATAATTGAGGATGGATTGCGCCCTAAGTGTGCTGGCTTTGGGCTTTAACTCACGCGGGCTTCGGCGAAGAAGCGAAAGCGTTTCAGGTATTTTGGTGACGTGTTTGATGAGGTTTGGCCCTTGTCCGGCGGAGTGTCGGTAAAGGGAGCAGTGATTGGTGATGCCGACTGACCTCTAGTTGGCTGGCTGACTTGGCTGGCTGGCGGACACAGTTGGATCGGGGCCACCACTCCCCGTCACGTTACCGGAGAGTGAATGAATTTGGCGAATTTGTATTATTTAAAACAGTACACCCGGCAATCTTGCCCAAGATTAGGTTATCGTCGTGAAGAATGTCTCTGGCTTTTGTTACGTTTTATGCACGTCACGTCACTCGTCGTACGATTGGTGTATGACGTATTGTGTGTGTGTGTTGAATGGACTACTGTCGAGAATAACAAGTTACGCCTAACATCCCAATAATATTACGGACATAAACGTTTGTTATAACTTTTAGACAATGGCGAGGCAATATATATTATAATGTGTATGAGGGCGAGTGGGGGGGGGGGTCTCCCGATGGAAGGAATGCCTCCCGATGGAAGGCCCAGTCTGTTGTTGATTTCCATGATTCAGATGTGTATTATTCCGCTGTCCACACCCTGGAACAAAGCCCTTCCTCCGGCTCGCACATTCCAAAATGGAAGGGTTGATTTTGGCTGAAGTGGATATAATTTCTCTGATAATCTGTGATCACGAAACGGGGTTAATCCACAAGGGTGTCAACACTTATTTCCAGCGTAGTACCCTTTACTGAGGGTTTGATACGGACCCCCCCCCCCCGGGTGTAGTAGAGTTGCTCACCGGACAGTTGCTCACCCGGACAATTGCTCACCCGGACACTTGCTCACCAAGCAAATGGAAAAGTGGACACTTGCTCACCAGTGAATTTTTACTGAGAAAAAATTTCACATAATTATAATAATCAAATCAAATAAAATAATCTCTGAAATTTAATTCCCTAATACTTGGTAATATTCAACCTAATAATTATATAGGTAATAGGATACTAAGAAATATATTAAAATTATTATTAAAAATTCACTGGTGAACAAGTGTCTACTTATTCATTTTCTTGGTGAGCAAGTGTCCAGGTGAGCAACTGACCGCACCCCCCTCCCCCATCCCCACCAGTCATACAGGAGCAGTATGAAGCTGAAATACCAAGAGGGTAGTAGGCCCTACCGGCCAGAGTGTTTGACGTCATCAGAAGATCTTTTAAGTGTCCCACCTTAAAACAAAATTAATTCAGCGAGACGGCAGCTCCGTTTAACATGGTTCACCACCCAAGATGCTGTGAGACGAGAAATTGTTGATCCTTGGTGGGTTAGGGATAGGATAAATATCATTTGGCTGATAGACCACCGGAATATCACAAATCGTGAATAACACATCAGGAAGATTCATCAGGAAACTTGATTTCGTATTAACAATATTTCATACCGACACTATCCGTGTCTCTGTGTGTGTGTGTGTGTGTGTGTGGTACGCCGCCCTGATCCAGACGGCGGCCACCAGGTACCAACGGTTTACTTACATCCTGTATCCCCGGTGTGTGTGTGTGTGTGTGTGTGTGTGTGTACGCGTGTGTATACCTGTGAACCAGCCCCCCATAAAACATTGCCAGTAATTAAAACAGCGCTTAACCCAAAGAGCAGACACTTAGTACAGAACCTACAGCCTCCGGATAGCAGACACTTAGTACAGATTCCCACAGCCCCCAACAACACCCCACCCGGATACCAGACACCTTAACACAGACACCCGTAACAGACTAGCCGTATCTGGAATGTGTGTGGCTTACAGAACTAATGATTGACTGTGAATCATTTCAGTGGTATTCTCCTGTTAAATTGTTTTCAGTTGGCGGGGTGGGTTCTGGTGGGAGTGTGAGGGGGCTTAATACGGAAAGCGATGGACGCAAAGGGAACTAAAAAGATAGAATCCAGGATGATGCCGCTGCTGGTTGGCATTGGGGGGGGGGGGATTACCATTGATTTCTGTTTACAAATAGCTTAATAATTATCTCTCGAGTTTACGTTGGAGATGTGCCGTTAATTAACGGAAACAACGAACGACGACTTCAGCGAATGTTCAGTTCGTGGTTCAGATAAGAAAAAGAAGTTTTAATTAAATCATATTTCATAGAGTTTATTGCGTACCGATGTTAGTCAGTCCGTCTGTAGATTTTGTATTTGTGAATAGAATTGTTCGAATTGTATTCGCCGATCGCTTGTTTTTATTAATAATTCATTCATACACCTGCTGCCCCTTCTTCTTCTTTTTTTTTTTTGGGGGGGGCGGTACGGAATCTGGGGTCAACGCCCTGCCCTGCCCTGTCCGTCGCATTTGTGGGGACGCTGCACTAAACTTGCATTGTATGTAATTAGATTCAATAATTGTAATGACTCATTGTTAAAAACGAAAAGACCAAAGATGTCTTCTGACTGCATCACTCTTTTTAAAAACTCTTATTCATCGACAGATGTTTGTTACATTAAATATTTTAAAACTTATAACATAATTTTAAACGTCTTTTTTCCATACACCTTTAACAGATGTGTGCGTGGAAGATGAAGCTGACATCTGGCTTCGGTCTAAGATGAAATATGCACCAGTCTCTCTGATTTCTATCCACTAATAATATTATCCACCCAGCTCTTTAGTTTCTCAATTCATACCAACGACCCAACCTGTCTCTAGCTGTGTAACCTCAGTCTTTTGAAGCTAGCGATAGAGCAGCAACAAGGTGACGACTCAAACCAGGAACCTTGGGCAGGTGTTCTCCCAACTCTACGAACTCACTGTTGTGAGTGTTGTCAATAGAGGACTTGCCTACACAGACCTAGATTTGGTTCTCTACATTGGTCGGAACTAACAGCATAAGAGTTGGGGTGAGGAAAAGTAGGAGGGATGATTTATGTATAGTCAAGGCAGCGAAACTGTTAGATGGAAAATTGGTATTCACTTTAGTCCAGTCTTTATTATAATGTTACATAACTGTACCAGAATGTTATTGTTTTGTTCAATTTTTTGGCACAGCATTTTTATATTGCTCCTGCTAGTATCGGTGCTTTCTTAACGTACACTATTATTATTATTATTATTAAGCCCGGTAGAAGTGTCTTCCGTGATAAGCTCGCGACCAACAAGCCATCGCCGATAAAGGGGCTCGTTGTTCGTCGGAATGAGCTTCGAACAGACGACGACGAACAAAGTCAGATATTCTGTCTGCGAAGAAGAAGGTCGAACCGTTCTCGCTTCTCTAACAATCGAAGTTTGTCGGCTTACAAACGATCGCCCGCCGCCGCCGCTGGCCCGCCGTTGGCCCATCGCCGACACAGCCACCAATTCGGGAGACAGAGTTCCAATTCTTTCCGATCGGCGTACCGTGAACGAGTCGGGTCGAAGTGCGAACAAATAGTTATTGTATACGTGATTTGTTCTGCCGCCGCCACTCTACGATAGCGCTGGGGCAAGTGTTCCGAACTGGGGCGTGCACCTGATGAACGGTACGTGGCGCTGCTCTCAGGCCATCGGCGTGTAAAAATATATATATATATTTATACGGTTGGCCAGTGGGATCATAATTCGGTGTTTAAACGCCAGTATTATATTAATTGAACGGGGCGTATATTTGTTGTTTAGTGACAGCTCGTTTTGATATACATGTATAACAATCAACCAATAGTATTAGTTAAATTGTATGCTGAAGGTTGTTTCATCTTTGGCACACACACACACTACATTACCTTTGGGGGTGGCTCGACCCAGTTAGCCTACCATGTGCACCAAAGTGGCCATAAAACACCAATAATCATCATCATCACTTAAATTGTATGCGCGTATAAATTATTTTAACACACATGTACAAATTACCCGGTGAAAATTGTTACCGTTTCCCGCCATGTTGATATGTTTTGTACTATTTCTCTGCGTGCGGTTTCATTGCTTTAGTTTTAGACTGGGAACACGCATAACATAACCGGCGCCATTTGTTTCTCCCAGTAACATGTTCTCTCTGATTTAAAAACAAAATGCAATGAAACTGCATCGAAATAAATGGTACGCGGCTGGGTTTTGGTGTGTTCTGTATTCCGGGTACTGTGTTCTAGTAAAAGCAACTAAAAGAACTATACAGCAATAAGTACTGAGCGCAGATCGTTTACAAATGTATACAGCTAACAATGGCTTAGGAGATTTTCAAGGTCGAATAATTATAGATACGAATTAGAGTCATCTATATAAATAAATGTCTATGTGTTCGTAAAAAATTCTAACAAAAGAGTCTTAAACTGCGGCGAATATGACATTGGTTGGGACTATGATGTTTACTCATTACATTTTTGTTTTAATTATTATTATTCTAAGCCCTTATGCCCGAGTAGCCCTTCGCAGGAGCAATATTTAAAGTCCGCGGGCAACGCGGATTTTATAATTAATATGATTACTTCAGCTGAAACAACTGTGATTACCAACACACAAAAGTATTGAGAAACGAATAGTATTTGGTATTAAGAGTCAATAATGTAGTGGCTGATTATAAAACATGGAGTTTGTTGGTTATTTTTATAACGCGTGTTCAAATATTTATAAATATTTAGACAAGCGTGTTTACGTTGCACACGCATGTCTGAATACTGATTATGGCCCGAATGGGCAACCACATAGTTGTAGTGTTACGAAGTAAATATTTTCTCTCATATATATATATATATATATATATATATATATCAAGAGAGAGAGAAAATGTGTGAAAAATAAACAGGAATTGCGAGGCGTCTCTTTCCTGAAGCATCATAATGTGGATTTAAGAGATTATAATCTTATCTAAACAAAACAAAATTATATATACACGTACAGGGTGCTCGTACGTTGTGTCCGCATAATGCTGAACAATAGGGTACGAGTATTAGTGCACGTACAGGGTGCATGTAGACAGTAGATGTACGGGATACCTACGTTGAGTCAGTGAATGAGTGGGTGGATGGTGGGAGTGGTTGGATGTTTTGTTTATCGTCGGGATTTCACTATATTCAAATGAGATGGGCAGACTGAACGTTTCTTCGAAAAATAAATTATCCCACAGTATCGCGCAAACAATGGGATTCGAACCCGGATGACTGCAATGCAGCACTCTATATTATCGATATAGCACGAAAAAAACCTATTGTTATAAGATAGTTCGCGTTAAAAGGCAAACCCGTCATTTAAAAAGGTCGATAATGAGACAGGTAACATCACCCTCCTCTTGTTTAATAAGTGTGTGTGGTGGGGACGTATGTATGCGTGTTATCCTGTGCCCGTAGCCTATAAACACAGAAGTATATCCATAATGACTGGTGTCCCAAAAGTAGTGCTACAGGCATGTGATAATTTAAATGGTTCGAGCTTGCCGTCTTTCACTACCCGTCTCTCTCAAATAGGGGACAGTTGACCCCCCCGTCCCCAGAGTTTTTTGCCTGTCCACCTTCGTACCATGACACCACATTCTCTCTGTTCTTATTCCATCGCTAACCACATCTACTTTGGGACCGTAAATGATTAAAGTGAATGACGTTCACCGACCGACGTATGGAACACAGGATGCCTGACACATCCTTTTCCCACCTCTAGCAGTTAGCATTGTTTGGTCAAAGAAATGTTAACGTACCTTTTGTTTTATGGTTTATGTATTCAGTTCAGAATATAATGAATATTTCTTGTATTATTCGTTAACCACTGTGAAATAATTACGACATTACGCGTGTGTGTGTTATTAATTAATAAAATATGGACATATGTACTCGAATCTTTTACTTCTTCTTCAAATCATTAAAAACAATTATAGTTCAGAACAGGTTAAGACTACGTGTACATTTGTGATTGAATAAATTTCGGCAAAACACCGTATCCTGTACTTCATACCTGTATCCTGTACCTGCTCGATACACGTTCTTTTATGTTTCATTTACGTAAGCGCAGAACTTGTCCAAAATTGGCCAGTTTATACGATTCGTGTGTTGATCCGTGTGAGGTCGAGCCATTTATTAATACACGGCTGTATGTATGTTGTCTATCAGAAACGAGGCTTTGCTCTAAAATGCGGATAATCTTATCGGCAAGAAACAGGTAGACGGAATCTTTACCCCGCAATAATTGTTGTTTACTTAACACTGCCGATCATATACAGCTCAATTAACCGTACTTGACTATCCCACTGCACCGACCACCCTGCAACCCCCCCCCCCCCATCGCTCTGTAATCGACATAAAAACAAGTCTAAATTCAGTTGAGTTTGTCGACAGTGAAAAATTTAAAATATTTGCCAAGATTATCGTAGAATCAGCACGAGAATGTCGTCCATGTGCCTTGTCTGTCTGGTAAACCATGTATTGGTAAGCGAACTATTTGCGCGAAAGAGGGGGGGGGGGTATCTGGATTAGGAACGTTGATCTTTGACGCCGGTCTGGGAGCCGTATCTTGCTGTCTCAACGTCTCCACACAACTAGTATCTCCCCCGGGCCTTCGAAGAGTGTGTGACGTCGATAACAGTCTCGTGGTGTTGTAGGTAAAATTGTAGCATTGCCTGTTTCTCTAGGATGTTTCAGCCCTTCGGTAGAAGCCATTTGATCCAGACGACGCCAAACAAAGCAATCACTCACCTATCCAGCCAACGTCAGGATTCATCGCCCAGATTGCATACCATTCCAGAATAGTTTATGTACGTGACGTAGATGTTTTTCCCAGTTGTGTCGGTACTCCACGTTACTTCCGGCGAGGACTGTTAGGTCGTTTTTTACGGTCGATTTCTTCCCGACGGTCATTAACGATCTTCTCGATCGACTTCCGTCTTCCGGTCTCCGCCATCGGAGTCGGCTAAACATCACGTGACGTCTACTCTGCTATTGTGTTTGACCTGTTTTATCGTTCGTTGCTTCCGATATCCGTGACATAAATCACGACTCTGCTGTCGCTGGCCAGCGCATCACTCGCCACGTGACTTCCTTCGTCTTCGTCGGATATCCGCTAACAGCTGCCGTCAAGGTCGGCATAGTAAAAGCAATTTATGCCCGACACAGTCGTCGCTATTTCCGATAGCATACCATTTCCGGTTAACGATGCTACGCTGGCATCATTCTAGCGGCTTCCGGTCATCGTCACGCTTCGCTGATCCGGATTGTCAGCAATAGCGTAATCCGAGCAAGATCGGATAAGAGCGATATCCACCCGACAAACTGATTTTGGTTTCCGGTTATGATAGCTATAATAAGCTTTTGTTTGTACTAAGATATCCGGAACACTGTCCAGTTTGTTTGTTTTTTCGTCAAAGGAAAGCTGTAATATATTTAATTGACTTAACTGTATTAAAACTAATCTTTTTTTACAAATATGTATGTACGTACAACAAGATTCATAGACTACTTAACATCAGGTACAGGAACTTGGGGTACTCTGCTGGGTCCATTTTGTTTGGGGGGGGGGACGTAGACAGGAGCCAACACTAGAGGTTAATCTAATTATAAAACAATATTAATGTGGCCCACAATGACTGAGTTGCCCGTCACCCCGCACCAACCTAGATATAAACTCCTGTTCATCATTCGCTGTTTGTCAGAAGTGGGCGTTTGTGTGTGTCATCTATCTTATCTGTTTTGCCTGTATTATTGGTTAAATTTTTTGAGGGTGGGGGGGGGAGGCATTTGGATTTGTTCTGGTGAACGAATGCTCAGACGTCATAGAAGCTAAAGGTGTTCTAAGAGTGAGTGAGTGAGTGAGTGAGTGAGTGGGTGGATGGATGGGTGGGTGGTGAGTGAGTGAGTGAGTGAGTGAGTGAGTGAGTGAGTGAGTGAGTGAGTGAGTGAGTGAGTGAGTGAGTGAGTGAGTGAGTGAGTGAGTGAGTGAGTGGGTGAGTGAGTGAGTGAGTGAGTGAGTGAGTGAGTGAGTGAGTGAGTGAGTGAGTGAGTGAGTGAGTGAGTGAGGTTTAACCACGCATAGGCACCAAAAAGAAAATCTGATGTTGTTTTCTTTTAGTCACCTTTTACGACATAGAGCAGGTTACAGCGGATCAGTTCTAAGCCACGAACCGCCGACAGAAAAACTAAGAACGGACACAGCACGTGGTAATTTTTATGTGCGAACAATCACCCTGTGAGTGAGTTTATTTGTACTTGTCAGTTTCTTCCCGTGTACAAATGCGGATGGACACAGGATGGATTGATCGCGACAGAAGGTCGACTCAGCTGTCCTATCTTTCAGTGTACGTTAATGTGTACCTGAAGGTCTGACATTTATCAGCTCTAACTCCGTCTAACTACAACCGACTTCAGGCCAGGGAGCATACCATCACACTGTCTATGGACAATAACAAACGATAACAGTGTCATCGCCGATTCCGTCGTTCGGCATCATCATCATCATCGGGGAATACATGCGGTGGCTGAGTGGGAATAAATCGTGGAAGAGTGAATGTGATCCGTTTAGCCTAAAGAAACATATCACAAATATAAGGAATACACGTCTTAACTAGTAGCTTGGCTGGTCTCAGACCTGCCATTTAAATTTAAATCTAGGCGTGGGTGTGTGAGGGATATTTCATGTCTCACTTGGCCCGTTTAGCCTATCGTGTGCATAAAAGAGGCGGTACAACAAACCAACCGAAATATGCAATCTGTATTTTATGTTAATCCAAAGAATCCTTTTTTTTCATCTAGTATAACCTGGCGTCTGTCATAGGTATGTGAGAAATGAGTTAAAACCATGTTTGACGGTGGAGCCAATGTCAGTTTGATGATACGAAATAGCTGTGTGTGTTTCAAATGCTCGTCAGCTCAGAGATCCTCATAGAGTGAATCATTTGTCTGGCCACAGTTAGAAATAAGTCGTGGGTGCAATATTTTTAAATATTATAGGCTTTAAATACACCGTCTACGTTTACTTATCAATGTGGAGCGAAGGAATCGTGAGGAACAATAATTTCTTTACTGGATATCTTGCCCAAGAATTAGCACTTAAAGGGAATCAATATTTTCTCATAATGGAATTCGCTCTTAATAATGTTTTCACTCACAACTAATTAATCCTTTAATTAAATGCATGCTAGAAAGAGTTAATAGTGTTTGTTTATTATCCACTATATTATACGATATGACGATCAACAAGGGTTTTGATAGAATGAAACACTATAAATCTCTGCTCATGACGACCGTTATTATGAAAGTGGATTTAAAAAGCTAGTTACCTTCTGATTGGTCTAGCGATTTGCTGAGAATTGTCAATCTCACCGGAAAGAGGGGGCCATTCGCGGAAGAAAGCAGCGAAAAGCTACCACCGAAATAACTTACGGTGGCTCGTATCATTTGCGGGAACCGTCTAGCATCTGAAATTGTGGCCACCTTTACCTGTGATGATGGCGTGAGCGCTGGTTTTCGTGGGCCTCGTAATGTACTCAATTGTTCGCCGGTAATTTGTAGAATTGTTCGCCAACAGACGGCGTCTTACACCGTATCCGAGTGTACCCGATTCTCTACGGCCCTAAGCAATCGGACACCGAATAAACACGAGCAAAAATTCCAGGTCTTCATTTGGCCGCAATAAATTACGCTTCGTGTTCACGTCAGATCGGCCGAACTCGGATCGTCGACTCTCCGAGGGAAGGACAATAGTCGTCTGCTGAGCGGTTGGCAATTTTTCCGTCTCGAGTGTCCGGCTAGAAAATGGCGGGATGGCTCCAGTTTCACTCCGAGTCGTTATTCATTGGCATTTATACGGCGACGTGTAAATAATCTTCAAGATGCCATTAGCTTTCAACTGTGTTTATTCGACGCTTATTTCGCGCTTCAGAGGAGGGTACGGGGGGGAACTCGTTGTTTTTGACGGGATTCAAACTCGCTGAGTTTATTCAGTCGATGCCCAGGTGAATGTCCTCTTTCGGCATCCGTAAAAGAGCATATAAAAATTGGAAAGTAAGTCAGTACTTTGTAAAGTAATTTGGATTATGTGTACGATTAATTCAGTACTTTCAATTTATATATATATATATATATATATATATATATATATATATATATATAATCAGAATAAAGACAGTAAAACAGTTTGGAAACAATATGACCGCCCTCCCATTGGGCAATTGACTTAATATAATTGTTTATTATTTCGTCAAAATCATCTCTGACCCCCTTTCTCACTGTTGAGTGCTCATTATTTTCTCATATCAGATATACATGATCACTCTAACACACCGAATGGCCATAATATGTAATATATGGATTAGATATATGGGAGTTACGAGGATAAAACCCGTTGATCAGTCGATGATTTATAATCTTCTTGAACACAATTATGGTAGAAACATACCGAGGAGCGAGTACTGCTATTTCTCTTCCGGTTGGTTGAGTACGAGTATCCTCGATGCTGGTCTGGTCTGGTTGATGTTTTCCTGGCCCCAGTTAGACGGATATCTCGGGGCGTGGTTGACAGATGGAGGTGGGAGAATGAACCGTGCGGATGAAACGAAGCGGATTTGCCTCTCTATCTCTCTCTCCCGCCTACAAATCTTGGCGCATCAATGTCTAACTTAATGAGTCGATTATTGGAGCCAGTCCAGCGTGAAATAGACTTGTTTCCATGACAACAACAACATTCCGTTTTGCTTTCCGGAACAAGTAAATAGTTCAGATTCGCTTCAGTGTGTGTGGGTGGATGGATGTGATATGTTAATGGGTCTGTGAAGGATACGTATATATATATATATATATATATATATATAAGAGAGAGAGAGAGAGAGAGAGAGAGAACTTCTATAATCCATGCCTCTCGTCCCGTTGGCCCTACCCAGAGGACGGCCCTGGGTCTGTGGGTGGGCGAGTTTGAAAAATGTTCCTTACCCTTTAAGCCATTTATCAGCATTATGTGTTACAGTAATCACTTCATGCCGCCATAATGTTTGTCTTTTTATTGCACCGTCTACTCTCACATTCCTGTTAAATGGTCTGTGTGTGTGCACGCGCACGCGCGCGCTCTGTCTTTTGCAGATACTTACTTCATCATGTGTCGATAACTATTTGTATCTGTGGACGTATGTCCAATTATTCACTCACTCATTCCATCTTTCACTTCGCCTCATTGTCGTTGGAGGGTGTTCAGTCCATTTAGCATACTCTGGGTATACAAACGTCACCGTAACAGTTAAACACCACTCAATCATACTCACTCACTTACTCACTCACTCACACGATGGGCGGAGACTCCTATGGTTCAGTTGGTAGAAGTCTGCACTGCAGAATGCAAGGTCGTGGAAATGATTCCCATTCCCTCCACGTCTGTGAGATGTTTCATTCACCAATGAAAAACTGCGATCTGAAAACCCTCCTCCCACAGAGCGTAGCCCGTCGGCCGTATGTGGCAGATGAAAACGAACCAGCTGCGAAACGAAACAAACAAATCGCTGGCTGCGAGATCATATGTTATTTATATTACATGTGGAATATCTTTACAGGTTGATAATGCCATGATAGTGGTATGTTACGAGGATGGTCAGCCGGCACACAGTCATCAGATGACACGCTCTATGTGTATTGACTATTGGACGAAGTGGCTCCAGAGACTACACGCGTTCTGGATGAACAAGTTCAGCCTCAAACCAGAAGCTAGAAAATAACGCCAGGACCACACTCTGCTGGCAGTCTTATCGGTTTTTAGATATACACACACAACCGTACAGACTTTTAGATAGATCAGGTGTAATAGTTTGTATGTTGAAGAGACGGTGAGAGTATTACAGTGGCAGAAATGTTCGATACTGTGAAGGCGCACGAGAGTGCACATACACACAGACGCGAGCGCGCGCGCGCGCACACACACACACAATCTGTTGGGCACCCAAATAGCGCGGTGGTCTAGTGCATTACGCTACAAAACATCCAGGTTGCGAGTTCTAACTCAACTCGTGCCTGTGTTTATGGTATGTTTTCCTGGGAAGGCTAAACAAACCTCTCACTCATCCACTTACTCTTCTCTCTATCACTCTCGTGTATTTACGCACCAACACACACACACACACAAAAGTTATGTTTATGTTATAATAGCTAATGGGTTAGTCAAGTAATTACGCCAATAGATCCTCATGTGCCTCTTAGTGACAAGTGTAAGCGACTTGGACTGATAATAAACTTAAAGCCTTGATTATAATTTGTTCTTCTGTTATTATGTGTCTGGTTTCCTCGAGTGAAGTTGGTCGCCTCCGTGGTCTAACGGTAGCGTGTTCGATCACAGATCACTACAACCCGTGTTCGAATCTCGGCGTGGGCATATCTGAAGGGTGTTTCATCTTCGACTTCGCTTCATTACCTTTGGGGGTCGCTCGGTTCATTTAGCCTACCAAGTGCATAAAAGTGGCCGTAAAACATCAATCATCATTATCCTTGAGCGAAGTTGCCACACGATTGATCACACACGCGCGCGCGCGCACACACACACACACGTGCATGTATTAAATTATTTTTGCTAAATTGTTTGAATACCAATACCGTACAAACTACTCAAATGTGATCACTAAATATAAATACCCGATAACTGCCCCCCCCCCCCTTCTCTCTAACAGTCCCCTATTGTTGGCTATTCTTTTTTTATGCTTCACATTTGATGAAGCGAATTTAATTGGCACGGGAACAGTGTGAAAGAGCCCCGGCTTCTCCCAGAAGATCCAAGCTCCCGATTGATTAACATCCTGAACCGGATCCAAAAGCGCCCAGAGTCCGTGACTTGACCATATTGATCACAGATTTGTCTCCCAACCCTTTGTAGTATGTATGTCTTTAAGATGGCGTACGCACGAATCAACATTTACATAATACTACATAATAAATCTCACTTTTTCATACAAAGAGTTAAGGTGAGATTATAGAGTATAGGATGAAGGTAATTATCGTGTAAAGGTGATAATGTTTATCTTTAAATTAAGTAGATATTACGAAAAAACACATTACCTAATGTAGAATGAAGCCTCATATTTTGAGCTAATCAGGGAGTGTTTTAAAAATATACCTTACCAGTGGAAGGATGGTAATTCACAAACACTAATGTTTATCGACTGAGTGTAAATTAACGTTCCATGATATGATAACATGTATATGATATGATAACATAGATAACATGTAATTAACCGATGGGAGTGGGGGGTGGATGAGTTTACGAATCTCACCATACCTTTATATAAAGTATCGCCCTCATGAGTGTCATCATCGGTTGATTTTCGCGCCGAGATGCGTCCGAATCGTTTTGAATGTCATGATGTAATATAGAGTTTTGTAAAACTTTGAAGCAATAAAACACCTGTATCTCGTCATGATAATTACCACCTATCTGATATAATAGCCGTGCCAACGGAACAATGACGTTGTTGTTTTGGTTAGTTCCCGCCCACAAAACTGGACTAATCGGAGAGCTGGAATCTGGGAAAGACGTGCGTCGACGTGACTTTAGTAACTACGACGCAATCATTGACTTCGGTAAAGTCATCCGACGGCCTTGTCATTCCGGAACGGAAACCCGCTTAACTAACAATATCGACCATCGAGAGAAACTTATAAATGATATGAGTTATATAATGTTATTAATTATTTGGGATCTAGCGTTTCTACACTCCCTTTAAATGTTTGTTTTTTGTGGTTGAGGAATCTCCTCCCCCACCACTCACAGGGGAGGGGGGCAGTACGGAAAGATGCAGCCGAATACCCTAAGGGTGGTCACTGCCCGAGTGTTTTACGTCCTCAGGGCGTATTTAACGTCCCCCCTTATTTTAAATAATTCAGTGGAGAGGGCAGCGCCATTTAAGTGGTCATCCACCCACGATGTTGTGAGCCGAGAAATTAATCCCTGGAAAGGTTTCGATCTCTCACGGGGTTCGAACCTGTAACCGTTGGCACCAAGTGCCGGATGCTTAACCGCTAGGCCACCGGAGCCCACTCCCTTTAAATCCTTCCATCGGGTTTATTTGAGGCTCATCTGTACCTGTGGGCACCATAACGAAACTGAAATATATCTTTCGGTGTTCCTTATGAGCTCGAAATTCTCGATCCGACTTAACCCACCCATACACCCTTCACCCCCGGGGGAAGGTAGGGATATATGTCCACGATGTACATACTGCTCGTCTTAGAAAGACCATCTCTTAAAATACCAGCCGACACGGTCCCTCCGTAGCCTAAATGGTAGCGCGATTCGCCACAGCCTTCTACCATCTGAATTCAAATCCGCACGTGGCTATGTCTGAAGGGTGTTACATCTTTCGCTTTGCTTCGTTGCTTTTGGGGGTCGCTCTGCCAATTTAGCATACCGCGTACACAGAAATGGCCGTAAAACAACACTTCGCGTTTATTTATTTTTTCTTAAAATACCACTTTAAGACGATAGCTTCGGTTGCCCTTTGTGTCGCCGCTGTCTTTGAGGTTGCCATCGCTGAGCTGCGTTTGGTTGGATGCGAGGATTGGTGTCTTTGTTCAGTCGAGATCGCCGAATCATCTGAAACCATGTCGTGTGAGCTTTGATCCGGGCTAGGCGATCAGCGGAACAAGGAATCGGAAGATCAAAGCACCATCAAAGACGTAACTCGGATATTGAATTTAACGCTCGGCATGTAATAACGTTTATAATAAATATTATGGTTTATATAGCGGCCTAATAACGCATACAATAACCAAACTGTTCTAAGGCGCCTCCCGTTTGACGTAAAACCGATTTTTAACACGATCGCATTCATCTCTGGCCTCGCGTCAAAATATTTACCTTTGGTATAATTTCACATTCCTTGTTGCCGCCTAACAAGGTTTATATTATATCATAAAGCTACCACGTTCAATTTGTGGTGTTTCGCTTACCCGTGGTCGTTTTCCTCGTCCGTTTAACATTATTTTTATATGTACTCTTTCTTTTTTGGGTCTGCACTATTTCCAACAAAGTAGTTCGACATCAACAGCACCGAATATAACCATAAGGAGTAGTAATTCGGTCCTGCGCGTGAAGCAATTTATATTGGATACAAATATATTACCAGGCTGAAGTTTATTTACTTTTCTTTCGTTTAATGGCCGCGCTCTTGCTCTGGACGCGATATACTGAAACGGATACATGTCGTCTGTTTACAGAGGAAAGGGAATACCTTCTTCTGCGTTACATCGCAGACATCGTTGTACCGTTGTAGATGCCGTTAAATTTACCCAACTGACCGTTTATCTTCGGGATATATCATAAATCAAAGACTGGTGGCATCTTTGATAAATGTTCGTCATCATCATCATCATCAAAACGATATAACAGTTAGTGGACAATGATCCACAATATCTTGAGGACGAACTTATTCATAACGACAAAGTAACCCTCAAAGATAATTCGAGACTGTTGAGTCTTAAATTCCATTCCCGCAGACAATTGAGAGAAATATCCTATCAGATTACGCCTCAAATTGCTAAATATAGATTTAAACGAGGAAAGTTTCAGGGTGAAATTCGGGTCCAAATCTTCGTCATTGATATACCCCTCTCCTGTGTATCAATGTTTATTCATAGTAACATCCCATAGTCGCTTCCGCTTGAAGGCGCGTTGTTTATGTTTATATGTAAATTACGGTTGAGGGGAAATGTCACACATATGACAGCAGCACCTTCGGAGATCACACGCGTAAGGTCCATGACGCATCATCATCGTCAGGAAGAAAAGTTGATAAGTTGATATATCATTGAAACGGCGTCGAATAATCTGAACGTTTTACGATAAAACATAGGACCCTCTGACAGTTTAGACTGAAAGAAACTGTAATGTGAGAAAGCCGGAGCTCCAATAAACCGTCTTAATGTTCGGCAACGGTCGTCTGCGTTCGTGGAGGCCAATGAATATTCGGATTTGGATGGTAGATATTTATTGAAACCTAAACAGTAATTGACAGAAGTAATTCCTTTTTGGTGGTTTGATGATCCATTTGATTAATAAAAGGGTACATTCTTTCAATATATATATATATATATATATATATATATATAAGGTACAATTTAAAATTTGATACAGGTCAGTTACAGCAACATTCCGTGTAAGCGTTCCGATAGTGCAGTTGTTAGAGTGATACGTTTCAAACCTAGAAATTAGGGTTCGAATCCGATTCATACCTGTATTTAGAAGACATTTCCCCACCAAGACACCACTTATCGATATGTCGTAGATGTGACTAGCACCGAGACTGGATGAGCCACTCATTAATTATATTCTTTATATGTCCCTTTAGACGATCGATTATGTTGATTTTATCCAATAAAGCTTCAACTTATCAGTTTGATTTTTTAACTAATTGCGAGTTCCAAAATGGTGCCTCAGAAAAGTTTTATTAAATCGGGCGCTTTATAAATCCCGTCATTATTATTATTAGTAGTAGTAGTATTAGTAGTAGTACCTTTCTTCTGATGTTTTGAGTTTAAACATAATGTATCTTCATATTAGCAAGTTTAATTATTCAGACTTTTATTGCTATGTCTCAGCAATCTAAGAACACACGATACCAATTTTTCGGCCACAACGTCACATGAACATCCGAGAAACTTCACATGAACAGCCAAATCGTCACATGAACATCAGGGAAATTTAACGTGAACTGCCACATCGTCACATGAACATCCGGGAAACTTCACGTGAACAGCCACAACATCACATGAACATCCGAGAAACTTCACATGAACAGCCACATGGTCACATGAACATCCGGGAAACTTCACGTGAACAGCCACAACATCACATGAACATCCGAGAAACTTCACATGAACAGCCACATGGTCACATGAACATCCGGGAAACTTCACGTGAACAGCCACAACATCACATGAACATCCGAGAAACTTCACATGAACAGCCACATGGTCACATGAAAATCCGGGAAACTTAACGTGAACAGCCACATCGTCACATGAACATCCGGGAAACTTAACGTGAACAGCCACATCGTCACATGAAAATCCGGGAAACTTAACGTGAACAGCCACATCGTCACATGAACATCTGGGAAATTTCAAATTTGACTTCATGTTTACTTAGAACATCGTTTCCAATAATAAAAATCTGTTGCCCGCTGGTGTGTGTTTGAGAATGAGTAAATGGTCGAGCAGAGAACGGGTCAAGACCCAATAATGAGAAGATCTATCTATAGTCACTACATTTAATCGCACTCCGCCAATGATGTCCCAGGACTCGATCTCGAACTCTCATCATTTTGTCTTGAGGGGATAATGTCCTGAGGGGATTATGTCTTGGATTCATTACAAATTGGCACAAATTAATTGCAAATAAGGGGGGAATCACAAGGACAGATATGTCAAAATTATACTATTCTTAACTTGGTCATGGCGTTTGAAATTGGTCCGTGAAATATCTAAAAACAATTATGTTTCTGGTTGCTATCTCATGGATTAAAAGCTCAATTGCAAACGACTCAATATCTAGCGAGAGCCAATGTTCGCCATCTAGCGAGAGCCAAAGAAACTACGGGTGTAGGGTAGAAAATCATAGCAGAAAACGATGAGCTGTCTTGTTCACAAACAACAGTATGGATATGATTCCTGAGAGATAAATACATACTCGTATGTATTTAGCCACATATATGTTGTTTGATAAGAACTCGCATCTCAAACGATGTGTTTATAAAATCACAGCAACAGAGGCCGATAGGAAATTCAATCATTCTATTTCATCCAAATCAAAATAGGTATTGGTCGAGATTAATGCATACGACTGTGTGTGTGTGTGTGTGCATTTGTGCAGTAGAACATTATTGATAAACGGCTTGTTTTATAATGCCTTATATAAGCAACACGAACCTAAAAGATATATCACTTGGCCCAGCTCCTGTTTATTACAGGATCTTTATCACTGATAATAAATGACGTCCATTTATAGATGATTTATATTAAGGAAGCAACTAACTATTATCATGGAACATATTAAAACATCATATGTTATCTTGTATTAATTTAGTAAAGTATATTATAGCCGATAACAACAACAACGACAGTTGCAACAGCAGCAACGACAACAGCAATAGTAATAATAAAGCATGCGTATATGTGCACGTAAACGTGCTCGTGCACGCACACTCGTATTTTATTATATAACGTTCATACAAATTGAGCTAAAATATTAAATTTTGACACAATCACGGAAATTTGCTCATCTAGCTCTTAATTACTAGGTAACAAAATTAATATTTAATACAACAGATGAGCCACATTCGATTCTTCCTGAAGTCACTCACATTAAACAAGGGCCGCAATACGTGTATTTTATTGACTACCTAATCCCAAGCACTATTAGTGTTCCAGTAATGTGTCTTTCGGCGTATAGCAAATAATTATAAAATGTTCAACATTTAAATGGCGGATATAAATCGGTATGAGCTAGTCTATATTTGGTATTTGGGATTGCTGTTTACTGCCACTTTTGTGCACGTGGCAGGATAGATCGGCCGAGCGACCTCCAACGGTAATCAAGGGAAGTCAAAGATGAAACACCCTTCAGATAGGTGTATGCCCACGATGCGATTCAACGCCGATGGTAGTGATATGTGATCGAACGCGTTGCCATATAAATGGATGGATAAATGGAGCAGATCTACCAAACACTCCACCTAATACCATGTTAACCTTAATAAGTTAGCACGCAACTAGGCCAGAACATCGATCCAACGCGCTTCTGTGGGTTTCATCCATAGAACCTCTCCGTAAAGATTGAAGAAATCAGTGCAGAACAAGGTGGCTCCACGATGTAGGCGGTAGGGCGGTTGATTAGAGACCGATAGCATCTGGGTTCAAATCCTCGTCGGGCAATGTCTGAAGGGTGTTTCATCATTCAATTCGCCTGATTACATCTGTAGCCCCCGTGTGCAGCAATAACAGCTTCGGGAAGAAGCTATGGTAGATTTCGTATTTGAATCCAAAATACGAGAAGACAAATATTCCTATTTAGTAACTAGATCTCAATATTAGATCACGCGGGCTCATTGCGTAGATATCGCCATCCTCATTAGATAGATCTGGCATTCAAATATTGCAAAACCTTTCCTTGCCAGTCAGCAATGTGTATCTGATGTTCGTTGTACCCAGACTGCAGCATATCTGGGTCACAAGTAAAATGGCGCCCTTTAAAAATGTCATATGATCTACTGGGTCGGTTTAATGACGTCATTCACGCGATGAATGACCATTAGGTCCACGTTGGTGTAGGCGGTGCATGTCGGATCCGGTTTGCAATTAAAACAGGCCGGGATCCGCTCGCGGATTTGTTTCCTGGTGGTTCACGCTCCACGTACTGTCAGTTTGTTTGGGCACTTTTTAGTGCTGGCGAAAAGTTATTCTGTATGAAAAATGGCGGCTCCAGAAATAGTTCGTTAAAAATGGACTTCTTTCTATCCGTCAACGGCGCCAATTAGTGATATACCGAGGCACGTGCGTTTGCACAGGTCTGTTTATGAGTCTGAGTCCACGACCACATTCGTGAACCTAATACAGTAGAATCTCGACATAAAACTCCGATAAGAAATTAAAGCAGATAATTATATACACGCCAACAAGGGAGATGGTCTATGTGCATCATGGCGGTGTCGTCTTGGCCTAACTCGTAGTACGATTGATCACAGACCTCCAACACCTGGGTTCAAACTCTTACCGGGATATATCGTGAAGAGGATGTTTCATCATTAACTTCAGCCCATTACCTTTGGCCGTCAAACATCATCATACTGATCTCCCACTTTAATAGTCTGTCATTTGTAGAAATATATTAATTTCTGGATTACTATTCGCAATTGGAAAGTAGAACTATCCAATGAATGGTTATATCCGTATTATTATATATTGGTACAGGGAAATGTGTCAGGCTGTTATTGTGGGTTTTTTTTTCAACACATATGTTCAATGGATGTGAAAAGTCCTGGTAAGGTCTTTATTTCAGCCAATGAACATGTGTAAGATCAAATGCCATATGTTGGATTCAATCCGGGGGCCTCACAGTTTCTAGTTTCACCACCTTACTAACGAGCCATCATGACCCATTAGGAATAGATGAAATGCTCACATGATGACAATTGTAAACAACTGGACCAGACACAAGTCACGCTAGAGTTGGTGATGATATATTATTACTCCCTGGGAACAACATTGGGTGGCACCCAAGATGAGGGGTGCTGTTAATGGCATCTGCCCCGAACTTACAGGACAGGTGTGTTTTCGCCTGTCAATTGCACAGCTGTTTTGATTCGACTGTGTTCTACCTGGATGTGACTTCGATTTACAAGCGTGCAGGTTAACATAGTAGTTAGCTCTCTCTCTCTCTCTCTCTCTCTCTCTCGTGAACACACACAGAGAGTGAGAGAGAGGGGGAGGGGGGGCTTCACTATTTACTGGTCACAATTAGAATCTTGACGACGGAAATTTAAATAAACTTAACTAAAATACACTATCATTTGCTGCCACCTATCGACTGTTTCTAGCTTCTGACGTCATTTTATTCAGTAATCGACCAGTACTAGAATGTAATTGTCATATAATTTAAAAGTGTGCCTCTCATTCACCAATAAATGTCCCCCGCCCCCAAAAAACAACAACATAACAACATGGTATAATAAACAAAGCCAACAGCCATATAATTCATGCTAATCGGAATCAATCATAACACATCTTCACTTATAATGTTCTCCGCCAACGCATTAATAACCGAATTAAGTAAGTAATTATGTATTCCACGATCTGTCCATCTATCGACATTTGTGAGAAGCAATTCTAACAACAGGATGTTTATCAATCATTAACTGTCTATCATAACAGCAGATTGGTAAAAATATTGCTCTGCCCGTAAAACAGGTTTATTTATAGTGGCTTATCTGTGAAATGGTAATATTTCTTTTTTATGTACACCGTAAATATCCTGTTTATATTATTTCATCTCTGTCTCTCTCTCTCTCTCTCTCTCTCTCTCTCTAGCTGTGCGCGTGTGCGTGTGCGCGCGCGCGCGTGTGTATTTATCTGATTATGTGTGGTGAATATCACCACAAATAAGCTTGTGTGTATGTAAATATTCGATAGTCAACTGGAAAATAGATCTTATTGTCAATATATCAGGTAGTAGGTGTGTAAGAAACAATTTCAAATTCTGGCCTATTTTGGGCATTATATAGAATTAATTAGATATGGTTCATGTAACTTAACAACTGCACTGTGTTAAGTATTACAACGGAAATTGGTAATAAATATGAACGGATCACTTTTATATCTCTGTTATTTACATCCGACTTGTTACCTGTTTTACTGCCGGTATATTCCAGATATTTAACAATATCCTATTCTCTAGCTACTGACTGTGTGTTTACTTTATTTCATTACCAGATCCTCCGTATTTCGCCAAGTTTAGTCTCACTAATAACACAGACTGAAGGTAGCTTTAGACAAATCATCAGCATAAAATGGCGAAAGCTGAAAAATCCTGACAATTTTACAAAATATATATATATATATATATATATATATATATATATATATTATATATATATATAGTTATGTGTGTGTGTGTGTGTGTGTGTGTGTGTGTGTGTGTGTGTGTGTGTGTGTGTGTGTGTGTGTGTGTGTTAGCTGTGTATAATAAGGCACAGGCACAGAGAATCTCGAACCGTGAATTCAAACTCTGGACGTTTCTTCAGGGGACTTTTCTGCTAAGACATATGTTATGTCTCACCAGTCCCTGGTTTTCGCAGGTCGTTCGGTCCATTTAGCTTTTCGTGTGCACAAGGGCAGCAATTTGACTTTCCACGCTATTTGATGTGTTTTGATCCAAAAGCTTAAAGTTTCGATACCGACAACACCTCCCAAAAGGGTGTATTTAATATTGGACAACGTATGTAGCCACACCTCGGTGATACAGTTAGCAAGCAGAACCCATGACCTAATGATGGCTGTGTCTCTATACAGTGTTATTTTATTTAGTCCTCCCCCGTTATCCTCTACGATGCCAAAATAAATTAATGTTATGATAAAGATGTAACAAAGATAGCAATTAGATATCGGATCTTCTTTTGAGAGTGACCTCTTATAGCACGATGATGGACCTGTAACAGACTACAGCCTCAGTGTCATCGATGTCGTGGGTGAGTGAGTGAGTCAGTCAGTGAGTCAGTGAGTGAGTCAGTGAGTGAGTCAGTAAGTGAGTCAGTTAGTGAGGCCGTCGGTGAGTCAGTCGGTGAGTCAGTCGGTGAGTCCGTCGGTGAGTGAGTCAGTGAGTGAGTGAGTCAGTGAGTGAGTGAGTGAGTGAGTGAGTGAGTGAGTGAGTGAGTGAGTGAGTGAGTGAGTGAGTGAGTGAGTGAGTGAGTGAGTGAGTGAGTGAGTGAGTGAGTGAGTGAGCGGCTGAAAGACAAAGCCTTGGATATGGCTCAGGAAAGCGACCCTGTTCGCGGAATCTAATCCAGGAAGTCGTGATGAATAATCTCTTCCGGGTACTGGATAGAATGTTCAGTGTGTACAGACCTAATAGGATCTGCTGATTATTCATCTAGATTATCTATTATGTTATAAAAATTATATTTCACAAATTTCGGTGGTTAAATTTG
>JAODUP010000056.1:657500-775000 GCA_025642065.1 Paralvinella palmiformis | reverse complement strand
TGTTGTTTACAGACAGACAGACAGACAGGCACAGACAGACAGACAGACAGACAGACAGACAGACGGACAGACAGACAGACAGACAGACAGACAGACAGAAACACAGACAGACAGACAGACAGATTCATTCACTCACTCGCTCGCTCGCTCGCTCGCTCGCTTAACTAATTAATCACTCAATAACCCATTTTTCTGACCCATTAAGTATTCGACATAAAATAAATATAATAATCAGACCCATAGAACTGCCAGTTATGCATCACGTATCATTATAGACAAATGAAGCAAATGAGAAAAAAATAACACCAGTAGCAGCAGCAGCAACAACAACAACAACAACAATACTAATAATAATAATAATAATATAAATTTAATCAAGTGCTCATACTAGAAGAAGCCACCCAAACCATACGTATAGTCAAACCTCAATATGAGCTGCTTAAAGCCGATTTAGAAATGTCAAAAGAATTGATTTTACTCAAAACTTAAAATTATAATTTTTAAACGATGTTACATTACTATGTCAACTTGTTCCAAAAGCTGGTAGCTGATAAACTAAACACAAAATAGCAGTCTTACTTGAAACGATTGAGTGAGTTACTGCCTTTCTTATCCTCGGCACTGATTTTGTTATAAAACGTGATCACAAAACATGTTATCAAAACATGTTATCCCTGGTCGAAACATCCCCCAGACATGATCTGCATTCTACCACCAGCTGGACTAATGGAGCACCCGAGGTGAGGACGAAACACGGACCACATCACCTCAGATATGTGGTTGATTTTACCATGCTGTCTGTCATCGATGGATCTACGAGCTGTCAACAAAACAGCCAAATCAATAAGTTGTTTTACTAGTAGCGAATTAATTATAGTTTTTTTGTTGTTGTTCTTTTTTTAAGAATCGCTATGACACGGTTCAGATGTTCGGGTACTTATCACTTTCCAAAGGTGGTTGATGTTTCAATAATATTTATATATGAGAGTGAGTTACAGTAGTCTATGCGAGATATAATAAAGACATGGATCACTGTGATCAGTGTTTTCTATGTCAACAATGGTGTTTAGCTGCAGATGTTCTTAAGATGGTAGAAAGCAGCTGTACATCCTGATATGACGTGATCATTTATATTGATACACTTGTCAAAAGGCATTCCTAATTTTTTTTTACTTATACACACACGCGCGCGCCTGCACGCACACACACACACACATACACAAAACTGGTGTTTTACAATTTTGACACGATGTCATGAATACTGCTAAGTCTGAGATATCCACTTTATTAAATCTACTACTACTACTACAACTAGTATTACTACTACTACTACTACTACTACTACTACTATTACTACTATTAAAATGAAGCATATGTAGCTGGTAGCGTAGTCTGCCAGAGACCTCTACCATTTCGGCTCAAACCCAGGTCGAGCTCTTTCTGAAGGGTGTTTCATCGCACACGTCGCCTCATTACCTTTAGTGACCATTCGGTCCATATAGCATATCGTGTGCACCAAAATTGCCCGTAAAACAGTAATTAAACCATGTTCTCTGTAAATGTCGGTGGTATATCAAGGTACGACTTACGTTCTTTAACAAAAGAAAATAAATAAATAGGAAAGATAATCTTATAATAAACGATCTTTAGACAGTTTTTTATATGAATAAGTATGTTTGTCAGAGAGACACACACGCTCACACCACACACACACACACACACACACACACACACACACACACACACACACACACACACACACACACACACATACACACACACAATATATATATATATATATATATATATAAGAACATTCCTAAACAGTGTGTAATAATCAGTCATTTGCTGGGATATGCTTAGCTTAACAATGACATTCTTATTTACTCTAGAGATGGCTCAGGTTGTTACAATTGTCATAGTTCGTTTGCCAAATGGCGCCACATCACCTACAGAAAATCCCCGCAATGCCGACGTCATATCGACGAGAAGCTGATAGAACTCCGTCGACAATAAGACATTGTTCAGTGGATCCGGTCACGTGCCTCGCTAGTGATACGGTAAACATATTATGCATGTCTCGATTCAGAGCTCTTCAGCGGTTTAATGGCGGCGTGCGGGTTACTTTAAACCGGCCGTCCTGCTGGGGTTTGGGTGTGATCCACCGCGAAACGAGCATCATCCGCATGGATTGGGAATCGCCCCCTGCCAAGGCTTATCGGGATACGAACGTTGTACGACCTGCGCGCGCATCCTACAATACGTCACCAATCACGCGCACAGCTGATCCATCTTCATTTACCCGAGAGACGATAGTTATTAACTAATTGCTCTTAGAAAAATTCAAATAAATAAATAACGGTTACGTGTTGGTTGTGGTTTTTATTGATGGCTTTTTCCTGTTTCTAGTTGTTACTACAGTTTTTTCTAGCCGCATTTGTAATACGTTCGCGCCACTCTGTACCGCACTTCCCAACCCATGCTGTTTAAGGAACTGCGCAGTTTAAATCTGTGCCGATTGCGTGCCAATTACATGTGCAACGGCTCGTACCGAGTTCGGTGCTAGTCGTTTATTTTTAGCCGCCGATAAATAGCCGCTCCGATAAAACGAATCCACCCACTTCTGAGCTTGTCCGCCATAATCGGCGCTTGTTCTCGATGCCGGATCAAATCAGATCAGTGGCGCCCTCTAGTCGTTGCTGCTAGTGGCGTCCCCAGCTTGGCACGGTAACTAGCGTTCCGCTGCCAGGTGGCTCCACTCGTCCAACTCGGCGGTGATGACAACGCTAAATCATGATGTGTTCCAGTGCGATCTCTCTCTATCTCTATCTCTCTTGCTGTGTATATCTAGATCGTGACCTCTAATTGCGGTGCGATCCAAGTACGGAGACTGGATATCTAAAGCTGGCGCGGGCAATAACACGGCTTCGTTCATTTGTTCGCAAAAACGGGGCCACCGAATGGAGGAGAGATGTCCGAGCGGTAGCTGGTTAGGGCGGGACTTTCTAATCCGGGATATCCAGATTGTTGGCATTTTATTTGCCATTGTTGGCCTCGTTGTTCCGCTCTTGGCGCCTAATCAGCTCATTTTGGCGAAGGTTGCCGCCTCCGTCTGAGATACTCTGACGCCGCCTTGACGCTGAAAGAACACGCCAATCCTGCCGGCTCCGGAAAAAATCCACTAAACGTAGATTGTAGCCGGAACATGGATTGTTTCGTTCGGCACTAAACAAAGCCACCCCACAGCAACAACCATAACTGTTCCCCATAAAATCCATACCCTCTGGTTACAACTAAGTCCATGCTTAACATAAGTGTGTGTGTGTGTGTGTGTGTGTGTGTGTGTGTGTGTGTCGGTTGGGGGTTGGGGGGGGGGCTAGCCTTAAGCGATGGTCCGTTGATCAGTGACCAACGAATAGTAAAAACAAATTTAAAAAAAATAACAAACAAACACAAAAACAAAAGCGCGAAACGCAGCAAAAATATGAAACAACGACGCCCAAAACATTTAATTATGCACGGAAGAATGATTTCAAATGGCCGAAATCAAGGTTTTTAACAAGAAAATGTGTTAAATTTCAAGGATTTTCATGTCGGTTTTAAAAAAATAAATGAGCAAAATTATAGTGCCTCAGTTTAAAAAAATAAAATTAGAATTCTCTTTCATCTATGAGCCAAAAATGTATTATCGCATATTTCGATCCTAATGAGTGGTTATTGCATCACTACAGACAGACATGAGACCTACTACCATCAAATGTGACAATAGATTCTGCTCGTCTGTCTGGATACCACGCTATAAGTTTCAACTCTTAACAATACATCTTTTTAAACACATCAACAATTAACTAGTGTTAAAAATGAAACAATAAACTGCCAACGCCTTATACTTAACTGATGTCTCGTTGATGCCCGTTAATGGCAAATAATTACTGTCAAGGGCTATCTTTGAAAAGTGCAAAGAAAAGATGAACTAAAATATTACTTTAAATAATCTGATTATAAACGACCCAGATTTTCTCTAAGGTCCTCCCCATTTATAGCGATATCTCCTCATAACTGGTCAATTTTTTAAGCCGCTTCTGTTAGAACCAATGAAATTTAGGAAGGACCAGTTACGTTTGAGATTAATTGGTCCTGGTGAGCAATAGACTTTTGTTCCATATTTCTAATCCTGGGAAGTGTCGTCCGTCTTGTATATTTGGGGAAAATATTCATAAAATAATTCAAAATTACTGAATATTATGATGTAATATTTTGACTAAATAAACGTTTCTCAGCGGGTGATGATGATGATGGTTATTATTATTATTATCATCATCATTATCATCATTGTCGTCATCATCATCATCATCATCATCATCACCACCACCATCACCACCACCACCACCATACTACTTATTATTACCAAAAGCAGTACTATGTATTTTGTCATATTGCGTCTTTTGCACATAATATTTAGTGATTGGTGCCAAGCGCCCTATCCCAAATTCCTGGAGAAAAACAACCACCCCCCCCCCCCCCCCCGGTAAGAATTCCTTTGGCAAATAACAAAAAGCGAACTTGTATAATGATCGATAATAGAATGATAGTAACGACGTGCCGCTTATATCCTGATATGTTCTGGATTAGGCGAGTTACTGCTGCGTGGACGGAAGCTGACGATATAATGTTTTACATTCCAGAACGATTTGTCTGGCGAGTTGTCAGTCTTAGCGTTGATGGCGATCAGATGTCCGAAATAAACATTGAACTGGTGTGTGTGTGTGTGTGTGTGTGTGTGTGTGTGTGCGTTAATACGGATCGGGTTCACAGGGTGGATCTGTCGGATAGACGTGACATAGATAGAAAGATAAACACGGATAAACACGGTGATTGGCTACACGTTGAAGTGGGTTACATAGACATACGGATGTTGATTGGTAGAATTTCTTACTATTTAACAACCTATGAAAAAATTCTGATATTAAATCTTATTGCCATTTCTGTCTAGTTGACTGGTTCTCTGCCTTAATGACCGTCTAGTCGACGTGTCTAACCCCTTCTAGCCGGCTGTAATGTCAGAATGACATCCTGATTAGTTAAGCTTAAGCTATACTGTCTAATGAATTATAATAGCTAAATGGCTAACCGTTTCACGTTTACGGTTGTATAGTTCCTTTGTAGTTTGTCGGTTGTCTTACTTCCGGGCTCCTAGATTGGCGTTGTTTGTCTAAGTTGTCTAACACCGTGATGTGGACTAATGGACCTACTGTCTAACTGTCCAACAGTATAACGATTTGCCCGTCTAGCAGTTCACGTCTCTTGTCTAACCGCTCATTACGTCCTACGGTATCACACACTAAAACATAATTATGCCGATGATATAATGATATATAATAGCCACATCGAGATGACAACATGATTACACATTGACACTCCATTAGCACACCTGTGGCATCCTCACCCGCATGGGTCAATGCCGACACAGCCGATCTAGACCCTTAACAAATCGCCACTGTACGCGAGTCGCCCGTCACCCGACACTCACCTAAATAAAGATACTTTATTGGCTAATGACATTATCTGATTTCAGCATTTCGCGATTTATGGCCGCTTTAATAAAGCACCATCGCTCGTAGATTGGCGTTTAATGGGGCTCACCTTGAAGTAATGTGCCCAGCTCCGGTGGGAAACGCTTTTGAATTGCAAAGAATCGTTGCTAGTCGAGCTGCGGTGCTCGCAGAAGGTGGGCACTATATCAAGACGATAATAACACAGCGAATGACACAAATATGGGAAGATTTACACATTTGGAATGCGCTTTGTTTTTCTCGTGTCTTTGGGCGTGGCTCACACTCTCGTTGAGTTACCCGCTGTTCACAGTCGGCGGCCACAAACTCGAAACGCCTGATGCCAAGAAACGGAGTAATTAATTTTTATCAACGCAACTGATTTAAATGGTGAATTGTATGATTAGACACTACGTGGCGTTGATAAATAACTCCCCAACGTCGTTAGTCGGTTGTTGACATGGGAGGTTGATTGTGGCGCCCCAATCGTGTTTTTTAAGAATTAAAATGTTAACGTTCAATCGTTGGACATCGTTAATTAATTAATTACGAGAAGTTCTAGAGCATGCTACGTTGCACACACATGTTATGTAAAATCTACTTGTAAGTTTTAATGCATGTTTCTTGCAAGAGTAAAGAAACCATCAAGCAATTATACTGCTCATCGAGGTATTTGCGATCTTAATTCCGAACGAACCGGCCCAGGATACAATTTTTTTATATAGCCGCTGTATAATCGTCTCGCAATAATTGTTCTCTTAATTTATGATAACAGATGTCAGATGGAATTGACAGTCTCCTCCGAATAAATTACACGTCAATGCGACTAAGCATTCGCCAAAAAAACGTTATCTGGTGCCGACGTTGAGGTTGGGACGAACTAAACCCAACCACGAACTGGATACGGATAGGAGTCGTTTGGCGGGCTGTGTTTGTCCATGGCTATACCGAGCGCCACCTACCCGCCATCGAGGGGCGCCACGTGGTGTCGTGGCAGTGAAACACGATATGAAAATATGTACTTATAAACATTATTTAATGATCCCGTCCGCTACATCTTGCAACCTAAGCCGAACCTTATGGCGCCCAACATTAAACAAACCAATTCTTGTTTTGCTTGGTAACTCATTAAAATAGCTAACCATTCGCCGTCAGTAAACTCTCCCACTTCGTAAACGTTGTCTATTGCGAACCGGTTTTTGCCAAATTAAAATTATTTGTTTTATTAGTCAGAAGGCACATTATATATATATATATATATATATATATATATATGCTCGAATATGGGAGCTCACTTTCGTTAGCAGCTTTCGTGGTTCAGTTTTCACTAAACAAGCCACAGGAACAAAACAGGTTTTTTCCACATTTCTCATAGCCACTATTAAAACTCGAATATCGCATGTCAACATAAAATTGATATGTCATGATATAGCCGTGACGTAGAGGGTTGGATTTTTATAGCATGATTCGAATTACATACGTAAACAGTACAAGTGCTATGTAATCTGTCTACGAGCATATTCCAGCACCAGGTGTGTGCATATATTTCTATGGCATGTCACCTGTGCCAACCGACAGACATCAAATAATTGGTTTATTACTGATACAAGTTGCATTATGAATGTTGCGTAATTAGATACAGTCAAAACTGGCGTATCTGGTAGCTGATGCGCATTTAAAGATAATACATGGGGATGCCATTTTGTGTGTGCATACCGCTCCGGAATGCGTTAGATTGTTTTCGTCTTGGTTTGATAATATCACGCCCACGGCCGGTCGTTTAAAAAAAAAAGTAAACGTCTTATACGACTTACTGGCTGACTGAGCACCTGATCTACCAATCTATTTGATCAACTTTTTTCACAATACACTAATTTTTACATATTTCACACACATACACACACACACACACATCATTCTCCCAGTGTATCGCCCATCTTTCGCTATCTATCAAGTTTATCCTCTAATTTTTAAATACCTATAATGAATAACTAGTGTAAGCCAAATGATTCGCATGCGGTATCTGTTATGACTGTACTCACAAATATTTTCAAATCACTCAAAACCTCCCTGACATGTTTTCACGACATTTTGTCCCAGGTTACCCACTACAAGTCAAAATACGCCATTAAAACCCAAAATGGTATCCTATTCGCTTATTAAGCGTATGTCACACTTCCCAGTCAGACCCTTTTAACTGGAAATATTCTTTCACCCTCCTCTTATCACCCACATCTGACAAATCCAAGGCCCACACAATGTACTTTTAGTTAATGCCAAACCACTCAATCTCTGGTTCAGAAATGTTACCTCAATATATCGACCAGTGACGAGTACAATTCATCGCACACAGCTTCTATTTATTGTTAAGCGATTATACTGCCGCCAAAATTTAATTCCCGAACACTGATCTTTTCATTTTTGTAATCCTTAGGGCGTAACTTTGATAATTTGCGCGTAATTAAAGTATAATATTTAACTAAAAATAAATTCAGTTCCCTATTTGGATATAATTTACAACCTTAGAAAACTAAGAATAAATGAGCGAAACTATGGCTAAAAGTAATAAGGTCAAACGTCATCGGAATGCCCGCTTTATTTCTTACCACTATAGCAGACGATATGCGTAAACTTTAATGTTTAAGCATATCTTTTGCATATCATTTTCATTATATGAACAATATTTATTTACTCAAGATTAAGGTATGAAATATTTTAGCAGTTTACTAATTCTATTTATTATTATTAGATTAGATCTACTTCGCACATGCATGTCTTTGAATTTAATCTGTTATTGTATGATATATGGTGGTTACCACACAACGTCATATACACACTGTCATAGGTTTGGTGGAACAGAGCCTTTTATCAAGTAAAACATGTGCAGGATTATATTTTAATTAGATTACCGTTTGAAACCTTGCATCGTATGAGAAAAATATCCGAAAATCAGGGTGAATCGTCATTCAGATTTTGGATGATGATGATTGATGTTTTACGGCCACTTTTGTGCACAAGGTATGCTAAATGAGCCGAGCGACCTCCAAAGGTAATGAGACGAAGTGAAAGACGAAACAACTTTCAGATATGCCCACGCCGGGATTCGAATACGGGTGGTAGTGATCTGTGGTCCAGCACGCTACCGCTAGACTTTGGAGGACGCACGCACACGTGCATATACAACATGTGTGCATGCGTGCGTGCCTGCGCGCGGGCACGTGTGTGTGTGTGTGTTTGTTTGTTTGTGTGTGTGTCGACTGCATTGAACCACAAACGATTTATTGATTCTACCTCCTATGAAATTGTGGTATTAAATAAATAAAAACAGATACCTGGCAATAGACGGGCTAACTTTGCCCACCAACCTCGTCTTCACTCTACCCAGATCCCATTAACTTCTGTGACGTTAGTGAGAAATCGTTAAGATGTTCCAGGTAAGATTTGATTTGAGAAACAAACAAATCTAATGCTACGGTAAATACGTTGACAGGTGATATTTTTAATCTATTGACAGATGTTGCCAGTTGGTATCATCTTTATGACATCTAGTCACGTCGCAAGAATGGGTGTTTCATTGATTACACGTATATATATATATATATATATATATATATATATATATCGAACCACGTAGAGATGCGCGGTAGAACAAACCGGAAGCACGTTATGATGAAAAGTGGAGCCAGGCTACATCGTGTCTCCTGCTGAATCCTGCAGCATAGGGACACTGATATACACGTCATTGCGATACAGGCTGTCTGGATTTAGACATCTGATTGTGAGAAATCGAATCACCAACTAATTGGATGGCAGGATTAACGACTTTCCGGATCCTTATATGGCTAGTCATGTGATGTCTGTATACAATCGTACTAAACACTGTTTTGGTCTGGACAGTATCTTTGCTGGAGTTACGTTATGAGTAATGGCATGACTGTGTTGACAGCTGATAACGACCAAATTGCAGATCCCAGAGGGTCGTGTCATGGTATGAGTCCTATCGGTTATATCCTGTCTTATCTCTCCGTTCACATAGAAAATAATGCATTATGATTATAGGGTGATTTCGCCATACTCAATTACGGGAACTAAACTCTGTGGAATGGAGTCCCTTCATAACATCTACAAGAGAAAACTGAGTTTTAAAAAACAGGACACGACTGATCTCAGAGCGGGCGGCTTCAAATGGTATGAAGGACATATGTGTTTGGCCACCATTATTGGGTGTTCTGGGGAATAAAAAAAAATTGGAAACATGTATTTTATATATATATATATATATATATATAT
This sequence comes from Paralvinella palmiformis, assembly GCA_025642065.1. Classification (NCBI taxonomy): domain Eukaryota; kingdom Metazoa; phylum Annelida; class Polychaeta; order Terebellida; family Alvinellidae; genus Paralvinella; species Paralvinella palmiformis. Next base: position 765,158 of record JAODUP010000056.1, on the reverse strand, counting down.
ATATATATCCATACCCGTACACCCTGGAAGCCACGTGCTCGCGTAAGTGAAAAAAATAAACGATTACGTAAATGTGACTATAGGTAAACAAATGGGCGGAGCCTGCTATAGGTTTGTGGGCGGAGCTAACTACGTTAATGGCACACGCCGAGTTATTTGTTGACAATCAGCTGTTTGCGTAGCAAAAGGCTCCACTTGATAGACGCAGTCGGTCCTGGCAATAGTCTGAATGAGTGGAAATCTCAGAGAGAGAGATACTTTTATTACTGCTAACTGAGCTACTACAACTGGAGGGCAGACGATTCTCCGGAACTCGACCGATTCGTCGAACATCCGCCATAATTGTGTTTTGAACGTCCCTCTCCGCGTACGTATGTGTATATATAGATATATAGAGTTAAGTGTGCGTCATATAGCGGGGGCGGGCGCGTGGCTACGCGCGGCCACGGCGCACGTATATAAGGAAGGCCTGTCTTCAAGAAGTTGACGATTCTCACCCGGTGGTGACTTCTTTTGGCTTCAACTCGCTGTTACGATGTTATGATTCTGGGCAGGGAAAAGCATTTAGAAGGACATTGCTCTTTAGTAAACTGCTCAGACTTGGATTGTGTACTTGTCATTTGTCGTCAGTTTGTTAAGCTTATTGACATTCGGACGAAGCACGCTCAAGATTAGCCATTACTGTAGCAATTATTGTTCTGGTTGCCTCTGCCATAGCTATTACAATGAATGGCTGGAGTAAAGTAACAGTGATATTTAAACATAGCTAATCCCTGTGCTGAATGAGCTTCTTCAAAGGCAGCGGGCTCCACTACCTCTTCTCGCCAAGCCGTTTGTAGTTTGACCATTGGCAATTTACTCTTCCTCCGGCGGAGAAGGGCTTCAACTGGTGTGGAAATCCGTGGAAATGTGAAGTATGGGAATAGGACCGTGAAAATCACACAAGAGGCGACGTTGGCAAGGTGAGAAAGAAGTGGTTCAAAATCGAAACGAGGTTGGCGAGCGAATGCGATTTCCGCCTTGGCACCACCCAACGTTGTTCTCCGCACCGACATCTCTTGCTTTCCAAGGCGGGACTCCTCGCCGCGAATGCGTGGCTGCGCAGTCACTGCCGAACTGGAAACCGTTGCCAGAAACGGCTGCTATTACTAAGCAGTGGCCGTTGTTGGGAAAACCTCTATTTTGGCTACAAAACGTTTTTCATCACCGACCGTTAGGAGCAACAGAGCTTTTAAGAAGTTTTCTCTTTGCGCCAGTCACTCGGGCACAGATATTTGTCGACGTTTATTGTTGAAAGAATGTGGGATTGGATCAGCTGACGACAGTTGGACGAGTATTCTCGACGCCTTAATCCAAAATAGGATTCTGATCTTTGTTCCCCATTTGATTTATCTGTTGTGATTTAAAATTGGAATAGTGGCTGACATGAAGGGATTTCTGGAGTCCGTAACGGCTTTGACAACTGTCCCGTCGTTGGACAGACCTGCGTCGGTGCTGCTCTTGCTTTTGTTCGGGTTATGTGCGTTCAACATTCCAAGCGGCACTTCGGCTTTCCAGTGCGACGTCTGCAATAGGAGTAGGTGTGCCGAGCCAGAGGACTGTCCTGGAGGGTTAGTCGTGGACCCTTGCGGCTGTTGCAGGGTTTGTGCCAAGATCGTGGAAGGTGAATGTGGCGGTTTATACGGACTGAAGGGCCGCTGCGACCAGGGATTATACTGTGCCATAAGTCCAAATCCTGGCTCGACAATTACCGGCCAAGAAGAAGGAATATGTAAAGGTATTGTGTCCCGTTTTTCTACACTTTGCGCGCGAAATTCAGTTGCACCTTAACTGCAGTATAATGAGTGAGTTTCGGTTGCCCTGAGCGCTTAAAGCACGGAATACAATTTCATTCCTTTGCCAGTGGCAACTTCGGCTCATCATGTACGGCTGTTCCCGATCATCTTTGATCTGGCCAGGCTTAGTGGATACAAAAGCAGATTTGTTATCCCATTTGCAGCATGTAGGTCGGAACAAGGTCTTATCTTTGGATGGGGCTTTCCCAATTACCACATTTTAAGCTGGCTGTAGATCGAGATGGTTTGAATGCAGAGTTTGGCCCCGAGCCAGATGATGTATCACATCGAAAATGTGTGTGTGTGTGCGTGTGTGTGGCATTGATCTATATACATATGTATTCCGGATCATTCTTACTTATTTTCCTCGAGTATGTTTGAATTCAGCGAATGACTAGAGAGCAATTCACAAAATGTGTATGTTGAAGGGGTTTTACCGGTTGCCAATCTGTGAGATACGTCAGTTTATTGCCACATATCGTAAAATATTAGATTGAGCTAATTAGATTCGAGTCCGTTAGATTTCTTCTTCTGTTTGTTTAGATATCAGAGTTTACGCTTTCGCAAACGAGTTGAAATTATGGACCTATTTGTTAACAAATGAATGACCTTCGGTGCAGATAGGATACATATCGTTTGTCAGAAGTCCTAGTATTTGAACAACTAGCAACTTTTCTGACTTTGATCCCCTGATGCGTCCCATATATTGTGTAACTCTCTCTCTCTCTCTCTCTCTCTCTCTCTCTCTCTCTCTCTCCATTATTACCTTAATTATCAGTCTGCTAGTGAGTGTATGTATGCATTTATCCAGGTGCGTGTGTCTGTCCCCTACACACTTAACTGAAACGTAAGTGTATTCTCTTCCCAGTACATTACCAGCTCTGAACATGACATCACAACCAACAACAATCACCAATCTCTAAGATGTCTAAATATTTCAGGACACGAAGAAACCAATAGAAATGTCATTATCATATCTAGCTGATGTATAATTAAGTTCTGATTTGCTTTCAATAACATTTACACGGTTCTCTGGCGCCCTCTTCAGTACTTGAGATAGGAAAGCTCACTCCTGCCCGACTTTGTCTGTCTCCACTTCTCTCATTCACGACGCCATCTAAACCGCAATTGACCCCACTTTTGACCTCGCTGTTGACCCGACAGTTGACTCCAGAAGTTTGGGACCATCAAGGGCCATTCCGTAGTAGACGGCCATTCTATGATATCCTTTTATAAATAACAAGAGCGCAGTAAGACACCATATTAACGATTGTCCACGTTAACGGCAATAACATGATACAGACGTCAAGTTGAAATATCTCAAGAAATAAACAAATTTTGTCACTCGTAGTTTCTGGCATTAAGTGTGACGACTGTATTGTGTATGTGTGCGTGTGTGTGTGTGTGCGTGTGTGTGTGAAATTACAAGTGTGATCTAGAATCTTCCGACTAGTATAAACTTGTACAAGAACCACGAAATTACGAATTAGTGCCTTCAGCACTGTGACCCAACTCGACATGTTTACATTCACCTTGAATATTGTTTTAGCTAGCGTAGACCATTCCTCTTGCCCCTATTATCGCCACAGCTTGTGGGTTTATTTAATATTACCCGGACGCTCTCAGATAAATATTTCAGTATCTGCCGATGAGCACTTGTTAATCAATCGATTACGTATCTTTATATCGCTAATTAGCAGTGACATTTGCGAATTACATTTCTTCTCGTCGCTTGAAATTCCTGACGCGCAGACGTACTGTACTCTCAGATGGTACATTTCAGTTATCATTCGGTTTTTGTTTGTTCAAGCGGCATACCAAGGAAACATAACATAGTCCGGTCTATGCTATCAACCCGTGCGCGCTCGCATATGTACTCTTGCAATCACATGCTATTGTCTGTCTATCCCTATGTCTGTCTGTCTGTCTGTCTGTCTCTCTATTTGTCTATCTCTCTGTCTCTCTCCCTCTCTCTAGTCTAGACCACTAACCCGTATTCTATTGTCCTTGAGATAACTAAATATGTTTTTGAAGGTTACCGGATGTATAGATTGAGATATTCTACAAATGGTGCCCACAGAACCGAGGAGCCATTTAAAAATGGCGTGACAAATAAGATATACTATAGACAAAAGATACCGTAGAGATTATTTAAAAAAACCTGCTAATAATTCTCAACTGTATATTTGTAATAATAGGAGTAACCCATTTAATAGAGTTGGTAGGCAGTTATATGTTGCTTCCATGTTAAAATCTGTTAATACTGAAATACCAACATCAAAAGGATATAAAATTGCTAACAGACGGACACTGGGGGCCATTCTATAGTAAAGACCACATGCTATAGTGTGTGTCTTGTGCATTTAAACATTAACGCACATAAACACTCAGACATCTGACAATTAAGCCATTAAAACATAACACAATTTATCATACCAGCTCTTACAAAAATTATACAATTAATAACTGGGAATATGCCAACAACAACAAAATGTGTTTCTTGTATATAATATATCCCCGTCTTTGATGGGGTTATTGAGAAGATTATGTAGAATCAATGAATTGATAACTGACGTGACTGATGATCCGTGTGTGTGTGTGTGTGTGTGTGTGTGTGTGTGATATGAATTAATTAACAAAAGGTTAAGGTTCTGCTGTGTCTACTGAGCCATTGCGTTTGGAGATAGCTTTTTGATATTCCATGCATGCACGCACGTGAGCACGCACGCACGTATGCATGCGCGCGCGCACACACACATACACACACGAGAGAGACGCACGGGAAAAAATCTGAACAGATAGAGAAAATCCAAAGCTATTTGGGACAGATAAGCAGGCAGACAGGCAGACATACAGAAATATATGCAGACAGACAGACATAGTGGCTCATCATTATCCGAAAGAAGTACCATTATTTGAAGTATGAATCAGTATGGAGAGACTAGTGAAGTCGGTATCTATGAGAGTACCACTTACTGGCAGACCGATGCTACTTGAAGGATGCTACCGAAGGACAACATCAGATAACAAAGATGACACCAAGTTGGATATCAGGTGTAACTAGGTAGATAAAGATACAGACAGAAATATACGCACAAACTCAGACAGGCGCACGAGCACACACGTACATAAAGATAATTGGATGTTTGGATGTCTGAGTGAATGGATAGATAGATGGATGGATGGATGAATAGGTGGATAGATGGATGGATAGGGGGAGAAGAAATGGCACTTCTAAATTAAATTTTCAACACATAAACCTAATAGTTATTCAAAGCTTTCCTATATAACTTCATATGACCATATCATTAACGCCACGTTATCATTATGAACTGCCCCCTACCCGATGATAACGACGATAACACACAGGATCCATTCTGGATGTAGACCCACAGTCAGCCCCCTGTCTAGGCTATGTGCTAGAAGGCGACTGAAATTCCGATAATTAGTGATAATTATTTTCAATGAGTCGCCTTCTGGCCCCAGGTTGGTGTCATTCTGCTCGTCAGAGCGACAAGTGACATCTGCCAGCGTTGATTTAATGGCTTCTTTGACTTGAAGTCCTTTCTCTTTCTTTATCTTCTTCTGCTTCTCTCTGCTGTTCTTGATGCCTGGATGCAAAAATTTTATGTCGTTTTCTCGAATCTTCGCTTTGTTTATTAATTATGTGAAATGTTTGTTTCGATAGCGCTCTCTCTCTCTCTCTCTCTCTCTCTCTGTGTGTGTGGGGGGCGGAATTTTGAATATATATATATATATATATATATATATATATATATATATACGAATGACTTCTTCTGTTCCGTCAAATGATGTAAGGATTAATTGAAAACTGAGTATTGCGTACTCGTGGAGAATCCGTTATAATGTTGCCCATCCTATATCTGAGCTAAGCCACACTCCAACAAATCGCATTTCGTTCTAGAAGAGGGCATATTATGGATATAGAAGACATTTCTGAATAGGCATTCCGAGTTTCCTATATGGGCCTACACTTACATACACCCCCCCCCACACACACACACACGAGCGCACGCACACACACCTTGTAGCGTGGAGTAGCGAGTAACACTTGTATAGGTAGGGTGGCCCAGACCAGCTTCCAGTTATCAGGGCGCGGCTGCCTTGGTTGTGATAGGAGTCGCATTTAACAATAACTGTAGGAAGTATCCCCTCTTAGACGTCTACAGTATTCCCACAATATCCCCACAAACACCCACCCAGTTCTAGGAGGTTCCCACCAGGCTAGAAATAACATCTAGGTCAAAGGAGAAAACTACATCGGACCTAGCGAGTAAAAATACTTAATTCCTTGTTCCTGGAAACAACAACATTGGTTGAGCAGATAGCCAGGATAGGCTGCAAGAATTTACACACACACACACACACACACACACACACAACATTTCTTCCAGTGTTTAGAGACTGGGTTGTTGGTTATAACTCAGTTTAGATGTTTATATATGCTATCGAGAAGGTGCTGCTTTCTCTGTTGTTTTTAAACAGTAGTATCTGTGATGTTAGAGTACAAGAATGGGGTTAAACAGAGTACAGGGTAATGTTAGACAGAGTACAGAATTATGTCGGGCAGAGCACATAATAATGTCTGACAAGGTACAGGTTGGTGTTAAACAGAGTACCGAATGATATATGACGAGAGAGGGGGGTTGCTGTTCAGATAGCCATATTTATTACAAGCTGATATATATGATTGACAAACTACAGAATTCCCCTGCCATATCAACATTTGGCATGAAGGTCAGGCAGATATAAATTATCATCATCACTACCAGCACTACCACGACAACCATCATCATCATCATCATCATTATTTCTAGGTGGCACAGGTGAATAGTATGAGAGTACCTGTTGTTTGGGATTAGCGCGTGTTTAGAATGACACCTATGGAATGATCAACTAGGTGTTTGTCTAAATAGTTGTAAAAGAAGGTAATCTCTCTCAAATTCACCCCCCACCCCCCCCACACGAGATGGACAGCCTATAATTAAATACCCTGGCTTGTTTTCACTAGGATGAGAATACTATTGATGTTGGTTCTCTTAAAATCTCTGTTATCGTCTGTTATACGGAGTAGTCTTTTATGAACCCCATCGGACAGTGTAGGGATGGAGGTCGGATAGGAGATTCGGCTTTAGAAATCAACTTTGAAAATGTTTCTCTGATATATGACATCTTAGCGCCATACATACGCATGCACTCATAAATACAGTGAGACGTTTTAGTTTTTTATCTATTTAATCCACTGATAAGCAACCTCGATAATGCAAACGGTATTCCTAACATTTAGTACTAGTGCCTTTTCAAAACAACCCTCACCTCACCCACATGTACAAGTACACACACGCATGCATGCACGCATCGTTCAAGAAAGAGAGAAGTGTGCATGCGTGCGTGTTTAGTGGCGGAGTAGACTACACACACACATATATATATATAGATAGAGAGAGAGAGAGATGGGTGGATGAATGTTGTTTAACGACACATCGGCACAATTTAGGCCATTCAGTGTACTAGAACGTTTGGAAATAAAACCGTATTGAAGATTTTATATAAAAGGTTAATAAGCCGGATATCTGGCATCGATAAAAGCTATTTATAAGCTAACATGTAAATTGTTAAATGTAAAGGATAAATATGTAAACAATACGTTGGTGTATAGATGTATAAGGTTGTTAAAAAAAAGTAGAGAGAGAGATCAATTTTGATTAATATACTCGCGAACATCATGATGTGAAACAATTTCTTCTGTATTTTTGAAGGGGGGATAGAGCAGCGGGAGTCAACAGAGTTACACCGCTTGGCGGCTGTAATGATGTCGCAAATTATGCACTTTACGAAAGGAAACACAACAACCGCTAAAGCCCCAACATCCAATGAATGATCCAGTGATATTCTCCTTACATTGCCGATTACAATGACCCCCACGACACGAAGTCCACGGGCAGTACAATATATTTCGTACTGAATCACTGTGTGATATACCTCAGCAAAATATCGTGTAGTAAGTATTTCAAAGCCCCATGTTTTTTTTACTCTGTATTAGAGAACGATTGCATTAGAATAATAAGTGTTCAATTGAGTGCTTTGTAAACTGTTCGTTGGCGGCTTACTGATCGAGTGTATTGGGCCGTAGACATTTAGCTGTTTGTGAGTTATTTAAGAGAATGTGTTGGATTTGGATTTATAATCAAGGTTACCTGTATCAGAACCTTACCTGCTCAGTTGTGTGCGTAGTAGTTTGTATGACTTGTCGTCGAGTATTACTGAAGTCTAAACTATTTCGGGCTGTTTAACCGTGCACGCATGCGTGGGTGCGTACATGCAGGTATGCGTGTGTGTGTGCGCGCACACACGTAGTTCCACCTTTTTACGATAGACGATTACAATGCTATTACTCGCAACGAACAATACAATCCTCGCTTCTCTATACCATATCACACTATCTGACATCTTAACGCTAAACACCGATCTGGCTCAGCTCCAATACCGACTTAAGGTTATGTACTTGGCTGATACATATCTCTTACAACACCGTCATAACTAACATTATGGGTACCGATTTTAAACAGTCTCTAAACGCTATAAACCACACATATATGTGGTATCCTCTAACAATAAACACATATCTCTGATATCTGTACGGCATTAAGCTGCCTAGATACAGTAGACATAATGATATAACCCACCACCACCACCACCTCCCCGCATCCGTGTTTGTTCGACTCGTATAGAAAGACATCGTAAGACGAACCCGAGTCTCTCTCTCTCAACATTTCACCCCTTTAGATTATTACACGACCAACTGTCTTTTAAATGGAGCTTTTTGCTCCGCAAACTCACGGTGACCGAATTCCTCAAGGAAGTAATTCCCTAATAGGGACATTTTCTTAGTAATGTCATATCGTGCGTATCCATATGATCGTTATTCCTGCTCTGCATCTTCATAAGGAAGGCACGAAGTCTACGGATTGATCAACATCAGCTGGACTCATTCACAATTTTATTAAATGCTAGCATATTATACGAGGCTGTTTTGATGTAAACTAGTTTCGAGTGTCTGACCGGAGTAGGACGTACTCTGGCGAGGGAAAAACATCTCTGATTGAGGTAAAGAAATATGGCAAAGGAATGTGAAATGTTCTCATGGTGGCATTCTGTCGTTGGACGAGTCGTGGTGGGTAGACATTTATGACTAATAAGCAAACAAGATTAGGTCTCTGTTGATCTACTGGTCGGTTGGGGGTAAACTTTCGAGCTATTGCAAAAAGGGGACATTAGTCCACAGTACAACCATGGGATATTTATGCACTGAGACACGCGCACACACAAATACATGTAGATAGATAGATGGATATATATATATATATATATATATATAAGAGAGAGAGAGAGAGAGAGAGAGAGAGAGAGAGATGTCAGTATAAATGGTGTGTGTTGTTGGTTGTACACATTCTAATGTTTCTATTACTGTCCTCGTCAATACTATCACAATCATAATAAAATAGCAATATCAGTAACAATCACCATCATCATCATCATCGTCGTCGTCGTCGTCGTGGTTGTGTCGTCATCATCATCTATAATAAACTAAATCTTTTCCAATTGTCATATTCCTGTCATCACAAGTATATCAGAACAATACATTGCATATAGATAAATCATTTTATATGGATAAGGTTAGAAATTACAAGATCATTGCAGGCTTAGCTGTCATTTCATCTACTCAGTCACCTTTGTCGTCATCAGCATTATTATTACCATAAGCATCAGCAAAAGCAGGCCAACTATGGAAGATGTCATTAATAGAATCCCACCGATACCTTCGACGAGGTCGGAATCAAGGTCATACCAGTTTATGCCTCTTCGCGGCTGTGGATGACTTCAACTGGCGACAGCCATGAGATCTGGTGGCTAGATCAGTGGCGTTATTATCTGATTACTCACCTATGATTCACCTGTTAATAATACGCTCTAGTAATCAGATAACAGTTATCACTGTTAGGTATCTAACTGTTATCAGTGATACGGTTCACCTGTTATAGCTGTCTGCTGTACTGTTAACGACTTTCACTCAGCTGTCAGGAGGAGGTAGACAGGGTGTATGTACAACCGCGTGCGTGCGTGCGTCTCCTTGCTGTGTATCAGTGCTGTTCTATCTGGAAGTAAACCCTTTCATTTGTGTACATGTTAATTTCTCTCTTTGACTGTTCAACTCTCCTAACTGAATCACTGACTAAGTGATTGACTCACTCACTCACGCGCTCGCTCGCTCGCTCGCTCGCTGACCGACCGACCGACAGACCCAACCGACTGACTGACACTGGCTGGCTGGCTGGCTCGCTCGCTCCCTTTCTTTCTGTCTTCCAGGATAAGCTAACACAAATATGTATATATCTATCTGACCACTTTGTGGAAGAAACTGTAGTCAAGAGATTCCTTTGGCTTTGTTACTATTGTATATGATAGTCGCATAATTAGCATTGAAGAGACAACAGTCGGATATATTATACAGCGTATGGCGGTCACATAACACGGTGTGTTACAAGGATATATGTAATTAAATAACGTGTTTGTTTTACGTCGGTATGTAAAGCAGCAACTAACCACAGACACCTATCCACTGGCATATCTATGCGAGATTGGCATCTGAACAAATATTTCGGTTAGCCAAGCCTAAACGCGATCACCGTGTGACATGTAGATGCCCCTGTTGTGTGCGTGCCGATTGCAGGTGACGGAGTAAGTCCAAGTCTGTTGTGCCTTGTCGGAGATGAAGTGGCAGAGAGGGAGCCGGTTCAGATGGTATCTGTTGTTGATGGCCGTCTATCTGGAGTCAGGTGTTATCGAGACGTCTCCTGGTCTGTGACACTGTCACTCACTATCAGGCTTTGTTATCGTGGACTCCGACAACATGGCTCCCCCTTCCGCCAGCTGGGCTGCAGGCATGCGATATGCTTATCTATGATGACGTGTGATAACAATGGCGACAATCATCAGTACACACACCCATACACACACACACACACACACTCTAACATTCTATTATAATTATTTCTATTACTTTTACTGTCATTCTTCTGCTAGTAGTACTACCTCCACTGTTCTGTTTCTCTACTACTACTACTACTACTACTACTACAACAACTACTACTGATATAACTACTACTCCATTATATGATATATTTTTTCTACCACTAAACTGCACCCCACCCTCGAATAATGAATACCTGGGTGGGTTAAACATAGGAATCCCGCTACCTGCCATGAACATCTAATATCTAGGCCCTAAGAAATACCTAGATTGTTCATAAGAAAGTGTCGTTTGCTCAGAGCTTAAGAAAGAAGTCCAGCGTGGCTGGGTTTTGTTATGTTTAAAAGTTCTTGTTTAAACAGGTTACTTTGGAGTGTGTCGATATATGATTATGCTTCTAATTTCACCAGTTCTTCTTCATTATCAAATATGTTAAAAGTAAACATGCGCACAACATATCACTCCCAGGGTCGAATTTGATCGAAATTTGTCGATGTTTATGGAACATTTGTTTCGCGATTCGGTGCACCCCCCCTCTCTCTCTCTCTTTACCGTTAGGGCGTGGTACGTGGTTGGCTAAAGGAACAGGTCTGAATCCCGATCTGACTAAGAATAAAGGTTTATGTAACAGGCCATCTGCATAAACAACAGCTGCTCTCTTTTCTCTCTCTCTCTCTCTCTCTCTCTGTGTGTCTCTCGTGTGTTGTTGGATTTCCATTCTTAAATAAAACCGTGCTATTAGCAGTTATAAAAATAAACCAATTCCTTGTTATTTATGCTCATGTTAGCACTGGTGTACCTTTTTCGGAATATAATTTGATATCCGTTGCACGGCTTTATACTTGGCGAAATCTTACTTCGTTCACTAAACTCCTGTAATATCTCTAGGCTTTATGTAATTAATGTTCGGCTATGAGTGACGGTCTGGGTTGTAGCCAAAACCTTCCAAGTAGCGAAATGGCGAGAAGGCGAGCTCAGGTCATGTCCGAACTGAGAAAGGTCATTATTATTTGTGAAGCTGGCTGACTACTGATGGATTGCATTGTAATGTTTTATGGTGAAGTAATCTTTGCCTGGTAGCACATAGGGGATGGTTTGACATTTTGGCGCTGTAGATCAACAGTGCTGAAGGATTTCGGATAATTTTTCACGATTGCACACACTCTTGCACACGATCTATAAATTTTTTTGTAATACAAGTATACATCAGAATAAACACTGGATAAATTATATCAAACATTAACTGATTCACTGACCAACTGACCAACCAATCGACCGACCAACCATAACTAACTCATTCACCGACTCACTCACACCACCTATTCCCGAAGACAACCACGCATTGACATGCTTGCTCATTCACTCGCTCGTTTTCTTGCTTGTTCACACATTCACCCATCCACTCGGTCACTCACCCACCCACTCATCCACCCGCCTATTATTAGTTGGCTGGCTCACTGACTGACAGACTGACTGACTAACTGACTTACTTACTCACTCACTTACTTACTCACTCACTCATTCACTCACTCACATGTAACACACCACAACAAATCTGTCAGCCAGTGATAGGGTCTATCTATAACATTTCCCAAACGACCTTCTGGGTCGCTGTAGGCCAATAAATATATTTCTAGCCTCTAACTCCATTCTTGCTCCTCTGTTTGAAAGGTCATGTGAGGCTAGCGAGATATAATCTGAATAATAATAATAATAATAATAATAATAATAGATGATGCCAATAACCAGTTCTAACCAGCACCGACATGGAGGAGTGGTATTAGCTAGAGCCCTTTACTTTACCAACAATGTTAACATTCGGCGACGTTTATCAATGGATGGGAGTTTGGGAGCTCTTGAGAATAGCCCAGCGATGTGCGAGAAAACAATGCCGAACAAAATTTGTCGAGATAATTAAACTTAGAGACTGGCTGCCTGTATTAACAGCCACGACGTTGAAGAAGTGGTTCCGCCATTACCTAGGTATAATACACAGTTCACTTTCAATTATCCTCTCAGATTCGCCAATACTCACCGTACCTTTGTTGACAAATTACCAAGGATCTAGACACGAAGTTATCACTTATACAAATATTAACTGTCATGCTATTTTTTCTTTCCTCTTTTTAATATATATTTTTTTTTCAATCTAAATCTGTGTTGGCAAGAACTGATCTGACGGTTTGGTGGCTACACAGCGTACGGAAGCAGGTTTCCATGATGAGTATATGCATGTGTGTAGGGGTGTTGGAGGTTGACTATCGTTTTGTTGCGCTGGCGTTACTGAGGAGACGATGTTATGGATTCTTTCCCTCCTTTAACGGCTGTATCTACATCCGGCCTAATTCGGGCTAATGACCATTCCATATCCAGCCTGTAATCTGTATTTTGGAATTGTGTTACGTCTCAGTTTGAAAAGTCGCTTCCTTAGATTTGATTCTTTGATGTTTTCTCCAAATGTTGTATTCACCTTCCACACCTGATTCCGTTTCCACTGGTTTTTTACCCATTTTTAGTCACACACACACACACACACACACACCCACCCACCCCACACACACAGACACACACACACACACATATATATATATATATATATATATATATATATTGTTGGTATTGAAACGTTACAAATCTTGGAGTAGCTTTGGTAGGATAGTTGCTTGTTGTGGCATAATATTAGGTATTGTGAGAGATAGATCCTTGGTATAGTGCTCTTTTCTGTAGTTACACTACATTGGTGTTACTGATCAGCTTTGATTCCATTTAAGAATAATTTAATACACAAGCAAACAGGCAGGTATTCACATATGCATATATATACGCACCCAGACACAGATAAAAGAAGGGGGGGGGGGGCTCCACTCTTTCGTTCAGGATGATAATTAATAATATTCAAGATCAGTTGTTGTTATGACAGAATCCAGAATAATCCTGGTGCCGGTGTGAATTATAGCTATTGGTCACGCTGAGCACCATTCCTCAATACCAACACCTGACTAAAACATCAGATTGCCTGCCAAAAATGGCGCAACATCTTCTGGATTTATGTCCTTCTCACTTATGGAACACGTCGACAAAGATTTGCTGTGTCCAGATTTGCACCGCACCTTGATCCAGGTTTGATCTGGTGAGGCGATTTGTTTCAGGAAGCGATCTTTCGAGCACCTAATACATCTGATTGATTGGAACGTGTGAGACATTTACAGCAAGCTGCGCGTGATGGAGTGCCAACATCCGGAATGATCTCTGCTAATCTCAGTAAATGGATCCTATCACTCTCTCTTTCTCTCTCTCTCTCGCTTTTTCTCTCACCCTCTTTCTCTGTCTACTGATGTTTTGTTGGACTAAAGCTCATACTTAAACAAATAAGGATTAGTTTATTCAACCAGGTATCTCCTTTTTAATAAACAAGTCGCTGTCTGTGTTTTTCTTGGTCTCTGTTCGACACTATGAACAACGTACAGAAATAAGTAGATTTTTTGTAAGCTGAGTTGCTAGAGTATTTAGCATCGTAATTGACTTGGTTCATTCGAATGTTTTGTCTGCTAAGAATCTCAACGAACGTGGTTCGGTCCCCGCATGCTTCATTTCATCTAACTGTATAGAAATATATCATAGGAACGAAACAGGCTGCATATCATATTCTAGGCTATCCGAACTGAGGAGTACCATAAACGGTGAAGTCGTCTAGAATATTAAATTGAACGTATTTAGGGAATTCGCTGATGGCTCAGAGCCATGAAAATGCTGCCTGGATCAAGTTGTTTCATTATTTCTTTTGTACCAAGGATCGATTAATCCTTTTCCGTCTAACGCTGATTGTCGAGGTCAGTAGTGCTGTCAAGGTCATACCCTATCAGTTATTGCCCATTACGGTAATCCATCCACATAAGTGGTTTGGTTAGTTCACTATGATGCAAATGGATTGGTTTCGGTGCAAATTCGATCAAGAGCTGTATTTCTGGCTGGCCCGCTAAGAGAGATGACCTATATCAGGGATGACCTGTCTCATCAACCTGTTCAGGGTCGACTTAATTCAGGGATAAAACTGGTTTATATGTGACATACCCCACGAACAAATGAATGTGCTATTCCACGCATAGTTTGGTTCAACCAGTTTGTATCTTATTCACGGTAAGGTGCTCAAGGAAAAGCTACTCCACCGACCACTCGATTCGTGGATTACTTAGAACAGACTAGCTCAGAGACGATCTGACTATCATCGTAGGCTTGACTAAAGGACATGGCTGATTTAGGAAAGGTCTTACCCGGGGACCACCTGACAGTCTGACCATGGAATAGTCTGACTGGTTGAGCGTCTGGCACAGGCATGATATGGCCTGGCCGATATTAGTAATTTAGTATATCCCGGATAATTATCAATAAATATGTGACTGATTTCTTTATCGTACAAATACAAGTAATTTTATTCGGATCAGAATAACCCATTACAAACTGATATGTAAAATAGGTTAAAAGACATTTATGTGTTTTGTTTGAAAACGCGATTGAAGTGAGGTTATCGCGTAGTCTCTGAATAACTGACAAAATTCAATCATTCGATAGATTGATTGACGATTAATTGATGTCCGATTTTCTCTCAACCGTTGGCTGTCATCACTCATATAATTATCAGGCTGTTGATAGGTTGTCATCTGCCGGCAATCAAAACATCGAACTGGTTGGTAGGCGAGTTGGATTAGATTTTGCTACGTTAGCAATTTATCTGTTCCTCGACGCCGAATTCCAGCCATATAAAAATATGACATTCTTTCGACACAACCATTCCAATTCTGACTCGAAAAATATGACAAATGACGCTTTAAGCTGTCACTCGCTAAAGGTATTTCTACTACGGGTCATTTCTATTATTGGTTTGATGACAAGATGATTGAGTGATTGGATCGTGTTTATTTACCTAGAAGTAGGAGTTGTGTTTTATGTTATTTGTTGAGTGGGCCAGGTGTAGAGGTGTGCTGATAGAGTCAATGCTGTTTGTATGTGGCTTGTTGTTGGTGGTAGGGGGAGTGAGTAGATTTGTTAGTTAGTGGCATGCCGACATGGTATGTCCACACCTTGACGAGGTCTGCTAATGGTATGATGATTGTTGGGAGAAGCTGTGCCGTGGTCTATTCTAATATAGAAGAACCCCCCCCCCTCTGCGACCGTGGCGCGACCGTGTGAGTCCGTGTGTGTGTATCTGTGTGATTCAACACCCAAAAATGCAATGCTTACTTCAAAACAATTGATGAATTTGGTAGTATACACTCCTAAAGTACTCCTAGCAACTTACCGAGTGCTCAAACGAATGGAAAATTAGCTTGAAAGTGCCACTAAAAACAAGCCTATAGTCTAAGCGCTGGCGAATCCATCGAATATAAACAACGTCAGCATACTTACTGTTCTCGGATAGATATCCTGACGAGAATTAATTAATTCCGCACTATTCTGGGAACACTCTCACAGGCTAGTTACTTCTGGCAGAATCTCATCTGCTATCGCCCATCGGTGTGAGAAATGAGGTGAACGTAGCGAAATGTTGGTGTAAGGTGGTGCACCCCGCTTTAACCACCACGATAGCTACACGCACACACACACACACACACAAACACACACACTCTCTCTCTCCCTTTATACCACAAACCCTCCCTGCTAAGTACCACCGGTGTTCAGATTACGCGATTAATGCGTTTTAAACTTCCATGTTGTGGATTTGAAACTGGTTGATATCTTAGTTTGTGGGATCTCGGTCATAAGTCCCAGGTGTGAATAGCGATGAGGCTAAACAAGTCAAGTCAAGCCAACCCAATCCAACCCCACCCTGTCGAGTATCGGAAGGCGACTATGATTACTGTTGTCATGGCGACAGACAACAACACCAGTTGCTAGTTTGGCGTACCAAAAGTGTGCTGAGATGTATAAACTATTTACATCCTTTATTTATCTTAGTTTCTCCGGGGGGAGTTGCTGTCATTTGTCTCGTGCAGCCCCCCCCCCCCTGCGACAACTGTTTGTAGTAAGTCGTATTTAGATCTAATTTACGGCCACGTGTTACACTTGTCGCAACGCCATAATGGTCTAGTTCACGGTGGAAGTACTGATTTACGGCAGGATGTCGGCCATCAGCTGGTTCTCGTCTAATGGGCGTGTTTGTTTGTTTCGCCTTTCGTTTGTTTTCATGCGCACTCACGCACTCGCCTGTGTCTGTCTCTCACTGTGTGTGTGTGTGTGTGTGTGTGTGGTTGCTATTTGTCTGTCTATCTGTCTGTCTGTCTCTGTATAGATATGTGCTTTAACGATTTGTATCCGTGCATGTTCTTTTTGTGCATCTCGCCAGTTTCCAGCCACATTTCCATACGTGTAACTGCACGTGAATCGTGCTCCGTCCTCACTCTATTTATTAGCCAGCACTCAGTCCGATACCTGTATATAGTGTCATCTTTTATTGTCGGTATAAATTACGCAGCTCGCTTTAAGGTGTTCTTTATTACAGCAAAACTATTTGTAAAACACAAACAAGGCTCATCAGCCAAGAAAGAAGTTTTGTCATTTTTTCCGCACATTGTTGGTAAGGTGCACCATATGGTGATACACTTTAAAACCTGCCTTTAAAATGATGATAAATAACTACAGGTAGCGTATTCGTCTCCCTTTTTGGAATTGTGTCTTGACAGATTAAGTCTGTTCGGGTCTGTACGGTCATTCCTCTGCTTCAAATACAGGAATACACATAAGTAAAGCACCACGCCCAAAACTTTGTGATCGATGCCCATACCTGAAAAATGGCAAAACTGCGAGTATGCTTAGAAAGGTGAGTTCCTCACACACACGCACACACATCAGTAAGTGAGAGAGGGTGCACGCACCTACAGGAGAGAATACTACTTTCACAATGTGTAATCATTATCCATCGAGACAAGAACGATTTTTGGTGTATTGAGCTAGAGAACGTCTGGTATGTCAGGTATGTGACGTGAAGGTGTATATGTAGATACACGTGGTCGACATTATTGTTACTGAATTATGTTTATAATGTTAGCTTTGTAAAACCGTGCCCTGCTTAAACAGTTGATAACAGCCTCCTTACATCTACCAAGCTATACAACTGCGACAACATACACACACACACACACACACACATTCGTCAGTGTGTGTGTGTGTGTGTGTGTGTGTGTCAGGTGCATAATGAACAGATAGGCATGCATCCACACCTTGAAGTTTGCTGTTCGACGTAAGTTTTCTGGTAATTTATAAACGGAGTTTTAGAGAAGATATGCCATGGTTCGAGGGCCCAACAGAAGCGCTGCAAGCCGTAGATCAAATATTTACACACGTTTTAAAGGCATTTCTATGTGAACACCAGCCGTCAGAATACTGCTTTTAAAATTTCGTTACCGACGGGCCAGAATTCATAAGAAATTGTGGTTTCGTTTTGACGCTATGTTTATCAGCATGTAATTTATACCCAATAAAGGTGTGTGTGTGTGTGTGTGTGTGTGCATTAAATCCATTTTCAAGATAACCCTTGAGTTTTGTCTGATTTGATTTGGCGTTATAACCAGTTTGAGTCATAAAGTACCTGTTTATAGGTTTATGTGTATAATAAAGGAAAAGAATTTCGGCAACGATAAAATCAATTATTCAACGCCCCCTGTCCATCGTTCTTGAAGGTGATTATATTCTCTCTCTTCACAATCAATACCCTAGTATTGATAAGCTAGTTCACCCTGGATGAATATATCTCAAACCGCACCCTTCCAGACAAATTCCGGAGTAAAGACTTTCTAACTATTACAATTTCAGACTTCGAAGCCTACCCATTTGTTGTGTTGCACATTTATATCTGTACACGTTTGGAGCGATGCTGCCCCTTTGGCTTTAGAATTCAACTCACTCCCAGTCTGACCGGTCTGTGGACCAATTCCAGGCACCGTCTACGGTATAGTTTGATAACCTTGAAAGTATGTCGGATAGAAGTCAAGACCTTTGCTGACCTTACCCACCCATGGAGAAAATTACAGTCTTTTTAAACTGCCCTCAGTTGTGACCGTAACATGAATCAGCAATGGTTTTCTAGTACCATGACGACGACAAGCTGTCTGGTGTGAAAGTTCTAAGTAGAAAACTGTCCAGGGATATCAGTAAATTTCACCGAGCTGTAATTAACCAGTTATTTATGTTTGATTTTCGTGCCAACTGCGTATTTTAAGGCAGCGAGATTTTACTGAATGCCCTCTGCGCTCCCTGCACTGTCTGTTGATGATGGTGATGGCTGTGAACTGGTGTTGATGATTATGTTGATGGCGGTGGTAGTGGTTGTGCACCTGGGACGTGTTATAGCGATGGTGATGATGATGATGATGATGATGATGATGGCAGCATTGATGGCAGCAATGATGGTGGAAATGGTGCCGATGATGATGATGATGACTTGTGGACGTTTTACATAGATAATACGGGGAAGTATATAGACATCTAGGTTGATATACACGATGCCTAAGCTTTCTCAATGAGAAATCAATATTAATTTTGGTATAAGTACTCTGATCAATAGTCCAGGGTCTGTAAAATGAGTTCAAACACACGCGCGCGCGCACACACACACGCGCGCACACACACACACACAAGATATATATATATATATATATATATATATATATATATGTATACTTTATGTTGTATTGGGACGACTTGCAAATGTACCATTTATACTTCGAAATACAAATGACCTTGAGCCAGGGCAGATAGCACCCACCCGAACTTCGTTTCTCATATGCCTTACTCAACAATATGTGAAAATTCCATATCCAAGGCAGATATCCAGGCGCGGGTGTTGTGTATCTAGCCCCGAAGCAACGAATTTCATGTGACGAATTCCACCCCAACATTTACTAGCTTAAAATATCATGGCGGCATAAGCAAGTGTTTTGTGTGTGCGGAAGTACTTTGTCAGGGTCAAGGGCTCTCTCTTCAGCAACAGGCTGATGGTGATCGGATGCTGCCTTCTCTTACCGGATTATATCTCGAGTGGCCATCAACAATTTCATTTAACGAGGTGGTTCAATTGTCAAACAATATCGTGCTAGTTGTGTGCAAGTTTGTTTTCCAGGTAGAAAGTAACCATCCGTTACGTGGAAGGATCGCACGCGCAATTGTATCTGTGTGTTTGTGTGTAGCATTGTTGCTATTATGTTTAAATGTTAGAGGATTGACAACGATGCTGAATCTACTTGGTAGATTATGTTTTTGTTTTTGTATCTGTTTGTATGTTATATCATTTCACTGTCTGTTGATCCATCTATCTCTACGCCTATCTACCTATTTGTCTGCCTGCCTACTTGTCTGCCTACCTGTCTGCCTGTTTGCCTGTGTACCAGTCAGTCAGTCAGTCGGTTAGTATGTAAGTCTGTCTGTCTATAAGTCCGTCGATCGGTGTGGGTGTTCCCCTGTCCCGGGTCATGTGTTATACTTCCATATTTTTTCTAAGGAATATCATCCCTTCACATCTTTGTAATAATTATTTTTTGTATAAATGCACACATACATATCTGCACACAAAATCACACGCACGCATGCACACATACAGTCACTTTCCATTAACCGTATTAGTTTGTTTTCTCTTCCGAAGTCCTCCAAGTTGCAAGTGAATTGTCCCAACGTTACCTTTGGTGGACACAGCAGGGGGTTAAACGGTTCATGGATAGATTTATCAGCTTCGCTTGCCGTCTATGTCGAAAGCCTTATTGCTGTCCATGATTATAGTATATGTCAGTCATGGAAGATGGTGGTGTGTTGATGTATCTGAAGTGCACATCCTGGCTTTACAAGCGATGCACACTTAAAGTCGTGTTTTTATTCCATTACTGGCAATTATTTGGTGGCATAGGCGTTGACAAGTGATTGATGCGAGCTCCATTTAATAACAAAGCATTTATCGTTTTATTTATGCGTTTAAGAGAAAATACACGCTTTAACTAGCTTGTGCCCTCCGGTGAGGGTCTGCTGGCCAAAATAATGTGCCTATGTGGGTGTGGCTGACAAATAATCGGCTAACTTTATCCTCCGTATGCATTTATTATTTGAATACACATGAATTATTTATATACTATTTGAGCTTTGTGAAAGATGTTCATCCTCTAGAAGGGTAATCGACAACAATAATTAAAAACAGTTCGCTTATCAGTGGCGATTTACATTGTTATAGTGACTATTAGAAAAATTTGCCTCTTTAAGTAAATCGTTAATCACTATAAAAGGTATTGTGGTTAAATCCGTACCTCAATCTAACAATGAAAATGATGATGATAATCGGAGCCTGATCTATCAAAGTTCGTTAACTTTATTTTAAAATACTTGTTACTTATTTATATAGATTTCGTTTTATATCTTCCAGTCATTCCAAACAGTGTGCTACCATCCTGTGAGCACGTCCGATGCAGCCTAGTCTTGGAGCGTCCTTGTCCTGCCGATTCCATCTCGGTTGGTGGCACCGTGCCTCTGGGTGAGTGCTGTCCGGAGCCATTCCACTGTGAGTGTATGCCGTGTACAGACAGCGGGCCTGCCTGTGGTCCGGACCAGCTTCGTGTCCTCAGCGAACTCGGTGTTGGACAACCTGGCCAGTGCTGTGATATTTATAAGTGTGAAAACAAAGGTAAGCGCGGAAATATCACAGACTCTAATCGAACCAGTCATGATTTCCTACAACTAAGCATTGTTTCCATTATTATTACTAGCAGTGGGTTTCTATTGTATGTCTTTAGAATAGTAGCCCCTGACTAGAGAAGATTAATAAGCTATCACTCTATCACTTCTGTCTCTGGTGTTTAGTATCAAAACAATGTATAGTTAAATTTCCTAATGATTAAATAAATAGTTGAAATTGAGATTTCTTCAAAGAAGTGAGATAAAACTTTTATAAAAAAACATTAATAAATTAAATTTCACGATTTCCATTGTTAAGATCATATTCAATCCTGTTAGCAAAGAATTTCCCCCTATCTGTTTTCTGATATGATGTTTAAGAGCATCATCGACAAGCTAGATCAATTACACCTACTGCAGGTCATTCAAATAATACACTGTCTCCGGGCTGGGAGTACACAATACGCTTGTCCGTGGGTCAATTCCTTTCGCCCACCATTTAGGAGAAAGATTCAATCATTCAAACCGTTGAAGGCATTCAGACCTTAAATTTCGTCTTGTGAAGATCTGCATCGATAGTGCTCGATCTGATTAGCATCAATATGAGTTTGGTTTGAATGGCGTTCGCGCCGGAGACCTTTCTCGCTTCCTGTATGTCTGTTAGTAGAGGACAATCTAATCAGCGCAGAGAATCGTCTTTCTGATGTAGATGAGGGACAGTAACGGAGTGGAATTTCTTAAGCGGCAGTGGTTCGGTGCAGTACTCCCTGGAATAGAAACACTTCTCCAGTGTGACGTTGATGCCTTCGAATTATTATACCGAGAAGTAACTGTGTGAAGAAAATGCTGGTGACCATCGTAAGGCGGACGGTGTATGAGTTTTTTTGTTTGTTTGATGGTCTTTATTCTGGGTCACTAGTGCATTGTGAGTCACTGGCAGAATGAAGTAGTCGGGGAAAGGGGGTTTCTTACATTTGTCAAACATAGATCTGATTAGAGAAAGAACCCTGGATACTTCGAAATTCTTTATGATTGTGTGCAGTAGGATTTGCTCGGTCGGTCGGTCGGTCAGTCTGTCGCCCCGTCGGTGAGTGAGTAAGTGAGTGATTTAATGAATGAGTGGGTGATTGAGTCCACACATTATTGGTTCTCTGGCCTGACTATTTGCCTTATACACTGACTGGTTGTTTGACTAACTGACTTACTAACTAACTGACTTATTATTCAAGTAACCAAAAATGATACTTTGCATCGCAGAGCATGCATTTATAGGTCTATATTATACACTAGAGACAATAGGAACAGTTGCATACAAGATTCGCCTCGACCCATCACCACACAGTCCCCGAATGAAGGGACAACCCTCCCCGCGCTCGCTCGCAGATCAAATTCCAGGAATTACTCCGCTATCACATCACATGACACGCAGGATCTCGACGCACTACCCAGATGCTACCACCAAGTTTACATTCCGATCTCCCATAGCTCTCTCTTTACTCGGATGAGTAGCCTACTCGCGCACGCTGAGTACTCAAGTCTCGGAACACCCGCCGGAGTACCCAACCATCTTTGTCAGATAAACCTTGCTTCTGGCCGCCAACTGGCAGCGGAGCGGATCATTTCTAAGAAAGCGGATGGATATCTTTTGATGATGGCGAACTGACCTGTATTTAGCCACACCATCATCCCCGGAGTCAAGTGTCATCGAATGAACCGAAACTTGTGGCGTTTGGTTCACTCGGTGACCTTCACCTCTCACACCGCGCTCACTCGGTAGCCTTACTTGACTAAGTCTTCCGCAGAAAGATAAATAAAAACATCCAGTGAGATGAATAGAACGAGTCGTCCACCCGCCATCTCCTTGTCAATATGCCGACTGTCATCTTCTCAAATACAGTGATTATCTCGCTGTTAACAAAATTCTAGAGGTCCAGAGAGGTGTTCTCACTTTAAATGCCGGAGCGCTCATCTTTTATGGCTTGCTCTGACAGTGCACTGGGTGTAAAGCGAATTGATTAATTTGTCTCAAGGAAGCGAAACATACGAGCGGACGCTTAGGTGTTCCATTCACTTCGCTCGAAATGACAGTAATTTTTGTGTAAAAGTTTCGAAGTACCGTGTGTTGTTTGATGAACTGTGGTTGTATTGTGACAAACACAGGCCACGCCTAGCAGTGTGTGTGTGTGTGTGTGTGTGTGTGTGAAAGAGAGAGCTGAATAGGCTGAGGCATGCATGCAAGCATGCGAACAACCAAACACACAAATAAACACGTAACAGCACCCAAACATAAATTTTAAAAAATATGACAAACTTGTAGTTCGGCCCGGTCTTTAGGTATGTCGATCCGTAGCAGCCGACCTATCTCTCGCGGTTGTGAGACCCGGCAGGGCAAAACAATAGATTAACAAATGTAGTTAATCTAATTATAGAATGGTATTAATCAAATTTAAGAATGGTACTAATCTAATTATACAATAAATATCCGAATCTTTCGTATCCTATAAACTTTTTTTAATACTCCTCATTTCAGCATACTTACTTCTATAATCACCAAGTTGTCCTAGGTCTAGAAATCACAGCGCCCCCATATCCATAGCTGGTATTTCTGTCTTCCCCTCACACTTAGATACTCTCAAATGTGGACCCGGCTCAGTTAATTTCCTGGCTATAATGCACTGGGCAGGACCTGCTTCTAAGTTTAGTTCTCTAAGCAAATCTTTCTTCTTATGTATTTGAGGCCTTGCGATGGCGCATTAGAGCACTGCGCTGCAAATCTCCAGGTTATGAGTTTGAAACGGGCTCTTATCTGTGTCTGTGGGGTATGTTTCCTTAGGGCGTCGGCCTAAGTGTGACCAGCGCTGAAGCTAAGCAGCTCGAATCTAGACGTGTATGCATTTATGAATATCAATGCGGAGGATTATGAATGGCAGCGAAGTTTGCGTATTCTTTATGTTTCACCACCATATGCCATTCGCGAAGACAGAATGTACGCTACTGCTAGTTATTAATTATTCTCTCGTGACGACTCTACGTTTTATACCACTTAATTACCAGTTTTGATCTAGACCTAACTTAACTATAGGTTGCTCGTAATATACTATTGTTGTCAATGTAGTAATACTAATAATACAACAATCTTTCTAATCGCGATTAACTAGTATCACTCACTTAATGAAGGATGATGGCCCTATTAGAATGCTCGCTATATAGGGAATTATACTGTATATCTTGCTACAAGCTACAAACAAAACTGTTTTTAAAGCAGATCATTTCTTGTTCGCAACTGGACACAAACAAATACAACTTGTCAGCTGTTTGATAGATTGGCTTAGTGATGAACAATAAGTAGATATATGTCCCATATTCAGAGTAATGGATTCTCTTATAAAATCGAGGAATGGAGTACTACCCTGATTGATTAGTCAATAGTTCTATTACGGGAGTGAAAGATGTGAGGGCGTGATTTTTTCTGGATAAACTTACTGATCGATGATCTACTGGAATGAAGCATTTTCAAGCCCAATGTGTCCCTCTCGATCTATAGATTTTATTGTTCATCTATCTGAATGTTTCTTTTTGGTTAAAAATACAGTTATCCTTCATGATAACGCCCTCCCCAGTAATAGAAGTCTACCTGTCTCTCGATTAGTATCAATGCATTTTAACACTGCCGCCCCCCCCCCCCTCCCCCTCTGCGTGTGTGTACGTGCGTCGGTGCGTTTTAGCAGTGCGGAATAAGGCATTAGTAGAGCGAATCACGGATCATGAATCCAAACACTGGAGTAAATTATATTCTATATATATAGTTGTTATATAGTGTAATTAATGACAAGCAGACTAAAATTGTAAATGGAAAAGGTAGATGGTCGCGTGCGTCCGTGTATGAATAAAGAATTATCTACATCTGCTTCCTAGCATCAAACTGAATACCTTCGTTTGAAATTGTGAACGGCATTTCCTATGGAAAAATTGAATGAATATTAATAAAGATAAATGGACGATATCAATCACATTCAACCTTGTAAGAGTACACAAGAAAACCAACATTTGGCGGCCATGTCCTGAAGTTTTTCTATTTAAAAAATACAACAACATAAAAATGTACAACCTGGTGGTGTTTTTTGTAGATGACACGGAAGAGCCTTTGTTGTGGCCAGAAAGTTTCCTTTTCGTCCTTTTTGCTCGACGGCCAGCCACGGCTAGCTCGCGACCATTGTTGTTCGTTTGACCTTACGACCTTCGTGTAGCGTTGTTGATTGATTGATAAACGGTCCGTGTTGGTTGGACATCGTGCTCGGCTTGTTAACATCGCCGACAGTTGGATGGCCTATGTTTGATCCAGTGTTACATGGAGAGTAATTTACCTTCCCCTCCGTCAACCCCCCCCCATCCTGGAGTTACACATATGCATCGAAGCGGAGATGCTAGCAACGTCCAGAATGCCGATATCTCTCCATGAACCAACCCCTCTGCTACAGTTTACTGTAGGGAATGTATATCTGAGCAACATTTGAACTAATTGCCATTCGTCAACATAATAACAGCCCAACGCCTAGAGAAAAAAGCCTCACTGTAACAAGATTAGGTAATATGCTCACTCAGAATTATTGTTATTCTGATTTGAGACTCACAATCTTTCAGACAAACTCAGATATTAATGTTTTCGTCTTCCAGCATATTTGCTATTGTATATGGTATATTTTTTGATTATAATACGGGGTAGAACGAAATAAATCAAAGAAACAACTAGGATTATTTGGTTTTATTTAGTTGATATCTTGTAGTTAGGTTCAGTTTTCTTTGAGATCCATTTTTGAAATCCATCTTTGGGATGCATTTTTCTTCCTAGTTAATGGGATTGATTGATCCAATTAGCCACACTCTTCGATCAGTATATTCCTTTAGGTGTCAATTAACAATTACTTACACACTAACGATTACTACCAAGAAAAATCATAGCAAATATTTCCCTACTAGTTCTAGTATATGTTATCTGTATAAGGTGAAGTTTGGTTGATGCATACTGTTCTAATTTTCAGATGACATCTGTAGAGATGTTGTTTGTGAGGTCGATCCATTTGCCAATGCCACCTGTCCTGAAGATAGCGTACCACTCAGTCCGCTAATCACACAGAATGGATGTTGTACACAACATGCTGGGTAAGTAATAGTGACAGAGATATGTTATGTAGTTAATTTGGAACGTTGAGATGTATAACTAGTATAAAACAGGGTGCACGGTTTTATATATATATATATATATATATATATATATATATATATATATATATATATTGATATGATATTCTTCACTTATTGTGGTGCAGGTAACATGCGCTGTGACTGTTACAGTACAGCAACAGCTGTGACTGTTGGAATAATGATGATAACAAAATATGACTGTTCATATAACAATAATATCAGTATGTGTCATCTTCAAAATACTCACGACAGAAAGTATTGTGGCTTTCCAAATAACAATCAGAAAAATATTCGTCACTCTCAGAATAACAATGATAGTTGGGTTTATGATTGTCAGAAAAACAGTGACAATATGAGGTATAACTCTCAGAATAATAATGAAAATGAAAAACAATAAAATTAAGGCTGTACCGTTCATATTAATGATAATAAGAGCTGTAATGATTATATTAAGAATAATGAAGAGTAACAATCAGAAAGGTAATGCAAACATTCAGCACTAAGCGAAACCTTTGGACAGAGTGTTATAACTGGGATAACATCTTTGGTATAGATGTGTATATTACAGGAAGAACTGTGTCGTGATTGTTGACATGACTAGTGTAGTATTTCGTAGATGATCTTAGATTTAATGGTATGGTTAGCATTATAAATATCTGGATTAGTGCTTCTGGGACAAGAACTGTTGTTTTGTACTAACTGGACCAGAAAGTCATGTGACTTGAAAAGTATTATTGAATTTTACCTCGTCTTGTTACAGGTATGTTGCACATTCCTTATGTCAAGAAATTGGGATAAAACAGTCGACAAACCTTTAAAATTACAGCGTTATTTCAAAGAGCTGTCATGTTTTTCCTGCATGTAAAAACTTGCCTACTTCTTGCCACTATGGACCAATTGTCGGATAGACCCAATTAAATCCGTAGCCATGCACGTATTTCTTGTTCATTGGCTGGAATCACACACGTGTATATACTTGGATTATACTATGCAGCAGGTACATTTGCCGGCGAGACTCGCGAATATAATTGGTCACAAAAGTATTTGGTGACGAGTTTGTCGAGATCATTTTGTATTGGGTTCGTTTTTAGTTGATAAGAACTTAAGTGTTTTACGCCAATATACACCATCCCTTTGGGTCTGGCCATTGTTCGGAGTGTAAACAAGGTTTAATCTGTTGTGATGTCTCTATTGGTACATATTATTGGCGCGTTTACGCTTCGTATCCCTATGCATGTCGTTTTTACAAGAAGTAAAATTTGGCAGCATTCTGGAGAGAGCGAGAAAGGCAGGGAGAAGGAGAGCATGTAAATGTTCATGTTTCTTTAAGCTGGTTATTAGTCGATTTTATTCTTCTATTATTGGTATGCTTGCCAACGAAAACTTTCGTTAGTGCGGAACCTAGGCCTATTTACTTGAATATGGAAGTTTTCACGTTAGCCATTTCTGTTAGTGATATGTTACAAGTCTAAACCGCTACTAGTCTACTAGCTGACGCTCGAGGAAATCACCAAAAAACTGCAAAGCAATGATTCTTTTCCTAGTTTTCCTATCTTTAGCCATATTTATTTATTTACATTTAATTTCTAACTACGAATCATCTACTGATGTCAAATTCCGGTAGACGTCACTATAGATTATTTCGGATTATCTCTTATCCTAAGATGTTTGTAGTATATAATAGAGGTATTGATCAATACCGTAACATATATATTAACGGCATGGTTTATAAATAGAAGGGGTAATTCTAATGGTTAATCAACATATAATGACAGCCAGTTGTCCTTGTAAAGTGATACTTTTAAATGTAATATTTAAAGCCAATTATTTTATGGAAGGTGATTACTGTATATTAATATTTACCTAATATTGGTAGAGTATTTACAGGTTTTTAAATCAAATTATTTAAGGAACGTGATTTATTAATTTATATTTAGTATTTGCACAGTTTTAGTTTGTTCTACCACATGAAGCATAATGTAAAATCATTTCAGAAATAAGTTTATGGATACGTTTATGGATATATATAAAGAGATAGACGGATCAAGGCTTTATAAATGTGGTATGAGTATCTAGAACCCGAATGTTTTAGCTTTATGCGGTGAAATAGGTGTCAGTAGTTTATTTCAACTGGTACGAGGTTCTAAATCCACTGACCCACTACAGATAATTGGTATCTTAGCGTAAGTGATGTACACTTCTCTTGATATTCATGTTTCAGATTTCATTATTGCTGTTAAAAAATCTAAAAACATCTTTGTCTTCATCCAGTCCACTCAGCTGTGTTGCTGGGGAGTTCTGATAATGTCAGTGATATTGCTCCCCACCTGGGTTTTTAAACATATTTTACAATAACCCAAAATCTATTGATGCTGAGAAATAACTATAAGAGACTGGTATGCGAGGTGTGTCTTTTGTAAACAAAGTACATGTATAGGGGTTGGAACTGATGTACCATCCATCCGCCAATGTGCAGAATCGTTTCCCATATTAGTGAAATAAATGGAACTACTAATTCCTAGTTCCATCAGCTGATGTACCAGATTCATGTTTTTGGACATGCATTATTCAGACGTGAACGGCAAGTGATTGTCAATCAAAGTCGATTTTGTCTGGAGCAGGCAATAGCTGGGATGGGGAATAAGCCTTAATCTATAATATTAATCTTCTATTAGTTCCAATAAAGTCTGTTATAATTATTACTAATCTACCTGGACTTTGTCAGTTACAACTACTCGTGTGTATAAATAGTTTGAAAGTTCACAGAAGCATTTAAAACATTTAGGGTTTATCCATAAACCAGCTCTAGGGGTGTGTGTTTTCTCTCTCTCTCTCTCTCTCTCTCTATATATATATATATATATATAAGAGAGAGAGAGAGAGAGAGTGAGAGGGAGATGTATGTAAGTATTTGGGTGGTCATGTGTACATGAACGTTTTCACCAGCAGAGAAGTATAAACTACCAAACGGAAGAACGATGCACACACACACACACACAGAGAGAGAGAGAGAGAGAGAGAGAGAGTACTTACTACGCGTTATTCCAAGTTTTGCGCCCCAGCACAGCATGTCACCGACATGTTTATATAACAAATGTGTTTTCGTTAGATAGTTCCCATCAACCACCCCGCCTTCAACTGAAGTCCCAGCGGTCGTGTTGAAGAGGGATAAAAACTTACGGGACATGACTCTGAAACAAAGACAACCATTTACACGCAAGCTACCATAATGGCCCTTAGACATATGGTGCACAGTGAAGCCATGCTAACCTGTGACTTATCGGGCAAATCTGTGTGGTTAGAAGTGTAAAAACGGCCACTCGACAAGTACGGCGAGTCCTCTTCGGAAGTACTTCAATGGTAGTCCTCTCTCTTTGAACGGTTACAGGACTAAGCTGATTAGAAATCGATGCGAGGTTTACACCTGGTGCTTGAGGTATAAGTTTGAACAAGAGGGTTCACTGGAAATGTTTAGCAGATGTGCCCTACATCTCAATAGAAGTGGGGTGTACACTAACGAGTTTATGTCAAATGCTAACCATCCTCTGATTAAGGCTCACTTGTGTAAAATAACAGTATAGTTTGGCTGAGATCAAAAAGAGTTAGTCCATTTAAAGAAGACAAACTGTATCGCTCGGGTAACAAGTAAACAGAAACAACAAGGCATACCCAACATCTCACTGTACTCTGTCACCGAAACTAATATTTAACCTCATTTTTTAACTTAATTGCGCGCGCTTGTGTGTGTGTGTGTGTGTGTGTGTACTTCTGCTGTTATTGTTGCTGCTGCCAGAGATGTTAGTGTTGAACATTACCAGCGGTAATGAGTTTTTCATCATGTAATCTTCTCATTAAAGCTTAATTAGATTCGTCGTCACTGAATAGCATTTTTATGACCTAATTTATTTTTAACAAGCGTCCATTTTTAAGTAATGTCTCCAAAAGTGGATGCTTTTCATTGTCCTGCACTTGAAATATTGCTGTTTATCAGCAGTGGTTCTGTTTACCAGGATCTCAAACACACCTTCCACTCTGTAGCCACGATGTAGTCATCAGAGTTCCTCTCTCCTGCACACCCGTTTGTGCTTATTTATCCATATGTCAACCAAATATTTGTTATTTTCTACACGTCACTCAAACAAGTGATGAACTAACATAAATATAAATGTACAGGTGTGCGCGTGTTACATACAGCATAAGCTTTACGACATCGAATAACATAAACCAATGATACACATATGCAACAGATGTAATCTTTTGAATGACACTGACATACTACTGGCTCCATGTAGAGCAGCATCTTGGTGTAGAGGCGATGACCATACTTAGGGCTGCAGAAGAGTAGATTTATTATCCTCGTCACCTACTTCATAAACAAAGGATTGAACAGATCGCTGGCAACTGATTTTACCTGGTTGTCAGGTCAACAACCAGCTGCTGACGTTTATATGTGAGGGTGGCGTGGGATGATAATAACTTAATGGGTGTAGTGATGGAATTGTATTCGAGATGTCTCCGGTTCGAAACCACTGATGTCATTAATCATTACTATTGATATATTTCCCCAGGAACGAATTAAATAATGGCTGTGAAGTATGCATCTAAATTGCTGCAAGAAAAATATTGTAAAATGTCTTTAGAGTTGACTGTTTCTGCAGGATGGTGCAATGTGATGCAGTTTAATATTTACGGGAGATGGAAAATATAACGTTCTTAAGATATACTTAACTTGGTAGGGGTGCTGGAGTGAGTGAGTGGTTTGTTTAGCCTGGGTTAGTATTCCAGTTGGGAATGTTATATCCAGGGAATAATGCCACCGACAAGAATTCAATTCAATTATGTATAAAGAGCTTGGAGCAAGCTTATCGTAAATAGGAATGCTGAATTTGCATTTGACGCCCATTATGTTCATACTTGTGAAAACATGTTGCAGATATGATATTACACCAAAATTGTTTACTAAATAGTAGCTACCAGTATCCCCTGTATCCAAAAAAGTGTTTTCTGTAACAGATGTCGACAATAATCTTGGCAAACAACCCCCCAAAAGGAATCTAAATACTCGAGGTTGATTAATTTCAAATTGATTTGTTGATCCTTATCATATACAACGTGACTAAAGATATTGCTTGGTGTTTCACTTCGTTTTTAGCAAACGCGTTTTATTTGATATTAGGTGTATGTGTACGCGCGTGCGTGCGTGTGTGTGTGTGTGTTATACAGTAAGCGCACCTGTCCGATCAATAAACCTAAGGTGAACGAACGATAGTAGCCTTTATTTACCTTTTTCTTTTCTAGAACTACATAGAACGAACAGTCATCATTTCGCAATATAATCATTTGTTATCTCTCTCTCTCTCTCGCCCTCTCTCTCTCTCTCTCTCTCTCTCTCTACCCAAATTGCCACACCTGAAGACACCTCGGGTGAGTAGCGGCCAAACACGCCTGATAAATATCGGCCATTGTTTTGCCTCCTTCTCACACACGTAGATAAGAATGCCTTCCGTAATGTTGTCGGTTTTTTCCTTGTTTTCCTGCGCCTATTCAACATTCTTCAAAGCGATCATAGCTGATAGCCTGGAGTAGATTCGGAAGTTGCTGCTTGTGCGTATTGTTTTGGGCAAATTATCTGATTATGGTAGTTTCCTTCCAGAAATAGTCTCTCTCTCTCATGTACGTGTGTAGCTTAATCTTGATGTGATAGTCCGTTGATGACTCTAATTGTTGTTTATTGTGTCTTTATTTCTATATTGTATTGTAGCCTATTGTATTGTATATTACTGTATCGCAGCTTCGGTATACTCTACTGACATATTTTAATAATGATGAATACGTATTTAATTACGTCTCTTTACAGATTAAATATAATTGATATTCATGTCTAAGTACCATCGATATGTTCTAGTGCCATTGTCATCTGTTTATCACAACAAGATGTTTATAGATTTCTCCTCCTAACTGGAATCAACAAGCAGATAACGTTATATTCTAGTTCAGGCTCCGCGTATTCAGAGAAAACCATTTTCCAAAGAAAGATTCTAATCGTGTATGTAATGTATCACACACTAGAAAACAATGAACTTTGTCTAAACGCAGCCGACGCCAAACTGAACAGCTGCAACCACATTTTGGCATTCCAAAAGTGCAAGAATTGCATACGCATACAGACATATTCGCACGCACGCACGCCGCACCCACACACACACACGCACACACACACAAACATACAAACTTCGGGAATAAACTCGTAGTTCTGACTATTATTGAGCAATGGGAAAGAAAACTCTGAGGTATTCCCTGTAATGTTACGCTCATCATCATATGATGTAATTACCAAGCGAATAATTAATATGGCAGTTTCCTTTTAACGTCATTCAATATTAGGACAATACCTGGCCGTGTCTGCTCTGGATAATGTTTGTTCTGGATCAGCGATACCGAGTCCAATCCCGTTTTATCTGTTCTAATAGTTGTGAGCGATCGACCTTAACGGCGACAAACGACGACGCTTGTCTGGGATACTGCAGTGAGAATTGCCAGCCAAATATATTAGATAATTACCATTCATGACGAAGAACATACACATTTGTTCTCCTTTTATTCGATACACCGCATCATGTGTGACCGATTTACTTGCTAGCACAGCAGTCCAATCACTCCCCATGCATTGTTCAATGATTGAACAACTGAATGAATGAATGATTGAATGAATAAGAAGAATTATAGAATTATAAATTGATATATTGTATGTACAGATGTTCATTACAAGGACCGACTTTCTGGAAGATTACATTAAAAATATTCTAAGATGCACAAATCGATGAAATACATATTTTATTGTTTTAAAAATCAGTATCATTTGATGTTGACATGCTAAGTAAATCTTTTGGGGATTATGAAACAGAACATTTGCCGTGATGGGGCATAACAGTTCCTTTTTCTGCTACAGATGGGGATAAAATGAATGTACTTCCTCAATCTTCAGTATCAACTGCGTCCACATTCTGGTGTATGTCTGGAAATCTGGATCTGCTTGCCACATAAACAGTATCTGGAAGGCGTAAGCAACACCAAGTGCAGCCTGTCTAAATCGCACCTGTTCAATTCGGTGTTCCCTTAATACGCCAAAAAATACTACCCCTTTTTGTTTCGTTTTATAGCTGATGTTGGCATGTTCATAATAGAATCAAGAATCGCTTATTTTTCTAAGCGTCTTATGGCATAAAATGGTTAGAACTTAGAGAGTTTAAGACTAGTTTTACAGCTTTTCATCATCCAAATTAGTTATATAATATGGGGCTGGGGATTAGCATACTATAGGGGGTATCGGGTGATTGAGGACGAAATTAATAATAAATGATCCATCCTCCACCCCCGCTAGTACCACAACTCATCGGAATCTATGACCTTGGATATAATTATCTTGTCGGCGTATGTGCACTAATTATTAAGACATTATTTCAGTTTACGTGTTATAATGGTTCTACTCCGGGAGCATATAAGATACTGTGGCATAATGCCTCTAAGACTAAGTTCGGATGTATATATGTGTTCATTTCACAGATAGTTTTTTAATACTAAAATCTAAGAATGATTAAGGCCATTAACAGGTTTACCTTGATTTCATGGATATTAGAGACTGCACGAATTATATTATGGATCAGTTTAGCACTGACTTATATTAGTATGTTAATGGTAAAGAGGCATATTAACAAGCGAAATGCGGGCGCATATATATATATATATATATATATATATATATATATATACCAGAATATGAGAGAGACAGACAGACATAGAGAGCGAGAGAGGGAGAGAGAGAGAGAGCCCAAACAGAATAAAAGTTTTAAACGTCAAAAAAAGTTTACCTGGTGCATGTAATTAGCCTCGGCTTAAATTAATGGTTCTTTTCGGGCGTGAGCCTGAAATACACTCCACTGCTGTGCGCCCAGTCTGCTTCAAGTTGTTCTCCCTAACTTTTTGTTCACCGAGTTAATTAATGCTAGTTGATCCTTCGGTTGTTGAGTTTCCTTTTTTTCGGGCAAGTAATTTTTTCGACGTTGTACATTTCTGAGAATTTACAGTTAGCGTGTTTACTTGTTTTCCACAACGCCAAATTTTCGGCTGGCATGAGAAGAGTACAACTAAACTTAGATTGATCTAGTTTCTGCATCCGGACTAAAATAGCTTGAAAACGCGCCTTAAAATACATCTACCTTCTTCGGTTCCAGTTACTGATCCTCTTCAGGGGGTCGATCTTTTGCACCAGAAATAACTTCAGATCACTCAAAGAGATGAACGTCAGTTCCGAATTTAGACATCGAGTTAGCTAGGGTCATTGGTTCTGCCAATGTTCAGAACAAACGTCGCAGAAAAAAGTGATAATCTACTGCTGCGTTCATTATCAAAGGGACGTAAATATTTGGATAACTATTTAATTTAATATACCAACCGGAACTGGGTTTTCTTGGTCTGTGAGCGCCTGTATTCCTGGCACTGCCATCTTCCGGTACCTGCTGACTTGCTTGCGGCCATTAATAACCAGGTTGTGGTGGTCTTCTTACTACACTCTTTCTACCCAACTGGTAATGACTGTTAGAAGAATGCTGATCAAACGTGCATTTTATGCCGAAAAACAACCAATTCTCATCATAAACCATTTGGTTTTTATTCTGTTTTAATGAGTATTCATTTCATAACCTTACACAGAACGCCACTACCTACAAATGCCCATGTTTATCAATACTGTTCTCTCTCCATGAAGTTGTCTGATAAATCATAAATGTTTAAGAACTTGAAATGCCATTATCAAACTCTGTTGTGACGCAACCTATATCAGTTTTAGCAAAAACCTCATCGGCGTTAATTATTATCATGAATTTCTATCGTCTTATCCACTCATACTCTTCGAATACAATTTTTTTTTCAAAATGAACTTTATCGACCTTTCATTGTAATTATTCATGGTTAATCTACTTCAGATGTATTTGCGCGCCACCTGACTTTTGTGACATCCCACACTGTGATCCAGGGACGAGACCGCAACTTGTTAGACCACGTACAGGTTTACCTGGCAGGTGCTGTGATGTGATTAAGTGTGTTAGTGGTAAGTAATATAATGTAAAGACTGTGATTAGTGTGTTACACGGTTTGGTAAATTTTTCCGTGTTAATCATCGTTTATGGCTATCTAAGTTCATGTATATAAATTGTTTGTGCGAACGCGTGCATGCGTATGTTAAAGGTACATGAAAATACCCATTCGTTCAACATCTGTATCTAGAATAGTAAGTATTCTTACTGAAATATGAAAGTCTCTTCGATCCAGTGCAATGCGTTTTATATATATATATATATATATATATATATATCACGAACTGAGCCAGGGACACACACACTGCGGGGGAGGGGTCATCCATCCTATAACAATAGCATGTTGTTATATGTTGTATGTGGTGTTCAAATGTTGTTACTTCCTGATCAGTCCTTGGCATTTTATTCCTCGTGTGGCTTGTATACTACACATTGTCACTACACTCCACCCAAAACATCACCACATGTATAGTATGGTTGGCACACTACAAATCAGACTGTACGGGATCAGATTTGTTTATATGAATCTGCGATTTGTTCAGCAATTAATTTGGCACCAGTCAGAATACTCCTTCCAGAGGTGTGTGTGTGTGTGTGTGTGTGTGTGTGTGTGTGTGTGTTAATAAACAAATGAGAACTCCGATCCTGAAGAAAGGTTTTCTACACTAATAATCCGTCAGCTGATCCAGATCTTGCTGGTTAATGAGTGTACTGACATGTCAGTCAAAGACACCAGTACCAAGTGAACTGTGTCAGCCATAAACAACATCCAAGGCAACAGCTAGAGAGAGAGAGAGAGAGAGAGAGATCCCCGCCCAGTTTTTTATATTATTTGCAGAGTCAAAGCTAAAGCTTATTATTCTGGTCCAGAACCAATTAGTTGATATAACTAGTTGGGTAGAAAATCTGAATCCTGTTAGAAATTATTTATTTGGTTCATGAGTGAAGAGTACACAAATTTGATAGGCTTTACAGTGGTGATAATAATAATAATAATAATAATAATAATAATAATAATAATAGCAGGATTGGTAAGATCCTTGGACAAACGTACGGGGTTGGGTCTAAACCTGAGGGTAGAATTTAAACGCTAGATTCCTTAAATCCATTTGTTTATTTTGTCCAAACTTGTACTAGCTTATCTGGCGGCTGTAGTTAATGAATCTATTTCGCTTATTGCTGATAAGCATTTGGAACGTTTTGTATGCTGACTAGTGTCTTTTTTGGCTTCTGGTCGTGTACTAATAACAGCAATGGGTTGTTCTTTCTTCAGAAGTCCGATATCCTTGGTATCAGTAAATAGTTTAGCTGTTATTTTGACTAATAACTGATTGACTAAATGTTTTGTAAACAGTTTTACAATAGCTCTGCTTCATTAGTTACTATTTCAACATTATTGTATTCTATATTACACACAGATTTTACTATCCGTTTCAATTGTCAGTTCTATTTCCATAACGCGTTAGCTTGATTGATTCAATCAGAGTTCAGTAACCCCATAAGATGTATGTCCAGCGACTATCGAAATATCCCCCCCCCCCCATATAAACGACAGTTAACAAAGCTGCTGTTTACCCTGACAGTGGCTGCCAAAAACATTTCTTCCATATCTGGACCAAACAATAACTTCCTAGAAACGAGCATAATTCATATTCTGGCAACGTGCCAGCCAGTTCGCCCGCCCCGCGACATCGCTCCCAATAAGTGTTCTGTAATTCCCTCTGGTTGATTCTAAACACGACCACAAAAATAGCACCAGATACAACTCCAGAGACACACTAACCAGTCCAGTGATAAGAGACAGATTTGTAACCGTTGTGTAAATACGTTCAATTCCCTTGACAATGATTGATCAACCATTGTCAAATATTTGTCGATTATAAATAGCTCATCTTCGGTAGATTTGTCGGATGACCGTAGCTCGCTAATATCTAAATAGGAAGTTAATTTTGCTACACGGGATGGGATGTTGGAGATGGTTGTGTCGATGTGGGAGGATCGTATCGGTACTATACGTGTCGTCAGTCTCGTTCACTGAGGATCCGACGGTACCACTGTGTGCTTTGGGCTACGCATATGGAGATTTTGGAATCAATCAAAGTTTAATGCACGAAGTATGAATTTTCCAAATCCGCATTCTTAGCCCTTGCTACTATCGACCTTCCATTACAGACCTTCAGCGGATCTCTTATCAGTGTGTGTACTATGTTCGGTAAAATATTTTGGTCTGATCATCTGAGTATTAATCGGAGTGAAAGCTGGACCACATTAGTCAACCTTCTAACAACAGAAATAGGATTCTACTCTAGAGCTCGAGGCCGTATGTCTACCAACTCTACGAACTCCATCCTATTAAAATTATTGTTGCTTAATTACAGCCGGTTATCAGTTAATTACGACGAACCAGTTATACAGTGAAATACAGTTCAGTAAACTTTGGCAGTTGTTTTCCAAAGAGTACCATTCTGTTTATTTACAGTTGAAAATGTCAACTCTTGCTCCTAATTCGAACGGTTGTTGCGTTCAAAAGGTTCTCGTGTTCATGTTTCTTTAATAAAGCAATTGACCAATTAAGACAACCATATCAAAACATGGTCTTAATAAATGGTTCCTAATATATAGAAATAACAGCGGCATTTCGTTTGAAGGGGATTACACAAAAATTCTGTGAAACTTGAGAATAATATGTTTTCACTGTATAATTGTATAAACCAAGTAAATAATTTGACTTTTAAAATAATTTTGATCATGTGAGACAGGCAGATTGACTCCGCGGACCCCGAGTTTGTTAATCTTTGTATAATTTTATATGTGATCCCCACCCACTAGCTGAGTTGTTTCGGGACCTGTGCTTTACCCTCTTAGAGACTGTACTAACTACAATACCCTTAACTTGGCCCTGATTATTGTCACTAGTTCAGACTAATTAAATATATTTCTTTATTATAATTCATTTTATTTATCACACACACACACACACACACACACACACTCTCTCTCTCTCTCTCTCTGTCTCTCCAGTGTGTGTGTGTGTGTGTGTGTGCCCGTTGTTATACCATTCTAGTCTTATCTCTAATCGCACTGATAATTGGCCACCATCCAAGACAACCATCTTTCATTTTGATAAATCCTGTTGTTTATTACTCAGTTCCTCAGTTAGATCCGTTTTTAAAACTAAGATCCATGATAACAGTCAACCAGAACAAGTCTTCAAAAATATCAGTTCTCACTTCCTTTTCTTTGGCCAATTAAAATTAATTTTCGGCATCAAAGAGAAAATTAAACTACGCACTTCAAGTTGATCAGCATCTCTAGCTAACTCCCACACAAGCCATTGTATATTTCCTGCACCCTATAGTCTATAAGTCTATGCTTAAATTAATTATAGCCCATTTTCATAATTTTCTTCATAATGCGGTTTGTTTGATTTTGAGAAATATGTGTTAAACAAACCAACTACTTGTATGGAAATGTTAACTAAATATTGTTCCATCACGGTTCAGTGAACACCAGAAATTATTATACATTTTTTAAATGAATTCTGTAATATTGTTCAGTATGTTTTGTGCATCACTGACAGCTGAGAGATATCTTCTGTCCTGGTGTCAGATCCGTGTGAGTTGTCTTAAAATAATCTGGATCTTGTTCTTGTTTCTCAGTAATTCCTTGTCATTTTCGCAGAACTCATGCTTTAATAAAGGCAGCTTCTGTCCGAATTTGGTTCCTTTATGGGAGTGGTACCCACCCACGTATATATTTCTAAGCATCAGCAACCAGTGTTTGTGTAGTGTGATGGGCTTCCGTGGTTCAGTTGATAGCACACGATATTGTACAGAGTACTACAGACTCCTCCCCCCCCACACCGATACTACAGACTTGTGGTTCAATAGCATTGTTGGCTGTGTCTGTAGGATATTACATCTGTCAATAAAGGCGTCTCAGCCTGAATGTGTTATATGCCATTAAAGTATTCC
The DNA here is from genome assembly GCA_025642065.1 of Paralvinella palmiformis. NCBI lineage: Eukaryota > Metazoa > Annelida > Polychaeta > Terebellida > Alvinellidae > Paralvinella > Paralvinella palmiformis. Next base: position 725,359 of record JAODUP010000056.1, on the reverse strand, counting down.
CTTGGTCATTTGTCTCAGGTGAGAGCAGCACTGAAGTGAAAAAGTCACTTAAGTCCATGAAATAAGCTTTGGCTGGCTATATATTACTAACCCCAAATCAGAAGATATTTTGTATGGATATTGAAAACCACGGATTGACTTTTGTACATCATAAGCTTGTTATATGGTAAAACCATTAATAAGAGAATATTCCTTGGACAAACTTATTGAACCCTAAACTCAGGTGGTCATTTCTATTAGGTTTTGTTCTTATGACCTTACACGGCTAGTTGGAATAAGGAGGTTTGTTAAGACAAGTGGTGATTGTGACAGGTTTTACTGTCCTTTAACAAATTCTCACTGTTTCTTTGTATTTCACTTGAAAATGTGCTAGTTTGTTCAGACAAAACATTTCATTATCTCTTCAATCATAGTACCTTAGTGCAAGATATCTTTTTGAATGTAATATATAATTTTGTATCGTTATTCTTATTATTATTAGTAGTATTATTAGTATTATTAGTATTATCATTGTTATTGATATTTATTATATAGACCAAAATGTAAGTAGATATTGGTGATAAGAACTATTCACATGGTGTTGGTGGTCAACAAATGATGTGGTTTTGTTGTAATAAGGTTATCAGCAGTACTGTCAACAATATTGTTGATAGTATACTTGTAATATCTATCTTAAGATTGGCAATGATGACTGTTTTTTATATTCTTTTTGTTACTGTTGTTTTATTGTTGTACATGGGTTGTTAAAGATTGATTAGTTGTGGCATAATCAAAATAAGATCAGATTGAACAATTCATTATCTTTCTATCTATCAGTTACCATTTTATAACTCTCTCTCTCTCTCTCTCTCTCTCTCTCTCTATATATATATATATATATATATATATATATATATATATATATATATATAGTTCAACACTCCACATAATATAACTAATGGCAAACATATCACTTAAAACAACAATGTCCCAGATGATGATATTAAGTAGAACAGCCAACGTCAGTCACTAACACGTTGAGTGTTTCTATGTTTATATATGACTATAATTAGACATGACATATTTATATTTCAGACTCCATAGTACAGTGTCTCACAAGTGATGGTGTCTGGCGAGAGGATGGAGAACACTGGCTGTTGGATGAGTGCACAGAGTGCGAGTGTCATGGTGGACTCACTCAATGTAACAGGGTCCAGTGTGAGTTGATAGAATCTTGTGGTTGGATCAGTATACCAAAAGGCGAATGTTGCCACAAGTGTATAGGTAAGTATAATAATAATAATAATAATAATAATAATAATAATAATTTAATGAGGTTTTTTTACTACCATTCAAAGAAAATTGTACAGCAAAACACCAGTAAATCTATCTAAATTTGCTAATACTCTTTTTTTGTTTAAAGTGTGATTTAATTTATAATGACTAGCATTATACTTGAGGTTAAGGACATTACCTGTTTCAATTACACCATCCCTGTTTGCACTTGTAAGGTCTAGTGCATTATCAACTTCCCAGGATGTAAAATCTCTCTAATTGCTAGTTATTAATATCTCATTTTTTATTAATATGTATAAATGTATAAAGTTATATACAAATTTATAGAATAATTTATGAGCTGCAGGAACAGTTGCGATCATGAATCACAAGTTCGGTTATTAAAAAAAAAATAAAGGTATAGATCTGCTACTCTGCGTTAATCAGTACCTAATTTTCATTTCCACATCACCATTCAACGAAGTATTCATACATGACTGAATAAAATGGTGAACGCATAAAGAGGAGACAGTAATCTGTTAATGAAATTGTACCAAAAACCTCCCTTTTTCTGTTTCATCGCTTTAGTGTTGAGCCACAGACTGAAATTTGTCAAACTGTGTAGTAATTTGTCACTTATCTTGAGTACGGTATCTCAGCTGGATTGTGCGTTTGCATATTGTATGGGGTGATGGGTTCGAGTCCAATCGCTGTAAGTGGAAGGTTTTAAAACAAGTTATTTAGATCATGACATGCCATGGGTCATTCACCAATATGTCAGTCAGTACCAAACCGGAGAATGTGATGGGGGACCGGTATGTAAGCCGTATGTTCCTGTCTGAGATGAGCTAGTTTTGGATTACAGAGGTCAACCAGAGCAGTGGTGAAGTAGTACTTAATTGGATCTAGTAGTCAGTGAGATATGTATAAATGTTATGTAATTAAATACAAAATAATTAAATATTGGGTATCAAAACTGATATCAGTATGGTGTAGTAAGGCATATGATATGTACTTTATATAAAAACATGGTTGAGACAGGAGCAACACCTGTACGTTGTCATGTATAAAAAATAATAAGATAATGCACTGAAGAAATAAACAGACGTTTATATGACTTGGGTGTTTGTCATCAGAACTGACTAATCGTGCACATTACTAAATATTATTGTTGGCATAAAAATGTGTTTCGTTTGAATAGTTTCAAAACAGTGATCATCTGTCAGATGATGTTAAATCTTAGATCTGGTTGAGGCTCCAGATAGATCTCTACCAGCCTCATTACGTCATCTGACATTACATGTGACACCCGGTGGTGTACATGCTACAAATCATGGAATGCAGTAATTACCTGTAATTCAGTTGGTTATTATGCATTAGCACTTGGGGGTGGTAGTAGTATGATCCTACAGAACACCTACATTTAGTCTCCACTGTGTTTTTTTTATTGTGTGGTTTCATTAAAATACCGGTATGTCGGTGTATGTTGATTACTTTCTTATGTTAACTCAAATAGTAAATCGAATATATAAAAAAATATTTGCGTGACTAATAATTCTGATTTATAACTTCTTTAAACGTATAAATGTGCATTGTATGTTAACAAATAACTTCCAGTGGCTCCTAAAATTGAGGACGCTTTATAAAAATAATCAACAATATTATTATTCTTATTATTATTATTAATGAAACCTACTTCTCTCACTGTGTCTCTATTACATGTGTAAATACACTCATTTGTCCAATTATTCATAATATTTAGTTTTATGTTGTTTGCCGATCTGTTAATTCGCTGGCCTTCCCAACATGCTGTGGCTATATTTATCAAGTACACATCATATCAGCTTAGATACCTATCTGTTATAGATGTCCAGGGACAGATTTGTATTTACATTTTTGTTTGCGTATTTGTGTGTGTGTGTGGGGGGGTGTACGATTTATTATTTTCTCTTTTACACGACTGAGTTTCTATTGCCACATCTCCATCAAAACCTTAATGAAACTACTGCACTCACTCCACGCTAACGCGAAGAGAGTCAGTGGTCTGGTGATCCGGTATCCACCTGAATTATCTTATCATAGAAACAATATGCAAGTATTGTATATAGTTGGCAATGGTTGCTTATGGCAATTTGACATTCCGTAAATATTACCCGATAACCCCAGTGACGGATGTCTGACCCATTTACGGAGACACAGGACAACAGCACCACCCGCCTTCACGTTATCAGTGGCGATGGGGAATTAGTTCTGTCCTTCATTACCCTCAGGGTTTATCCAAATGTAGATAGCCAGCTTGTGCTTTCCGACGGAAGAATGTGTTATAATGGGCCATGGCCTAAAATAATCCACATCCTTACGCCCTCTGGTGGGGTCATTCTGCTGTCGGGTATAAATAAACAATACTTCATTGGGATAAACAATCTGCTTCTTGGGATGTTTGTTTGTTAATTTACCGCATTTCGTGGATGACTGCCGGGAAAACACAAGCTGCCCCATCATATAATGTTCTAATCCAGAAGACAGCCCGGATAGGCCAGTTCAAGCTGACTGGGAGGCGACCTGGACTCAGAAGAAAAAGCTTATCTTTCTGGCTGATCTCCTCAGATGTATCTGGACAAATATCAATGAACAGTGTCCTGCTGATCTTATCATGTGGAGTCTCTAGCCAGGGATGTGGTTGTCAGTAAACAGATTTGGGGATGTTTCATTTGGAAGATCACCTGACTTCCGAGTTATATGCTTGTTATTGATGGGCATATATATATCGGTGGATATATGGATATTTGTGAGCAAGTAGATATTAGCGGACCGGTAGATATTGGTTTGAAGATAAATGCTGCTATTTGATTTAGTGACTGACAGTGATGTATTATTAAACAATTGCCAATATTATTAAGCAAACGATGTCACACACACACACACACACACAGAGAGAAAGAGTGAGACACACACACACACACACACATTGACTATGGTTGCCACTTACCATGTAGTAGTATATTAACTACGAGGTAGACGTAGTTCTCAAAGACGAGATTTGTAGATGTAAATGGGATCAATTTGCTAATTAATTACTATAATTGTGTTATTCTTAGTCTTTAGTGCAAGAAAACGTATCATATTTCAAAAGCGCAGCGTATAATTGGGTGTCATTTACTATACGGTTAAATGTCAGCATTAACGAAACAAAACTCAGTCTTTCAAGTGAGTCTTATGCTGGTAATATTGCCCTTTACAAAACTGTACTAGATTACGTATTATAGCTGTACGGTGTTTGAAATTGAAAACAAAGAATTTAAAGCATTTCTCAAAGAAAACGTACCCACGATAACAATTTTCACATGAAGACATCTAATCTATCTCCAAATCTTCAGTTAGCCATTGGTCAGAACACTCCAGTGTATCTATGTCACAACATGACTACACATGTGGGTCAGCTTCTGTCCTCAATATATGAAGTTGGGGATGACGGATGTGACTCCTGTGTGACGGGCCAAGTGGGATTTGATGTCTGACTATTAAGGAAGCTGGTAGCGTATTAAATGTGAAGCGACTTTGGAAACCGGTTATCGGAAATGGCTTGTTCGGCTTCAGATTGCTTGACCGAGAGTCGTAGTAGATTTGAATTCTGATTGGGTCTCGTGTCCAAAGGGATTGCCTTCTTAGATCTTTAGCCATAAGAAACTGGAGACCGGAATTTTGATGTTTTCCCTGATTGCGTCGTTGATTGGAGTTCTTGTCTATAATACAAGAGATCCCGAGTTTGAATCCCACCGACTTCCCATCCATCTTTCGTAAACTTGCCCTTTGATTCAGTTATACCTTGGACAAGATGAATTAATTATTTTAACATGTTTATGCACTACACGGTGTTGGTTATGGTATCAGGATGTACAGGTCTATATATTAACAAGGCAACTAGTTCATAGATTAGGAGTATAAAGACATATCTACCAATTAAAGATGCTTGATTCTGACTATAAAACCGTTATGTTTACTTATATAGATCTATAATAGAAGTGATTGTTTTTCTTTTCTTCAGGTTGTACCAAGGGTAACATGACTTATGTTAATGGAGCTGAGTGGAAGCAAGATGACTGTGTGACGTGTTACTGTGAGAGTGGACAAGTGTACTGTCGTGCAGAACTCTGTCTTGTACACTGTGAGAATCCACGTACAGTGCCCGGACAGTGCTGTCCAGTTTGCGATGGTACGCGGTTTGTAAGTAAATGTGAAATTGAGATGATGTGGGCCTTCCTATGGACTGAAGCAGTCTCGTATGGACATTTGCCTACCTGTATGGGTTTTTAAGTGTATCTGTCTCTGTAAGATTTTTTCTCTCTATCGTGTGTGTGTGTGTGTGTGTGTGTGTGTGTGTGTGTGTGTGTGTGTGTGTGAAACCATAGAAAATTGACATTTGAGAGGAAAAAACAGACATTACTCGTCCACCATTTATCGTATCCATTAGCTGATGTGATTCTGTCTTCAGGTGTCTGAACATTTAATGAATTTCGCCATCAGTGGTATCAAAGGCTTCTTTTAGCGCTGTTAGTTTTTTTTTAAATTGAGATGCCCCCGGCAGTCATAAAGCAACAAAACGGTGTGTTACAGCACTGAAGACTTGGTAATTAATGAAATCATGACTGATACCCCGATAGAAGTGGACTGCTGGCTCCGCTTGTCGGCCGTAGCCGTAAAACTGGAGCTATTATACTGTAGAGGGGCTTTCAGATCCAGACTATTCACTGTACTGCCTTTTGTCGTCTGTTTGTGGAGAACAGCGAATTCGCTCTACATTTGGTAGCATTCGCTTAATAAAACCATTATATGATATGTGCCAGTAAACAAACAGATGGTTTAATGAAGCTAATTATGAATGCTTAGATTGTGAGAGTCCATCCAGCACACTGTGACACCCGCACAATAACGTGGATACAATACAGCTGTATAGTGACGGCTTCGGTTCAGTACGGCGTGTCGAAATTATGCAGAAGATCTATTTTTAATGAACAGGTTACTGAATATCTGATTGCGTTTTATAAAATGGAAACCGCCAACAACATTGGGCGTACGGTGACATCCTCACAGACAGTTTGGCTGTCCACCGTTTTAGCGAGCAGCCCATAAAACTGATGTCATCTGTAATGAACGCTATTCAGTGCTGCACATTATGGCTAAAATTCTTAAACATTCTAACACGAGAAACCTGTCTGCTAGTGATTTATGTCCCCCTGGTGGCGGCGGTGGGAGTGGTTATTATATCATTCTTGACGGGGTCATTCTCCTTGCTCTGAATAGAACTGAGAAGTGTCGCATCCCGTGTCGAAAGTTTGCACTCCATAACCCCCTTTCAGTTTCAGAGTTGACATTCCACAGTCGAATTTAGATCATTTCTTGGCTGCACCAAGTGGGTGAGAACCCCACGCACACGGTGTGGTGTTGGCATGTCACAACTGAGAGACGTTATTCTATGTGGAGGAAGATAGCGTGGACGATTAGTGAAGAGAACTGTGCGTCGTTATTTAATGATGTTTTTATTATACAGTCCTGCTGCGTGTATGTGTGTGTGTGTGTGTTTGTGTAAAGATGGCACGGAGTCTGAGACTGTCAGTTGGATACATATCACCACTCACCGCCAAGTTGGCCGTTCTCAAATATTCTTAGCTCCGATCGACTGCCACAAGCTGATATTATCCTATCATCGGTGTGTCATTACATTTATAAACATAAAAGTAGCTCTCTACAGGTCTGGTGATTAAAAAGTAAATGGAAAAGTCAAAAACATGTGTTCATCATCTCCAATATAGCAATGTGTGAGTGTGTGGGGGTATATATATATATATATATATATATGTGTGTGTGTGTGTGTGTGTGTGTGTGTGTGTGTGTGTTTTAAAATCATAACGTTTAGTAAATGTGTATTTTGAGAAAGTATAATTTTATATTTGTATAGTACGACGGTGTTTCTCCCTTGAAAGTTAATTAAGAGCGTAGATGCATATATCGCTGATGAGTTGTCGAAGCCATATCACACTTGTGCTTGATGAACATTCATCACAATGATTTCTAGACATCGGGTCATATGTTTAAGTCTTTTTTTCATGGCTTGGACGTTTTTGCCGTTAACACGTCATGCAAAATAATAAATATTATATCTAGTTGATTAATGGACTTGGGTAATTATTTACGACAGTTTCTTTGGTTGAACCTAACCCTTGCTCAAGCTTAAGGCCGTATCATTTTGAGAGCCTTTAGCTGAGACAAAACATATTCCAATGTCCCATGAACACAGACAGTGACATCACATCATTAGATGCAAGATGTTAAAAAAAACTTTGTATAAATAATGGTGATGCATCTAAATCTTCCATTTGTAATTAGAGATGTGAACTTTTTTTAATAATCAAGTCACAAAGGGTAATGAATAGTGGTGCTGTTCTAACACCCCCCCCCCGCAGAGAGAGAGAGAGAGAGAGAGAGAGAGCAGTAATTTATATTTTATTTCAATGAACACCTGTTATTTCTATTCACTGTCTTGTCAAATATTTTAGCCATTGGTATATTGTTAAAACGGAAGAATGTAATTTATCTTTCTAACCATATAGATCATTATCCATACTCTTGGCTAAAATATTACTGCGTTCAGTTCACGTTACTGGTAAATTTATATCGTGTGCGTGAAGATTAATCAGTAAATTACTGACAGATTTTCTTGTTTTGTGGGATCTAATTCTCAAAGCCCATAACTGAAATACGTGAACTGTCACTTCAAATTGAGGTGATACATTATATTGTAATTCAGTCCAGGGTAGCTCAGTGATGACAGTTACAACCAGACACAAGGACCATTCACATGAATCACTCGTCATTATTAATGTTATTACAATATGAGACCTTTAGCAGTGTCCAATAAGTAAGTCAAAATTCTGATGGTAGTAATAAGATTTGACTGGGAAACATACTTAACCTCGAAGTGGTGATCATGTTCAGTATTATTTTAAGTTATAAAAATATTAATCATCACTAGTAAATCTTAGTTATTGGTTATTGTCTGTTTTGTTAGCCCGCGGAAGGTGTATATATTAGCCATATCTGTTCAGTGCCTGAATATATGACATTGTTATCATACTCTTCATTTTGTCTGTTGTGAAAGAAATATTCAACATATAACAAGACAAATGCCATTAATGGGCCATATTTGTAATTTGGAAACCTAGATTTCATGCCCACTACTGCTCACTATTGATTGTCCAAGTTAACATCTTTATTTCTGTTCTAAAGCCTAACAATAATAACACTTGATTGAGATATGTCCTTTCATCTGTTACCATTACAGACGAATCTGCCACCATTAACCTACCCTCTGGCTGCCCCAATATGGACAACTGCACTGTGGCTCCATTTTGCCCACTTGGTTTGGAGGTGGATGAGACAGGATGCTACATCTGTCAGTGTAAAGATGATGTAGTCATTGGTGAGCTAGATATGTGTTCTGTATGTGCTATATATATGTACTTAAAAGGTGTCAGCACCTTCCGATTTTACTTTATTTATCTGCAGTGTGTATAATGGGAAATTGTTTAAAGAAATTACAGGCTTTATTTATTTTAGCAAAATTTGGTTAGATCTATCTACAAATAAATTTGTCCTTTTACTGATGGAACTATTCCATTAATATTTGACATCTCTGGTCCACTAATATAAACACTTTATTTAAGGGATATTTTTATTTATTTTCCTCATACTTTAGGTGCCATTCCTGAGCTCTGTAGCTTAGATTGTCCACTTGGATATGTTGTTGATGATGATGGTCTGGAGATGTGTCAGTGTCTCACTACATCCCCACCTACCACAACTACAGCAACAATATCACCAGCAGAGCATGACAGTAGATCACTGATGCCACCAACACTGGATATCTCACCACCAGATGATAGGTTAGAGCCAGATCAGCAGGAAACTATCAACAAATATTTCTGTCCACCAATTCACATGTGTACCAAGGAGTGTGTATTTGGATATCGTATCAGCAAGGATGGCTGTCCAAAGTGTAAATGCAATCGCTGTCCACCATTCATTTGTCAGAAGAAGTGCATTCATGGATATGCTTACAGCGATAATGGCTGTGTGCTGTGTAAATGCAAAGGTTGGTAATGTTGCAGTAAATAGTAATATCTGTTAAGTTTTGACTATACCTAATGTTTGTGACAATCACCAAAATGCATGTTGAGATAGTTTTACAAGCTATTATTACTTGGTTTCATTTAGGTTGTGAATTCGATAAGTGCTTAACAAATATTTCTAATTCACATGCCTTCTGTACACACAAAAACAATTGAAATGCAAATTAGCTAGAAGTGTTTGATCATTGTTTTTTAACTGCAAGGGAAAATAAGGCATTTTTCTTAAATGGAGTCTTTAGTACTGTGTATTTTCAAGAATGTATTTCTGATGTGATCAGATTTTATTAGATATATATTATGAACGCACCACATAGTCATCATGAGAAGTACTATTTTCCATTGTAAACATTACTGTTATTTTGTTGTCAGATAACAAGACCCAACAGCCAGATAATGGAATTGCTGTGACATCCAAACCTACATCACGTCCTCTGGTCAGTGGTACATGTTTGACAGATGATGGTCATCTTTGGGATGAAGGGGAGTCATGGCATGATGGATGTCGGCTCTGCTTCTGTCATCAAGCACAAGAGATGTGTACATTGATAACATGCCCAGTCCCTAGGTGTCGCCACCCTGTGGTCATACCTGGTGACTGCTGTGGCACTTGTCATGGTGAGGCTTTAATTGTGTTTTTCATAGCACATAATTCTGTCTGTAATTTACTGATTATTATGGAAACCAACTATTGTTATTATTATTATTGTCTAGTAACCAATACATAAAAATGCCAAAGCCTCTCTGTGTGTATCTATGAATATAACTATACAATTATGTTTGTATGTATGTATGTCCATATATCTCCAAGTAAACATAAGCCAACAATAAATTCCCTCCCCATTTACAGATGAGACAGCCATTGACACTCCATCCAAGTCAACGAGCTGTCATGCAGGTGGAGGACAACATATTGCTGAGGGTGAGACCTGGAAGATGGATGGCTGTACACTGTGTATCTGTCTTAATGGAGACATTCTGTGTGAGGCAGAGAGATGTCCACCATTAACATGTCATCATCCTGTCATACTTCCAAATCACTGCTGTCCACTATGCATTGGTAATTATTTTGGCCTTTTTGCTCATATTATGAAGATCACCATTAATTTCTTGTTCAGCAGTCTCTGAATAAATGGGATAATTCTAAGTAGAAGTTGGAATCATAGTAATTGAATGCATATAAATGTCAAAGTATGGATTTTATTTCACTGATAATAAAGTGTAGAATATATTTTGCTAATAATAAAATTAGCTTTTCGCATGAAATGTGATTATATTATATATCCCTGAAGTAGATGATAATTTCCCATGTAGCCCACAGTATAGAGTTGTAGAACCCTTTTTAGTTTTATTCTAACTTATATGAAACTAAACCCCAGCTGATCCCAATATACAATATATAGTTAATTATGTCCATGTGATAACATAACTGGCTTTGAGGTACCACGTATCTAAAAACACTAACAGAAGTGGACCCTACATGGCTTCCAGCCTAGTAGTCAATAGATCACCTGTAAGATCACCTGCATTCAAAGGGCCTTATTTAAAGATGGGATTTCCTACATAAGATTGTGTTAGTTTTAATTGGAGAGGGGGTGATGTTATAACTGATTTCATTTTTCCAAATATGTTCAAAAATAGAAACAATTTAAAAGTTTCTTATTCGTAAAGTTTTACCCGAGCAGTAAAATGCACATCCAAAAAGATGAGGTGCTGTTTCTATTGTTTGTCATGCATATTGCTGATATTAATCAACTTATTTTCATGTCCAAACAGAAGATGATGAGCTACCTGTGCCCTCACTACCTAATAAGACACCAGGTAGTCAGTGCCAGGTAACACCAGGAATGGTGTTCCACAGCGGTGATATCTGGCGTGTCAGTGCCTGTCAGAGCTGTATGTGTAGAGATGGACAGATACACTGCTACTCACAGACTTGTCCCCTACTGACGAAATGTAATAAAACCATCATGCGTAAAGGACAGTGTTGTCCCCAATGCATAGGTATGTTTTGTTTCAAGTGATTATCATGATCCATACCTGTCAGTATAAGAAAATAATATGAATAACACTGTTAACAGGGACCTTAATAAAATCACATGTTATCTTTCATGATAGACTAGAGCGGTAATATCACACACACACACACACACACACACACACACACACACACACACACACACACACACACACACACACACACACTAATGAGATATTACATATCTTAGTGTGAAAAGTCATCATTGTGGATTCAATTATCTGATGAATTGTTTTTTCACAAATATTTGAATATTATATACTTTTATTATATTTTCAGAAGAAGAACTGAGCCCCATGACATGTGCTTTATCAGGAGAGACCTATGCTTCAGGAGAGATGTGGTTGTTAAATAATTGTACTTGGTGTATTTGTCATGATGGACGTATACTATGTCTAGAGACCCAGTGTAGTCCTTTAATAAACTGTCTAGAGTCTATCATACTACCTGACACCTGCTGTCCTATATGTATCAGTAAGTTTATCATCAGTTTTGTATGTTTGTGTTAGTGTACATTAGTGTGTGTGCGTGCATGCGTGCGTGCAATTTAACAATAATAATATATAATGAAAATGATGCTTATATGGATGTCCACATCAATATTATTCTTTAATTGTTGTTTTTTCTGTTTATTTCTTCTCTCTGAATCTTTGTCATTGTCTATATTTTCCACACACACACACACACACACACACACACACACACACACACACACACACATCCATGACTACACCCATTTCTATTAATATCACACCTGAAATTGTAATATTTATTTATAATGATGTTACAGATCAGACCATCCCATTAAATGAGCACAATAATGGTTCCAGAACAGGTAGGTACTCATCAATCACCAACTGTTTCAGAATCTTTATATGTGTATGTATGTGCATGCGTGTGTGTTTACATATGTACTTGCATGCAAGAACGGAAATATTTAATTTTTTCCAACATATATTTCAGGTCGAAACCATTATGCAGTATTTTTGACCACAATCATTGTGTTGCTGGTTGTTGTCATTCTGCTCACCACTATCGTCGTAGTGCTCTGCTGGAGGAGGCGCCGTCACAAGCGACAAGAGCGCGATCGCCGAGCTAAAGCAATGCAGGCATTGTTCGAGAAGGACCAACCACAAGTGAATATCAGTAAACGGCCCAAATCAGTTAATCTGGAGTACCGAGGTGGTAACCATCTATACATGGACAGATTAAACAAGCTCGATTATAGAAAGCCGCAGGACAACAAGTTCTGTATCTATGACGAGACCGAAGGTCTGCTGACGTCCAAGTCAAAATGTTCAGACACGGAATCGGGCATCATTCGGCCGGGTGCCGATGACACTCTGTCCAAAGAAAAAGACGCCCTGATACAGGCAAAACCAATCAACAATTTGAACGAGTTCCACGCCAGCTCACTGGAGGACAACTACAACATAACCTGTGGCAGTAATCACACGCTGACCAAGCCATATTCGGAGAGTTCCAACGACCTAACGGACGATATGGACAAATTGTCAGAGTTTGACAATGCTGCCTGCATCAGTAGCTCTTGTTCCGATGTGGCGGTGAATCATGCCAGCCATCCCTCATCGATGTGCGCGAGCAAAGCCAATGAACTCTCCAACGCGCCGTCTTCTCCCGCCTCACGGATCATCGAAACGAACGGCCTGGAAGACGACGGCGATTCGGGTGGTGCCATCCTACCGAATGTGACAAACATACCCACCAGAGGGCACCAGCCCGCTGATAAGCACATGCGCTATAGCGTCAACGACGAGGTCTGGCTACGTAACTCGTCCAGACAAGGCGACAAGGCGCCCATGGGCGACAAATGTATCCGCTACAGTGTTGGTGCCGATAATGGTACAGGCGCCGAAGAACCAGTGTTGCTCGGAGTGCCCTCTGTCTGTGATAGTGCTAGTTACAGGAAGAGTTTGTGAACAGGTTCCGGAGTTGTTGTTGGGGGTACGCATGTTGACGATGAGTCTCAGATGAATTTGTTAAGCCAATAATGACATAATGGGTAGAGTGCTGGACACTGTTGCCTGGTGAAACATTTCCCATTAGAAACTGCATAATGGGCATAGCCGCGTCAACCGGATATGTTTATGTGCGCGTGGCTCGTGTTGATAGATATATATATACTGGCGATTATGTTGTTATCACATATTTCTGGTATTTATTGTTTCTAGTTAGTCAGGAGCTTTTATATGTTCTCAGCACATAGTAATTTACGCGTGCATGTAAGCGCGTGCGCGCGCATGCGTGCCCGCACGCACACACACAATATTTAAGGTCCGTTAGCACAAATATCACTCTAACAGTGATTGTATTAACTTTTGTCATACCGATTAATAAATGTTAAGTATATCAACATCGTTTCAGAATCATTTTGAGTACAGAACTGTAACGTATGCCAAGAACATTATTATATTGTTAAATTATATGCAATTATATTGATGATTGGAATGTGTGTGTGTGAGTGCGTGTGTGTGTGTGTGTGTTACAAATGCACATACAGATACATATGTTTTACCTTGTTGTTACCAAGATTGTTCTGGACAAATTAAAGTAGGAATTAAATATTTAAAGTTTGGATGCATCAAAAATTATTCCAGTGCACGTGTACTACTTTTATGTGTTCAATGAAGAAGTTTTATTGTGTGCTCAGTTTCCTGTCATAAAATTGTCTTTAAACACACACAAACGCACGCACGCACACACACACACACACACACACACATATTTATATATATATATATTGTGGGATCTCATTCCTTACGTTATGGCATCTTATCCAGTTTTAAACTGTTTGATCAATGTTACACACGTGTTACAGAACTACCATATCTAGTGTTTTTAAGAAAGTTTTGAAATATTTTATCAACGTTATCTTTTGAATTGTATTATGACATTCTTATGTTACTACTACCTGTCACATTGTGCTACAATAATGGCTCTGATTTCTGTACTCGGTACGTCGGTGCTGCTCGTCACACGGAACTCAGGTTTGCAGCCTAGGAACATCTCTTGACAGTTGTTCTCATTTAAAAAAAGGCCGTCAGAGATGGAGAAGATGGAGCGTCATCCACTCCCATCCAACCTCGTTGAAGTAGTTTGCACGCTGTAGTGAAACGGGCTTTCCCCGTTCATCCTTAATTACAGGCGCCACGCACCATTTCTTACACCAACTGTGATAAACCCAGTAGTGAAATACTCTATCTAATCTAAAGAGAAGTAAAAACTGTCTTACGGAACCAATTTGAGGTTGTACTTCAGTAGTCTTTGTACGCGGGTTGGCTTTTAATATAGGCATCTTATTTAACCAGAGGGCTAGTAAAATAGCTTGCCACTTCTGATTGTAATAGAGGTTTGGCTCATTAAGACGAGTGGTCACGGATACAGATTTTACTGTATCTGTTGATATTGAATGCAAATTTAGTTAAGTGACGGTTGTAGTTAAGATATTTGGGGATGTAGAGAGGCACCGATGATTTGTATTTTCTTGCATGTTGATAATTGTTTGTTGGATTTATGTTTTATGGTAAACTGAACACGAGTGTTACATTTTTTGTCATCAACAGTTTTCTTTTTATTATATTCGCGTTGTCTTGCCATTATAACTACCAGTAGACAAGCCGATGTTGTGTTTATACTGGATTATCGATGTTCGCTGACTGATCGATATGAAGCAAAAATGTATGGGAACATTTATCCTTTGTAACGTGTCTTCTCCGTGTCGCATCTTAGCAACAGTTCTCCATTACAATAACATTATTACCGCGGTTAAATAGAAACGTACAAGCTCAACACGCCATCATGATGTTATTTACGGAACAGAGCTACGTGATGATTTATATAACGTCATTTATGCGTTATAATTTTTAACGTTGTCGTCTTTTAATCAGTGAATTCCCACGAGTGCTTTGTAAGGATTGTCTTAACGAGGTGTTGTTTGTAGGCGAAATTGTGAGGCCGACTGAGCATAAGCAATATGATAATGGCTTCTGGCGTTTTGTTCCTGAACAGATTGAAACATTTTGGAGTGTAGTTGTCTGATTGACTCTGGGTTGCTGTAGAATAGGCGTGATATGGTAATTTACTAATTATAAAGCTCTCATCTTGTATCAGATTTGTACAGTGGTTAGTTGCTGTTCAATGAGAGTAATAGGTTATACAACACACACTCGCACGCACAGGCACACACACACACACGCACACTGTAAATGGAAGTCGACATAATCTCGAGGACGAGATTTCAAACGTAGATTGGATCAATTTACTAACGGACATCTCTCTATACTTGTGTTATTCTTAGTCATTAGTAGAGGACAATGTACAAAATATTCATATTTGTACACTACAGTGTATAATTGCGTACACTATGTACAGTGAGGTGTGCAACAGACGGTGTCGTGCACGATATTGACGAAAGTGAGCATAAATGAAACAAAACCCAGAGTCTGTCAATTGGTGACTGTTATTTGTTGTTAGATTATTGACGTGATGCCGAATTCTCTGTAAGACAGAGTATGTATCAATACTAATATATCTGTCAAGGTGTTATCGATATTTACATATAATGTATCTGTTGTATCGTTTGCAAATTGCTAGATATAGTAGAGCTTAATTGTTTCATAGTTCCGTTGCTAGAGAAACAGGAGCACGGATTTTCCTAGAGGTCACAAACAGACTTAAATTTGAAGTTTTTGTGGGATTAATCAACTTTTTTTTCTGCTTTCTTTATCTGCAAAATTAGCATCAATATGTTGCAGTATTAGCTGTTTGGTGAACTCACGCATAATCAGTTACATCTGCATCGCGTAATGGTTGTAAAAATATTGGTAAATAAAGTTATGATATTTAAAGCCATGACGTTCTATTGTTATTTAATCGCAGCAATTGCAAGTTGTTTTCTTCTTTTTAATTCCAACCGTTATTCGTGGAGATAATCGAATGCCATATTAAATTACAATTACCAAATCGTCAGAGTTAACCAATACTGATGTAGGTGCATTGGTCGTCCAAGACATCGAAAAACAATTATACTCTAAACTTTCACGTCTAATGTAAATAAATAACTCTTGTGGAAATCGGATAATCTGAATACACGAAATGTCACCCAGTCTCTCCCAAGTGGTACCATACGGGTTCGGTGACGAATAATAACTGTTTGAATGATAGTGATACAGCTTGGCTTTGTATAGGTCACTCTTGAGATACATCGCTGAAGGAAGAATCTATAAATTATGAGAATGTTATTTGTTATGATGCTTTTACAACAATTCGCTGACTGAAATCAGCAGGCTTACAACTACTTAACTTCCATTGGTGTATTGACTGTATCACTTTCAGAAATCTATAACATTATGATACTAACCTGTAATGGAGCGGTACTTATCTATAAAATAATGATAATAATAGTCATCTATAATGGAATGATGACCATCTGTAAAGAATGGTACCTATATACAGTTGAATAGTAGTTATCTGTAAATGAACGGTACCCATCTGTAATGGATTTGTACTCATCTGTAATGGAACGATGACTACTTGTAATTGAATTGTAACCGTTTATAATAGAATGATATTCGTCTATTCCCTTTGTGAAATTATACCCATCTACAATGAAATGGTACTAATTTGTAATGGAACCGCACCCACCTTAAATGGAGTAATGCATGTACGTTCACAATTTTCGTGATATGCTTGACGATGGAAGATTCAGCCTTTCCCGCCAATCACATGGGAGATATGTGGAAAGATAGAGCCAACCGTATACTTCTTAGAGAAATGTATAGATGAAATATCCTACGGACACAAGTATTTGATCCCACGAGTTGGAGATTTCCGGCACAGTAAGCTAAGGAACCATTCAGACTTTGGATAGTGTTAATGGCGTTAACACTATCGAAGCTCTTCAGTGACTTTCCAGTGTTTCGATTTTTGAATATTAAGCCACGGAAGACTTGCTCTAACACATTATTGTCACTGAGTGAAAGCATGTTATGTTATTAGTATTCTCAGAAATCAGCATCATTTTTATTAACATAGAGATCGTTGCCCAGATTAATATAGAGGAAGGTACCAATTAAACTCTTTTCTGGATGTTTAATAGCTGAGATAACTATCTCTTAATCTATCTTATAAAGATATATCAGACCGAATGTTTCTGTCCTATTGAACGTTTCCTAATCAGTATCTATACTGGAATGTTTATCTAACAAACTCTCTCTCAAAATCATATCAAAGGCTTTTTCAATGTCTGTTGATAATTTATATCCGAGAGTGGTTTGTTGTAATGCTGTAGGAGAGACCGGGGAGGGTTGGCATGAGTTTCACTTAAAACACTTTTTCTTATGGTTCTGCTGTGGGTATATAAATTCTTCTTGATATAGGTACGTCGTCTATTATGATCCATATTAATTTAATAGGCATATTCAGCTACTTCGTATGTATTGTATTATTTCTGATATTTGTCATTATCTGACCCCCTTCTCTGAACTCCGACAATATGCCCCGTATAAGGGTCGGCTTAGAGCAACCAATAAAAAACTCACCTTTAATAAATGGTTCCTATCTTCTATAACCATCCGGCAAAGTTGAAATTTGGCGATCGCCCGATGGTCCAAAGTGACCATTATCTGACTTGGGCGACAATGTTACCCAGAAAGGTCACCCGGAGTACAACTAACGAAACCATAAATTTAATTAAATGTAGCGGAGTGACTATCTTCATGACTGGTCTTCACTATGGCGTTAATTTTTTATAATGACAATGGCTAAGATGTCTGTACACTTTAATGGAACAGTTTACCTTCATATCAATTTTTCAGAACTAATACAAATGTGTGTGTCAAGCTATGAATACGATAAACCACATATTAAATAGCCCATTTCAAAGTGCTGATAAATCAACTATTACTCGAATGGGAGACATTTTGAAGCTAGACACAGCCCGGATGTTCCTGAAGACTGAGGTCCCTTACTTATAAAAGCATTACACAGTTAAACCATATTATCGGAGAATAACCCTGATTCCCAGTTGCTGATAGCTAGGTCACCTTTGTACCACACTCGTTAACTTCAGTGATCTGGTACTGTCAAATAACGTAGACCTGTCAAGTACTACAGTTTAGCCCTGGTTATTGCGATTTTATTAATAAGATTACGGTTTTTTAATTGTTTGATGTACTCTTTGCACATTTTATTGTCGAGCATAACCTTTTGGAGCATGTAGCTGACCAATTCACCGACTTGGTGAAAGAACTTTTTCCAGACAGCGAACTATCTTAGCAATGTTCGCAAATTCTACTGTGCTGTTTGTGCTGAATTTGGGGACTACCAGTCTATGGAGGACATTGAGATCGAAATGGAAGGTGGTGTACAGAAATCTGTTGACCGTTACTGAGGTGAAACCATGAAGATAAAGACGGCAGTGGGACAGATGCGGTTCCCCGCACTTGCACAAGTAATGGTTGTTGTTCTCAGCTTGCCACACAGCAATGTTCACTGTGAGAGACCGTTTTCTGTTATTCGGAAAGTGCATACACAGCGTCGTCGGAGCCCTTTGAACACGCGCAGTCTCGATCAATATGAATACCTGATTCTTAAATTATATCTTAATGAATATAGAATCAATAAATATTAATTGATATCAATGATCGTGGTCATGTTTTTAGTAAACTTGTGGTTTTGTTGACACGTTTACGGTGTTACTCATCTTGAACCACTGTTTCATTTCTGGGAGATTGGGAGGTATCGAGAACGTAAATATATATGTATGTTGTATGATGCCACTTGTATCAACGCACACACACACACACACACACACAGAGAGAGAGGGGGGGGGAGATAGATCATCCATGCGGAGTGAGTGCTATTCCCACAGTGTGTAGCAGCCATTATGTAGCCTGAGTAGCATAAAACAACTCCAGTTGAGACTACAAAACAAACAGGCTAAACGTGATAATACAAGAATGATAATATAAACATTGAAAAGCTCAACATTTCTGCTAAATATTACTTAAAGTTGCAGATAATTTTGAAATTAAAGCTCATATATTGGTGTACAGGAAACTGTGCATTTATTGCTATTCATTGATATTATTTGTGTAATTATTAAATTGGAGATTTATCGGCCAGTGTTACAATGTTTACAAATATTCTATAATTAATAATGAATAAATGTATGATATTTAGTTGACAAACATAATACAAAAGCATTTATGTTTACTCTGCTTCTTGCTATTTTTCTAATTGGGGTGCATCTTCTGGTGTTGGGAAATCAGCGAGATTATCTGACACATCTCAGTTATGATTTATGTGGCAAAACTTGTAGATTATCAATTATTATCTTGAAGTTATGAATATTATCTCCACCTTTGCGAGCCTAAATAATAAAATATCACCATATGTACGTCCTCATATTAGTGCACCATAGGGATAAAAGTTTAGAACCAAAGAATTACTGTACCGGTATGTATAGTAACATAGGTTGGTGAAATTATTAAACAGCATAATATTAAATAAATATCATTGTTATGCCGGTGATATCGCTTTAAAGTAATGTGACTTTATCTTCAAATGAAATTTGTATTTCAGACATAAGCATTTAGATAACCTGCATCATGCTGAAAATAAATAAGAATTAGACCGAATTTATTACTTTCTCACCCAAGCAACATATGAAAAATGAAAATCTTCGTATTAAGGTAGAATCCAGCTACTGAACTATATAAATTCTTCCATGTCTGAGAGAATTCTAGAACTTATAAGGGATAGTACTCTTGGAATAGAGAAGCAGGTTAATTATATATGTAAGTCTTATGATTATCAAATAAGAAACATAAGCTTTATTTGTAAGTACATAAATGATGATACAGGCAAGACTATAATTTCTCGACTGGATTTTGGTGATTTTCGTTACATCCCTCTCACTGTGACAAACCGCCTACAGCGAGTATAGAATTGTGCATATAACACCAGTTTTATTCTGCACTGGCTTCCTGAACGTTTCATATCTCTACAAACGATCATCTTTCCATATATATATATATATATATATATTCTGAGTGGAGCAGCACCACTCTATGTAAGTGATCTGATCAAAAAGTATATACCAATAAAACTGCTCCGATCTGAGTCTTATTCACTTTTGGCGGTATCAAAAAGCCACACAGCAATGTAGAGAGAAATATTTTGTAAGCTAGGTTCTTAAAACCAGCTATTTAAATTATACATTTTTATATTATCTATCAACCAGGTTATTTGTGTATCAAATGTATTTGTTCTATGTTAACCAGAACATGTTTTAATTATGTTTTCAGTTTAAAGTGTCTTAGAGCAACTCAGGTTGATTAAGGTGCTATATAAAATACTATTATTACTATTATATTCTTATAACTGTTTAGAGGGCCTTGTAAGTATTTGCCTATATTAACATTATTATAGTTGACAACATTCATTTCTACAATAAAATCCACATTTCGGAAAACTTGCATTTCGATATATGTAGATCAAACTTACTGTTACTTCATATTACAAGCACGTTATTACATACCTATACTAGTTTTATATCCATGATATTTATTTAGATGTCATTAATTAGCTTATATTGTAGTCTTAATCAAACTTTTTCATCATCCTGATAAATCTTTTCGACATGACTAGCATGATGCTTTTTTAAAAGCACCAGACTGGCCTTTTTATTCATTGAAATATATTCTCACGATAGACTGAAGCAAAGTCAATTTCCAGGGCTTATGGTTAACCCTATTAAAAGTATTAATCAGTCAGAAAATCATGTTTTGATGATAACCGACCAAACGTGATGAACTGACGTATGACCCATTGTTCATCTGGCTGAACGCTTTGCTCCTCTTCTTGACCAAGAGGTCCTCAAAGATTGTGAGAGAGCGTTTTCCGTTGTCTGGAAAGTGCGTACAGAGTGTTTAATGTATCAGATATCTAGCAAATCGTTCCACATACGAGTATAACACACAGCACCAGTAAAATGCTATGTTTGTATCTAAGTACTATCTGCACAACAAGCGCAGTCGCGATCAATATGAATATCCGATTCTTACACGATATGTTAATAAATATAGAATCGATAAATAATAGGTGAACTTACGGTTTTGTTGACACGTTTTCGGTTTTACTCATCCTGAACTACTGTTTCATTTCTCGGAGGTTGATAGGTATGTAATGCTGGTGTCGTTAGCGATTTAACACAATGTGGTAATGCCAAATATATAATATTTGTTTTATTATCATATAGTCTTAGAAGATTTTGAGTCAGCCAAAACATAATATCACAAATACAATGTTCTAAATTCTTCAAGGAAGAGGAGAAATTTAACTCATTGTCAGGATCCAGTGACATATACAGTTGTGTGTCATCAGCATACAAGTGATATTTAACCACATATCGCTGCGCAATGACCCCAAGAGGACGGGTATACATTGTGAAAACCAGAAGACCAAGAACTGAGCCCTGTGGTACACCTGATAACAAACATTGAACGTCAGACATAATACCATGAACAGACACTCTCTGGTGACGTTGTTCCAGATAGGATAGAAACCATTCAGGTACTTTTCCAGTTTTTGTATCACCGAAGAAAGCTGTATCTTTCTCAGAGGATGGGAAATCATCCGCCGCCTGATGTGTATGGACTGGATACGGTTCGTTGACGTTTTAGGTGACACCGTGTCCGCATTTGGCCTGCTTGGGACAGCATGTATTCATGATCTGCGAATAATTCGTTCTCAAAAGGAAATACTTCGCTAACTCTGAATCCGGACAGGATGCTGCTTTACTAGGGGTCAGGGCTCTGGGGAATTCTTGTCCCACTCTTGTTGGAATGTTTTAGATGCTCATGTTGATGCCATTATTCGAAACCATGTAACCAACACATGCAGTATTTTCGTAGCGTTTCAGCGTTCCTTATGCTGCACGATCCAACGGGTTATAGTTTGTGAAACCCGTGACGTTCCTTCCGTTAACAGATGAGATATGACTACATTTATTTTTAAGAATGCAGTCATCCGTTCGACTCCGCCTGTGCCATTTCGGGTTCCCATAGACGGCATTGGCTGGTCCAGACGCTTGAGGTACTGGCATAGCAGTTTTCTACTTTCGTCAATCATGAATTCTTCGCTTCTAAGACCGATAAAACCAAACATGTTCCATTTGCATTTTTCCAGTAGAACGCAACTTCTTGCAATACCGTAGTAAAGTTAGTTCACTGATATTATGGACTTTACAACACTTTTTTCTCTTTCACAAGTATTTCAGTGACAGCAAAGTTTATATCGCTGAGTGTTTGTATGTCCTCATTGTTGCAACATGTATGCTAGGCATACATAGGAAAATGTCTAAATGATAGAGTATTAAACATAAATTAAAACAACACTATAGTAATATCAGAGGCACTGAATAGGTGAGAAGGGTGAAAGTAATACGTACGGAGTAGGATGACCCATGCACCAACCTGCACCATACGCCGACACGTTTCCCTCAGCATTTTATAATCTAATTTTACAATCATAGTTTTGAAAACATTTAGTAATATGGAAAGTTTTACATTTTCAACCAGCATATTCCACAAAGTTACACTTTCATATTTTATACAATGTTTACCATTAATTATAGTATTATACTTGGGTAGACTTAATTGTAACCTTCATGTGTTGTACAGATGTTCTTTCAAATAAAACATGGTGTACAGATATTCAGAATTTCAACCATTGAAATATTTAAAGACTTCAGGGACATATCAACATATAAAAAACGACCCATTTGCTTTTTCTCTGAGATCTCTGTAGCTTGATATGAAATCATTGTAATTGACCTTCAATGTTTTATATAGTATTTTTTGGATTTTCTTCATATCTGTAAACCACACTGATGCCAGATTATTAGGCTAAAACTAAATTGTGACAGGATGGATGAATTAAATAACAGAAAATTACTCTTAGAATTAAGTGTTTTAGATAATTTTGCAAGAACATTTAGTTTTCTACCAGCCTTTTTATAGAACTCATTGATATGGACAATGACATGTAATTCAACATGAAAATGTATCCCTAATAGTTATACATAACCTTGACACTCTATAGTTGAGCCATTTACGCATATTGGGCCAGTATCGTTAAAGCGACCAAATAATATTAGTTGGAATTTAATTGGATTTACTTTAATTAAATTACCATTGAACCACTTTCTCATAACCTTTGATACATTTTCCAGTTTTAACTCTGCCTTCATTCCTGATATTAAATTACTATCAATATACATCAATTAACATATACACAGTAATCATATCAACAGGTCTAATAGCAAGGCACCATATGGTTCATTTCTGTCTAAAGTACTCTTACATGTTTCAATCAATTTAAGACTTTCTAAACCCATATAATGAAGATGGGAATATTTAGTGTTTTTTTAAAGACTTATTATTTTCAACTAACACAAATTCAAAGATTGTTTACATATAGTGTAGTACACTGGGTCTATATAACTTTGGTAAGACGATAAATTTTGTATATACTGGCGTAACTTCTGTATATTTTAACACATTGGGAAAAGAACTTGTTCGACTTGGTATATTGATCAAAGACTGTATTTGTTGACATAATATTTTCCTCCAAGCTTGATTAATGTAGCTGGTAGCATATCATACACCTGAACACTTTCTAACATTTACACACTTAAGTTTTTTTTATATAAACGACTAATGGAAAGAATAGCATTCCTTGCTTGTTGTTTTCTGCGATATAGTAATGCAGTCGTCTGAGATAAGTGACTCTAATACATAAATAACACCGTCTTTTTCTGCTAAATCATCAGGTTTACCTAGCTTCTTTAATAATATTTACATAATCATGGTTAAAGTGTTTGGGACATCTACTACATTATGTATGATACAGATAGTATTATTCTACATTATTGTTATATCGTTTGATCGTTTATATTTGTCGTAAATTAGAGGATTAACTGTATCCCAGAAATCTTTCCCATTATGAGTCGAATTACATTTTCCTTTCATATATTCTGATAAACGTTGTTATCGTACTGTTGTGACTGAATTTCGATGTTTTCGAAATCGTTCCCAATTTAGTTTACTCCGACATCTGTAACATTTCCGCCAAAACGTATTAACATTTGCATCTCCCATTATTAGACAGAGACAAACTAATTACATGCATCCTGACTTAATCATCATGAGTTAATGTGTTTGGCGGGAATCAAACATAAATACAAAATCAACGTTGTTCACCTTTGGTTGTTTATACAACATACATACCTAGCAGCCACTTTTCATTTTTAATCGGCGGACTGGGTCTAGGACCTAGCCCGTCCTAGGTGTCCATTTTTGTTGAGTGTTTTTTTTCCCGACCATAGATGTTAAGTACTTCAAGCCAAGGTGTCCATTTTGCTAGGTGTTTTATCCGGCCATAGTTCACATCACTGACCTGAAGTTTTATATTTAGGTCAATGGTCACATAAATTTAATCACAAATAGTTCGTAACAGGAATTTACTAAATGTGAATTCTTATAAACTCTGAATTAATACCTATCTTAATTAAAATACCGGAATGACAAAAAGTGGCTCAAGCACGTAGCAGGCGATTGTCCTTGACCCTTGTTACTGTAGTGCAGCAGACGATTTACGTACTGAAACATTTGAGTAATCCCTCAGATCCTACAACCATATTCATCAACTCAACACGTCATATTACTCGAATGGTATTGTAACTTTAGAAATATACACAAGAACAGTTGATGTTATAAACTCATAGTGATGAGGAGTATGGCTGTATAGTGAATTAAAACTAGATCTACTTTGTCACGTAATACTGGAGTAACTTTCCAAGTAGACCACTAATTGACTAAATTGTAAGTAACGAAGTAAACTTTTACCGAGTAGTTTTAAGCATTGCCTGTAGGCCTAGTTGTTTTTATGCATGTGCTAATAATATCTAAGTTGCATAGACAACATTAGAAATACCTCGGCCTGATTATATTTTCGGCCATCCGTAAGATTACCAAGAATCCAAAGTTTTCTGCTGCGAAACACAATTTATCACTCTTGTTGTTTCAATACCGAGCTGTTCAGACCTGATCACACCTCGACAAAGTTGACCTTTCCGAAGTTTTTACAGTTTTGTAGAGTATCGTCAATTTTCGGTCAGTACGCCATTTTCGTAAGACACGTGGCTTATTTCCAGTTCTTGCTATCCACATCCCAGTTCATAAACATTTACGACTTTTGGCGAAACTCTGCTAGATCTAACACATAAATCTTCTAAGTTCCATTAAACGATTAATAAAACTAATGATAAATCAAATTTGAACACAATCATTCAACATAGATGGTAAACCTGTGAGGGATACATTTTAAATAGCTGAGTCATTAAAATAAATTATGCCAGTTTAGGCAAAAACATACAAGTGAAAATGTACAAAATTTAATAAGTATTTACAGATTATAAAAAAGGAGATTGATAGCATGTCCTAGAACCAGTTTATGAATCCCAAATTATAGAACTCATTTGTAAACTCAAACATAAAATGAGCTGTGGACATGATGAAATTCCAACAAAATAATGAAACAATCGCCATACCAAGTAAGCAATACTTTATACCAATTTTTTTATTTTTACAAAAATTATTCATTTCCAAATTAAACTTATATGGATTTGTTTTTGTTTCATAAAGATATACGGTGGTAATTATGTGTATGGACTATTCCATATCTTTTTTATTTTAAATTTGCCATGAATGTTTTTAATGTTATGTTAAGGGGGGGGGGGGGCATTGTATAAGCGCTGCTTCAAGTATCCTCCTTTTCAACATTCTATATGTCTTTGCTTTCATTAAAATGATGTATTATCAATGTTGAAATAAACAATTTGAATTGAATTGAATTAACGGAAACATAATTATGGCATTTATTGATAGTAGGAATATTCTATACCTACACCAGTATGGCTTTAGGTGAAAGCATGTAATTATTCATTTACTGAATAATTTGGCATTGATAAATAATTCTCATCCTAAGAAAATAACTGCTGTGATATTTTGCACTTTTCTTTAAGAAACTGGGACACTGTGTTTTAAGGGCTAACATAAAAGAAATGGTTGGTGAACTATGATACAGGCAGACAGTAATTTGTTCAAGTTTGGAAAAGTCAGTCATATTTTGGGAAAATTGAGTGCCGCGGCCCATAAGGGTTAATTGTAGGGCCTTTTTATACATACTGTATATAAATTACATTTATCATTGTACTGAAAGTCATATATTATAATTCTTGGATGACAGCACATTGTATTTGTGTGATAAAAATTCCCAAATTTTTGAAACCAGCAAATTATTTAAAACTGGTTTTGTGTAAACAGGCTATCACTCAACCTCCATAAGACCAAATGTATCATAATTAAGCCATCTAAGGATAATGTTTAACTTACTCATCTGAATCTATTAATAAATGGAATACCATTGGAGATAATTGGTGCAGAATTTGAGGAAGAAAGTTCCTTGATGAATCACTCATGTGGAAATAACCTATGAATCAGACAAATAAAAAATGTTTTGAATATAGATAGTCTCAAAGCAATATATTTTGCCCATTTGTCACATATTAATTATGTCACATTGGCATGGGGTAATGTGCTAAACAATCAATCCTCAAATGTACTGTAGTGCAACAAAGGTCTGCTGTTAGAAACGTGTCTAAAGTATAACAGCAATGCTGAACCACTTTTTTAAAACTTAAATGTTTTTAAAGTTTTGAAAATATAGCCAGAACAAATTACCATTTTATTTTGATAAAAGTTTGGGTTTTAATCAAGATCTCGGCAATAGACTCATAATTAGACAATCAAACCAGCTGTATATTCAGAGGTATAACTTCACTTCTAAAATATGGATCAAATGTAGTTGTGGTGCTTTTACTTTAGTTTTCTTCAAATTCTCATTCTCTGATGAAAAAGCAGCTTATAAAAGCTGAAATGTTCTCCCAATCTGCAACAAGTGTAGTGAGTTAACCCTCATTGCAAAGATTCTGTCAGCTTGGATTAAATCTTCCTACATTATCTTATTAATTATTATGAACTTAATTTACTAATTCATAACTGAAGTTAACTTACCATACTGGTTCTTGTAACTGGGATTTAGTTTTGGGTTATTTCTCCTCTCCATGTCCATCATCAACTGGAGTTTCAAGATGAAGACAGCAGTAGCTATCCAGGTCCTTGATTTATATTGTCAGTGTATATATTATGTTTCTGTATTGAAATTTCTTGTATTATTTGTTAATCTGAACTGAATAAACCTATTATTTATTCATTTGTTTTACTGTGTAATAACTTAAGTTTTGGATTACCAATTGATTGGCAGATCTGAATACTACTAGTCATTGGAAAGGGTACATGCACTGATCTCCTCCAATATCAGAAGGCAATCTGAGTCAGTTTCTAAGTCTGGCACCAATTGCTCATCACAGTCTATGTGTAATGATAACCAGTGCAGTAAGTGAGACAATTTTTAGTTCAGCCTTTATGTGGTTAGTGTGAGGTTTATCATTCAAAATTTTAAATGTGATAAGTAATGCTTTGAGCAAGTGATGTGTGGATAATAGGTACTTCAGAAACTTGACAATTAAAATATAATTACATACCATCTGACAGTGGGCTTCTGTGGTCTTATCTTTAAAATATTACAGGGCCATGGTGTGGTTTTTTTTAGGGGGTGGTACGAGTACAAGCTTGGGATATAAATTGTGGTGTAGTGCAGGTTTTTTAAGGTGGTTTTAGGTGGCTGTAATGAATAAATGTAGGCACATGCAGTGCTACCTACCTGGGTGATAGAACATAAACACCTGGGTTCAAACCCTGGCCAGGCTATGTCAGTAGGGTGCTTCATCTTTCACTTCACCATCACCATACTCGTAAATAAAGAAACAAACAAATATTAAAACTTACTGACTTTTATGCTGTATTGATGATATTAGCAGACAAGCTAGCTACTATCATTCAAGTTATGCACTAGTGCATTAGTAGGAAAAGATAAGAGCATGGCCAGATTGAAATTCTGTACAGCATGGGAGACTGAAACTGATTTAATTAAATGAGTTGATTGGCAGCATTCGTATGGGATAGCAAGAAGCAGAGTAGCTGATGCTCAAATACAGGGTAGTTTATGGGTTTGTTTTTTAATGACATTGAGGTTAGAAATGTTCTTTTGGATCAGGCAACCCTGATATTTTGTTTCCATTTATGCTAGTTCTTCTGAGAGTTAATATACATATTCACTAAATAAAATTTAGTTTATTCTTAGTTTTGTTGTAAAGGGATTTATAATTTGAGTGCTCGTTAAAACATAATTAAAAATATTTCATGTTCTCCGATGTTTGGTACCCGGGGATTATATGTCGATTAATATATATATATATATATATATATAATATCATAGTGACTTTTAATATTCATAAAAACATGTATATGATTAAAACGTGTAATTTGAATACAGGACCCCGTAAAAGTTTTACTGAAACAAAGTACTTACGTCCTGTCAACAATGCATCGTAACGTCTAATGTTTATTGGTAGGTTTGTTTGGGATTTCGCGTCATAACGTAATAATATCAAGAATTTATAAAATACGAGTTTTTACAAACAAATGATGGATGAATATCTTTCGTTTCGTGATCTTTCACTACGAACTTGCGATAACACATGAAACTGTGAACACTTATTTAGAGTGTTGGTCCTTTTTACTGAGCGACTGATATTAACTCATCCTCCACCACTCGCAGGGGATTAGAAGGGAAAGGTGGAGGCTAGTCACTGCCGTATTATATTACTTCCTCAAGAGGGTCTTTAACGTTATGTTTTCTGGTAATCACGTCAGACGGCAGTTACGAGATGAGAAGTTAATTCCTGAACCAATATATGTAGAAATGTTAAAATGTTACCACTTTTGTGCACACAGTAGACTAAATGAGCCGAGCGATATCCAAAAGTAATGAGGCAAAGTGAAAGATGATACACCATTCTGACATAACCCAGCCGGGACCTGTTGCCAGGTGCTCTATATCCAGAGCTCAGTGAATAATAATTATGATTTTTTACATATGATAAACTGCTCGTACTCATGGCGTCGTGTTCATTGGCATGATTCATACTATCTATCGTTGGAATCTTGTACCACAATATTTCTATTGCGTATTGATATTTCTGTGAGCCTGTACTCCAATATAGGTGTAATGTAATCTAGAATTGTATTCATGTATGCGCCAAGTTAGATGCAGTTTTGCACTGATTTTCATGGCATGTTAGTAGATTATACGTAAACTGATTACTGATTAAATATTAAAAACATTGACCCACTGTATACTTGTGATTTTAAGATAGCGTATGATGTTAAGATGCTAAAGAATGTCAGAATACAGAAACACAATCGAATATATTATTTTAGACATTTTTTGCCAACAAACAGAAATGTGTTGTTAAGTAACTAAATTATATATTTAACAATTATGTACATATAAAATGTTATAAGTAAAGGGAAAAGGTGACAGTTCTTGTCCATTGTTATTTTATTGACGATATCTTTTTCCGTTCTGTTTTCCACTTTTACTTGAACTACTTTTATAACGTTTGTATGAAGTAAATTTGAAAAGTTTCTCGTACACCTACCCAAGTTTTAGTTTTGAAGCCGGCCGGGTACGTTAAGTTCAACATTCGGCTCTATCAGACAATCACCACCAGGAAGTTGGACGAGTAACTCCGATCATAACGTACCGTGTATGTTTTTGTCTGAAGGCAAAAGCAGAGAAACGGTAAATGTCGCCAGAATCGTATAGCGAGAAATTAGCACTCTCTCTCTGATGTCGATATGTTATTCTGGTACATACTGATCATAAGTGCTTCTCCGGCATCTTATTGTTTTCCTACCGTCCACAGTTTCATCGACATCTCCGTAAAACAATGACAGGACAAGAACCCGCCCACCTTGATCTTTATTCGTGTGGCTGTGTAACTGATTACGACATTGTTGACTAAACAAAATCGAGCGTCTCCGTGACCAAATTGGTATTTCGGTTACCCACACGGATGTTTAGCACGGGGGAGGGGTTCTAATCTTCCTAGAGAGGGGGTAGATTTACCAAAAAATAGCCCTGGTCTCCATCAAGTTATAAGGGGCCCCTCCGTGGTCTAGAGGTAACGTGTTGGACCACAGATCACTACCACCCGTGTTCGAATATCGGCGTAGGCATATCTTTTGTTTCATCTTTGACTTGGCTTCATTACCTTCGGGGTCGTTCAGCCCATTTAGCCTACCATGTGCACAAAAGTGGCCGTAAAACACCAATCGCCATAATCATCCATCAAATTATAACTTTTTGTCCCTGAACAGTGCCAAATAGCGGTTTTCATTGGCCCGAGGAGATGTATGAATTGAGTAAATGTTTTGTGCGTGTGTAATGGTCTAATTTAACTCTATTTAAAATATTAAAAGATAAACATAATGTTTCTTTCGCAGCACAATCAAACCCGCTCATCTTTTCGTTCAGAATCAAGTGTTACGTTGAAATATTGGTCACCTTGTAAGCCCAATGGCGTTTGTTGCCGAAAATAAAATATATAGGAATCTAGATGGCAAAAATACACTGGACACGACATAAGGTCGGGAAGAAGGACAAAATCCCTTCTTTAGCGATTTTTTTTCTCAGTCCACTGAAGGGGGACGCTCTAAAGGTAATTTGTTAAAAGCTTATTAATGATTTGTTCCGCACTGTCCTCAATCTGTATCACGTTCACACCATTATAACAACAACAATCCAGACCACTGTCGCTGGCAAATTGCTAGTGTTTTCGGTTTAACACCAACCCACCCCGTATAGCCTCGGATACAACTATTATCGAAAGATCGTTGGTATAAGAGGCCAAAGCATGTTTGGAGACTTCCAAATCGAGAAAAATACTTTCGCGAGAAAGTGGATGAATGAAACGGATTGTTGCTTTGCTAGATTTAATGATTTCCCGGTTTCCGATGGGCGGTGATTTCTCTATGTTTGATAATAGCTATGTGAGGTCTATTCTGCCTGCGATTTAGGTAAAGGGGGCTTTCTCTCAGCATATAAATGTATATATGTTAATTATATATCTCGGTGTTACTCCGGGCTATATTTGTAGGATGTTTATTCTTTCATTTACCGTTTTGCTGCTAATCTCCGCCAAAGTGGCCGTAAAAAACATCACAAGTTTCAGTAATAAAGTGAGACGTTGACGATATGAATCAACCAACTAGTTATAGATGTTTGATTAAGAATAAGAGCCTGATTTTTTGACCATTTATTTTACACACGCACGCACACACACACACACTCGTGTGTAGGTTAATCGTTTTGATGAATTTTGTTACATATGGAATTAGGGATTGGTGAGACATTACCCATGTCGCTACTCTGTATTAAGTTACCTGATGAATCGTCCAGAGTTCAGGGTTCCCACGCGTTCTGGAATCCTGAAAAATAACAAATTCATTTACCAGGTATTGGAAATATCCTTGAATTTGAACAAAAAAGCCTGTGAATAAATAGTATGCTTGTAAATGAAAACTTCGATTGTAGAGGAAAAATAGTACCAGTATATATAGTTTTAATATCCCATGTTAGTTAAAATTTAAATAAAAGTGGGTGGATCAGACAGCTAGAAGGGGTGAGCAGGAGGCTGTATTATAAACATGTCAATAATGGATCATACATTGAATAAATATGATACATTTTTTCGCGCATATCTTGATTTTTGTCCTGAAAAATTGTAATTTTGTTCTGGAAAAGTCTTGGAAAATAATATTTCCTTGGCTGTTGGAACGATATAGTTTGAATTCACGATTTGAGATTATCTGTGCGAGGGCCTTATTACACACTGCTCACACACACGTGCACGCGCGCGTGGGCGAGTATAGATTTTTTTCCCGCGTCCCTTTATGCACAATGTAACCAGTCCAGTCATGGGATCGTAGCAAAGTCACTAATCGCTGTATCCAATCAGACTATAGTTAAAAGAGAAATGCTCTCGGTCGATGTGTTACGGTTAGGGTTAGGCTAGGGTTACGGTCTAGAAAGGCAAACTTCAGATGTCTTTTATCATACCAAAGCCACCTGATAAGACGCTATTTCTTGTAAAACATACTATCATCAAAGTCTAGCGGTAAGTGACTCGTTATCCTGATGGGGACGGTCTGATACGTCATATTATAAACACATATAATAAAGAATAAAGATATAATAAAGAATAACGATATAAATACTGTAAAGCATCGATGCTGGATCTAATCTATAAAACGTTTATGAAAAAAGATATTATATATACCGAGGATCAGTGAATAACCGAGTTTCAAGCTGACATATCTAATATTATTGTTATCTTATTATTGAGCACATCATTCTATTATTAGCTAAATGCACAAACACTTTTATAGTAATAAGTAATAAAGTTTACCAACTGATAGAGCATTCTGTATTCTACTTTTGCCTGTTTCTCCGAGATATTTCATCCTTCGGTAAAATCTTCTCCTGTTCATGGTATTTAGCCCATCGAGCATATGTCCAATATGAAATAGAAAGTATAAAATATAACTTTGAACCAAGAATATAAAACAATTAAGGCCATATTTAATATGTGGAAGCAAAGAAATCTATCTCTTAAAGGAAAAGTAACTGATTAACAGCCTCGCTGCATCACTCTAAGTTTATCCATGTACTGCATTAGATACCCCAGAAAATATAATAAAAGAAACAGAAAAAATCTTTTGAGAATTTCTATGGAATGGAAAGGTAAATAAAATAGGAAGAAATACGATGATCAAAGAAATAGAACAAGGGGGTCTTTAGTTGTTTGACACAACCAGCAAAATCAAATTATTAAAGATGACATGGGTTAAACACACAATAAATAATCCTACCTCCTCGTGGAAGCTGATATTAGATGACATAGTTGGGTTACCTTTCAAATACTTGTTGAGATGCACCAGAATAAACCAAAACATATTAGAAAAGCTACCCAAATATTATAGAAATAGTATCCTAACACAATCTTGGAAACTACACATGAAACAATATGGTTCAATGGAAACATCACAGTTGACCATAACACAGTATTCTGGAAATGTTGGATCTGAAGTGGAATTAGATATGTAGGAGACATGCTGGACTCTGTCATTAATTTTCTGAACCAAGATGAACTTAATAACAAGTGTACCTTTTTAGACCTTCTGAGACTTAGGCAGTCTATACCTGGCTCGTGGAGACATATATTAGAACTGCAAAAATATGTTACATAGAGCACAAACATACCTGCAGGTCTCTCTATATGTAATAATCATAACATAGAGCACGACACTCACCAGCTTTAGATTACTCGGTACTAAAACCAAAGTATTATATCGGAAAATTTATACAAACTCGAACACTAGCAATGCCACCAATATGCCTCACGAGATGGGAGAACCAGTATAATATAGATCACAGTATCTGGCCATTGATATTTACCGCACCCTTTAAGGTGTGCAGGGAATCCTGTCTGCAGTCCTTTCAATATAGGATAATACATATAATTCTGCCATGTAATGCACAGCTTTATGCTAGAAAAGTAGTAAGTACTAACCATTTCCAATTTACATTCTGTACTAATAACAATTTAGATGATATCAGTTATTATGTAGTTACGTGTCCTCGAGTTATTGCCTAATGGTTGTCAAATACTATATAGCTCTAAGAAAAATAAGAAACATAATAATTTTCCTGAATTCCTGGCTATTTTAAAAAACAAATTCAAAGTTGAGGAAAAATATGCATACAGCAATATAGACTAGAACAGTTGGGGCTATATATTTAATGTGTTGCGATAATCTATTTTCATATTTAGAAGCAACAGTCATACTTCTATTACCATGACAATTACTTATGAATATTATATAATTGTATTTGTATTTCATGTCTAGTGTTAAGCTGATTCTTTTAATAAAATATATCTAATATGAATCCAGCATCGAGAGGCTTAACAAAACAATCACTTCGGTTTGATTAACTTTGATACTGGTCATGGGTGAGACATGTGGCTGAGGGGCTACTCCCTAGGGGAATGAGGATGATCGGATGAAACAAACCATATAGACGTGGTGACAATGGGATTCGAACCTTGACCTAGACATCTGTATCCAATGCGCTGCTTTAGCAATAGACACTACTTTAGCTGGGGCTATTTTAGGTATATACACAATACTAGGTATATACACCACTTTAGCTGGAGACACCAATTTAGCTAATAGTTATTTTAGGTATAGACACTACTTTTTTTTGTTTATGCCACTTGAGCTATAAACGCCACTTTAGAAGTAGACACCACTTTACCCATAGATACCATTTCAGTTAGAGGCGCCACGTTATGTATAGACATCACTTTAGCTATAGCCAGCAATATAGCTGTAGACACCACTTCAACTATAAATGTCACTTTAGTTATAAACACCACTTCACTGGTAGACGCCACTTTAGCGATAGACAGTACTTTACCTGTAGACACCAATTTAGCCATAAACGTCACCTTAACAATAGACCACACTTTAGCTATAGACACCACTTTAGAAGTAGACACCACTTTACCCATAGATACCATTTCAGTTAGAGGCGCCACGTTATGTATAGACATCACTTTAGCTATAGCCAGCAATATAGCTGTAGACACCACTTCAACTATAAATGTCACTTTAGTTATAAACACCACTTCACTGGTAGACGCCACTTTAGCGATAGACAGTACTTTACCTGTAGACACCAATTTAGCCATAAACGTCACCTTAACAATAGACCACACTTTAGCTATAGACACCACTTTAGAAGTAGACACCACTTTACCCATAGATACCATTTCAGTTAGAGGCGCCACGTTATGTATAGACATCACTTTAGCTATAGCCAGCAATATAGCTGTAGACACCACTTCAACTATAAATGTCACTTTAGTTATAAACACCACTTCACTGGTAGACGCCACTTTAGCGATAGACAGTACTTTACCTGTAGACACCAATTTAGCCATAAACGTCACCTTAACAATAGACCACACTTTAGCTATAGACACCACTTTAGAAGTAGACACCACTTTACCCATAGATACCATTTCAGTTAGAGGCGCCACGTTATGTATAGACATCACTTTAGCTATAGCCAGCAATATAGCTGTAGACACCACTTCAACTATAAATGTCACTTTAGTTATAAACACCACTTCACTGGTAGACGCCACTTTAGCGATAGACAGTACTTTACCTGTAGACACCAATTTAGCCATAAACGTCACCTTAACAATAGACCACACTTTAGCTATAGACACCACTTTAGAAGTAGACACCACTTTACCCATAGATACCATTTCAGTTAGAGGCGCCACGTTATGTATAGACATCACTTTAGCTATAGCCAGCAATATAGCTGTAGACACCACTTCAACTATAAATGTCACTTTAGTTATAAACACCACTTCACTGGTAGACGCCACTTTAGCGATAGACAGTACTTTACCTGTAAACACCAATTTAGCCATAAACGTCACCTTAACAAATAACCACACTTTAGCTATAGACACCATTTAAGTATAGATGCCACTTTAGCTAGAGACATCACTTTAGTTGTAGACACCACTTTAACTGTTAACACCACTTTAGTTGTAGATAACACCTTAGCAGTAGACACCACTTTAGCTATAGACACTGCTTTAGCTAGAGGCGCCACGTTAGCTACAGACATCGCTTTAGCTATATACTGCAATATAGCTGTAGACACCAGCTATAAATGTCACTTTTGTTATAAACGCCACTTCACTGATAGACGCCACTTTAGCCATAAACACTACTTTAGCTGTATACACCAATTTAGCTATAAACGTCACCTTAACAATTGATCACACTTAGCTATAGAAACCACTTAATTATAGATGCCACTTTAGCTATAGACACCACTTCAGCTCTAGCCACCACTTCAACTGTAGACACCACTTTAGTTGTAGACACCACTTTAACTAGAAACACTGCTTTAGCTAGAGATACCATTTTTGATATAGACATCATTTAATTGTAGACACCACTTTAGCTGTAAACACGACTAGTTCTAGACACCACTTTAGCTATAGAGACCACTTTAGCTATATATACTACTTTTGTTGTGGTGAGTTAATGTTTAAATTACTCGGTGCTACTCATATGTGCACGTGGTTGTGTACATACGTGCTTGTGTGCTATATTCGTTTCTTTATGTTGTTGTTGTTCTGATGGGAATGTATCCGAACACAAATATTCACATACCATAAATATACACTGTTGTATAGTATAGGTTATAATACAAAATTGAACATATGGATTGAGTTTGACTCCTATGGTAAACTATATTGTTTAGTATGATAGCATATGGTTCTCCGTTGCCAGGAGAAGGTGGAAGTTCTAACATAAGATGGTATATTAGCAAAACTTCTGAATTTGTTTTACAGACTACATAAACTATTACTTACACACACACACACATATATATATATATATATATATATATATATAGTCAAATATCGATAAGCCTGATTGCTGTGGACTAGTCTTTTATGCCGGTTGATCGAGCTTCTGCATAATCGATCTGGCGGCCAGGTCAGTGTTTATAATACTGAGGGGTTGGGGCCACTAAAGAATCACTGTAAGCTAATTCAGCACCGCATTTTATAATCCATCTTCTTGTTGACAAATAAAAGCGGCCAAGGTTATTTTGTAATTATTAATGACTTTATATGTTATGTTAATGTACTTGAAGCAATTTATTCGGCACATCATTATGTACGTGTATTTGTAATACTATTCTAAACATTCATATTGCAATGTACTGTATAGATAGATCTATAGCTGATTAGATGATCAGATGCAGAAGTTATATTGCATGACTGAATTGAAGCGCCAGCCTAGGAACAGTTACTATATTTATTACCTAATTTACATCTGACATCATATTACCTTTGTGATAACGTAACTATCATACAACAGATACAAATTGACGAAATGAGCGTAATTATGGGCGTAATTAATTTTTCATCTCTCTTTTGAAGTAATTGATGGTGATTAACGTTGAATTTCACTTTTTCGATTTCATTTTTGATTGTGTTTGCGCCGCCCACGTGAAAGAGGGAGAGGCCCAGCCCAACTACAGGCTGCGTTTATTATGATTTGTGATATAAAAGAAATTCAAATAGAATCTCTTCAGCCTATCACATAATTAAAGCAAAACTTCAACAAAAAGATAATGGAAGTATTTTTTTTTTTTTTAATTATTAATTCGAAGGCACTGTATGGTGATGCCCTAAATAATATATCTGTAAAAACCCAATAAGAGATTTAAACACTAATCGTTATTTATTTGTGAAAGCAAAATTGAACAGGTGTGAATTTAAATTTTTCAAGAGACGACGCATTTCTAATATCTGCCGGCAACCTATCCACAGAGTCGGGGGGTTGTAACACCTGCAATAGTATCTGACTAGATGACTTGAGTTTGTTTGTTTTGTTGTTCGGGGAGAATCCCCAGGCTGTCGCTTAATCAGCACAGCCTCATAACTTTAGTTTTGGGGATGACTTTCTAATGGACATTAGTTCACACAGGTATTCAGGTGTCATATCATTGATAGATTTATAAGTTGTTAGTAAAAGTTTGAAATGGATGTGCTGTCTAACAGGTAGCCAATGTAGTTTTTGAAGAATTAGGGTGATATGATAATATTTTCGAGTATTTTTTGCTATGTGAGCTGTACTGTTCTGTATTCACTGAAGGCAATATACCGATTCAATTACCCCTGGCGCCACCATGCGGCGGAATTTCACACTATGGTTTCGGGTTAGAAGTCTAAGAATCACTATGTTGCATGTCGATTTACGCGTGTATTGGCCGATAAGTATCTTACTGAAAAGCTGTATATAGGCTATTTAGCAGCTATATTTGAATTTTTTATTTATAGTCCATTAAGGATATATGATCTCCAGATCATACCTTTGCATTTAATAGAATGACATAGACTTTATTCAATAGATATATGCCACTAAACTAAGTAACGTTCAGCGTGATTTGCATTACTGTCATGGTCCGGTCTGTCTAGTTCAAACTTATGTTTTTGTAGAACCTTTGCCATCTGACATGACGATGTGAATGGATAAAATCAATGATCACATAGATTATAATTCAATGGGTGATTCCTATTACTGTAACATTGCTATTTATTCATGATATCTTGTATTGAAAGTGAACTGTTTTATTTTCTGAATCAGCCATTCGTGCAATGTTTACTACATGTAAATTTCAAGGGCGGTAATACTCTAATGTAATAACATTTTTTATTTAATAATATACAGGTGATACATATATGATTGATTTTCAGCTACAAGTAAAAATAATATTTCCCAAACTCTACATTAAATAATTTAATGAAAGATTTCCGGTATTTACCGTTAGTGAAAAATTGCCATCCCATATTAATAGTGGGCGCCATAGTTGTTTCTAACCCGAGACCGCAGTTGGTAACCGATGCAAAACATTTCTACTGGGTCGGTCTATTAATGTTATAATCAGCTATGCCATATAACAGGGAGTTACAATAGTCTATACGAGATGTAACAAAGGCATGGACTACAGTTAAAAGTGATTCTTGTGTCAAGAATGCTTTTAAACAGTGGATGTTCTTAAGATGGTAGTAGGCAGCTCGGCATACTGATGTGACATGTTCATGCATGTTAATACATTAGTCAAAAATAACCCCTAGATTTTTTACTGACCCATTAGGGGTAATCGAAGATGTACCCATCTGTAATGCTGGTGTCTTTAGGGATGATTTAACACAATGTGGTGATGCCAAATATAAAATATTTGTTTTATTATCATTTAGTTTTAGAAGATTTTGAGTCATCCATAGCTGAATATCAGCAATACAATGTTCTAAATTCTTTAAGAAAGAGGAGAAATTTAACTCCAGTGATATTTAATGCCATATCATTGCACAACGATGCCAAGGGGACAAAACCATTTACCTGACAGACACAACGTGTCTTTCAACGTAGAGAAAAGTACATTATGGTCAACTGAATTAAATATAGAAGACAGGTCCAGAAGAACAAGTAATACTGACTAGCTCGATGGTATATGATAATCAGACTCTACTTATATACTTTAGTGTATAATAATATAGTGCAGTCTGTCAAAACATATTGTAGTGTGTCATATTATACAGTAGTATGTTATAATATATTATAGTATGTCATAATATATTGTAGGTTGTCATAATATATTGTAGTATGTTATAATACATTGGGAGTTTTTCATAATATATTACAGTATATCCTAATATTTTGGATTTTGTCATATATTGTAATATATCATAATATATTGTATCATGTCATAATATATTGTAATATGTCATATTAAATATACTGTAGTATGTCAATTTTTGATATATCATACTTTGTTGTAGCATGTTCTAATATGTTATAGTATTTCAATAATATGTAATTTTAAGTTGTTTTCTTTGATTTAGTTTTATTTAGTTTTGTGATCTAAGACCATGTAATGAGGACGAGACATTGTATTGTCAATACTTATTTCCAGTGTGGTCCCTTTACTTGTTTGGTAAAACTAATTACACATACACACACACACACACACACACACACACACAAGAGAGAGAGAGAGAGAGAGAGAGAGAGAGACTGTTAAAGATTTACGATGACCAAGACTCCAGCTCATGTTATCATTGATATCCATGCCATCCGGTGGTCGTTTATGTAAGTGTTCACTGCAAAATTGACTGCCACAGAGAGCCGACTACTCTTCATCTGATACTGATTATGAAAATATACATCAGTGGCTTATTTATTCCTTTGAGATCTTACTTGATTTGAGGCCTGTCTGTTTTGGGAATACATTAATCGTACAATTACTGTCTGTAATCACCTGGCCATATGCATGGAACCCTCAGGGTTTAAATCCTGTTCTTTTCAGGGTTTAGAATGTATCTTCTGCTTCATCTTTCGCTTTGCCCCAGTAATTAATTACCTGACCGGCCGATTTAACCAACCATGTACACAAAACTGGCCGTAAAACAGCAATATTAAAAGTTTTACTTCCTCACTCGTCAACTGTATAAAAATTGGTATTTATAGAACTCAACAGTGACTTCGTAATTAGTATGCTTTTCGATTCCAAGTTAGGTTCAGTGGTAGAATGGTACAGTGGACGGCTAGACGGTACAAATACGTTGGCTCGAATCCATCAACTCTCTGTTAATACTCCCTGATAGATGCGGCATTATGACTTATAAAAGGGTAGTGTATTATGGACTAACCCGAGATTACTTTCACAGATTACTAATCTAGCAGAGACAAGTGGCAAAAGGGACTGAAACCATTGAACTTTCTCAAAATAATTAATTGAATTGGAACCGCAGATAGAAAAAGAAATATTCGAGTCTTTATGTAGACGTTTTAATCTTATCCTAATCAGTCACAACAACCTAACAAAGCCCTCTTTACAACTGGTAAAATACAAAATCATTTCTGTCGCCATGATTCCCGTAGACTGTTAGGGGCTGTCTAAATACCGACTGGTCATTCCAAAAATATCCCCCCTCCCCCCAGGACTAAATGTGATTTATATATTGCGTGATGATTGGACTTTTGCCGATAAACGGGCGAATGCTCGGTCATCACTTTCTCGTCATGTCAAACATTCTACAGATAAGTTCACTGGCCTGTTTACGAGCGGAGGAAAGGATTTATTGCTGTGCCCACATACACGTGTATTGATGCTATATTAATAGATCGACATATACACGCTATATGGCAATAATTAATAACATTGAGTTGGTAAACAATTAGTGATACCCGATGAAATTCGTGTCTCTCAGTTACCTGATATTACTGATAAAACATCACATGATAAACACAATCCACATAAAGAACGTAAAATCCATTGATTGGGCATTGATTAGTCACGTGAATACCACCAGCAGCGATTTTTACATATAGTCTGACCGGTTATGGCTTATGAGTGATGATAACGTTAGGAATAAGCCACCGTTCTCAATCGTTTGTTATCACTTCACTTTGGCGAATTTCCGATGAAATGTATTAGCTTAATTCGAAGTCGAAGTTTACTAATTTTAAGTTCAGTGTACACGAAGGCTTCATTATTCCAGGTAACTGTTAATGGTAAGATAATGTTTGTGTTAGCGAATACCGTTTAATCATGTTGGTCTATGACTCTAGGTAGCTTTGGAACGAGGGATAATAATTAAATCATCCGTTTACAGTGAAATGTATCTGTCCAGTGGCGATTGATGTTTAAATGAGTAGTTTATCGTGAATCATTGGGGGGGGGGTTCTCCGTACCTCTCTAGTGGTAGATTGACTTACAGTAAATCTTTCTTTGCCAACATCTTGTGATGGGAAACGTTTGAATGTAATAAATTATACTTTTGATTGATTTATTGATTAATCAAGTCGGTGAATAGTTTGCTTAGCTTCGGCGCTCGTCCCATCTGGGGGAACACAGCCAAATAGTTACCCCCTGAGCGAATGAAATGATCAGATCGAAGACTTGGTTTATTGATGGGTGAAACATGGACACAGACACCCGAATCGCTGGGATTTGAACACATGGCCTGGATGTATGCACTGCAATACGCTACCAACTTAGCCCCATTTGACTATGTTGAATGTTTGATTGATTGGCTTACAGTGAAGCATTGTTTGCTGATAGGTAATGTTTGACTGATTGTAGGTGACCAGGCGATATTTAAATCCATAATCTTGGTTATGGCGTCCGCACATGACATGGGTTATTGTCCTAGTTCTGATCAATACAAGTGTTTATAGATAGAAAAGTTATTGACAGCTGCCGTGATGATGGTGATGATAATGATGATATTCATAATAATAAAGATGATGACTTCCAATGTAGCAGTGAGGGTGATGATGGTGTTATCAGAAGTATTAATGATACTGGCAGCCGAACTGCTGGCATCTCGCATGTCCGTGTTTCATACCGATATTCTTCACTGCAGCCCGTCATACTGACAATGAGACTCGTGGCATTCTATGCCATAAGTCATACCGCTAACATCCTCTATGACAGCCAATCCCTTTGGCAGATAGACCGCTAATGTCCTCTACGTCAACCCCGTTTAATAGCAGCCAAATTAATGACATCCTCAGCATCAACCTATCATAATGACAGTTGGATCATCCGTTATACTAACAGCCTTAACACTAACATGCTTCCCATTTGCTCTTCACGCTGT
Source organism: Paralvinella palmiformis (assembly GCA_025642065.1). NCBI lineage: Eukaryota > Metazoa > Annelida > Polychaeta > Terebellida > Alvinellidae > Paralvinella > Paralvinella palmiformis. Next base: position 682,494 of record JAODUP010000056.1, on the reverse strand, counting down.
CCTTCATACTGACAGCCGCAATACTGACATCCATAACAATGACATCCATCATAGCAGCTCGTCGTAATGACACTGTGGCTCGTGTCGTCCTCGTCATTTCCCCCTATAACCAACGTCCCCCACGTTAAGCCATCATACTGGCATGACGAATGACATCCTCCATGACAGTCCCTTATACTGACAGCCAAACCAATGACATCCTCGACGTCGCCCAGTTATGCTGACAGCCAGACCGCTTACTTCCACACATTTCGCGCCATATTGGCGTCACCCACGTCGTCATGTAAACACCCCCTCTCTAATGATGTCAGTTCCGGTATGAGCTGATCTTAAGGGTTGATATTTACTAGTCGGCAATAAACGCGTCTTCGATTTATCTAATGTCAAACGTCTAGGCCAGTCGCCATCTTGGTCAGTATAGTGAACATTAATGGCCTATCCTAGACTAGAATCGTTCACACTCTGTACTGAACAACGACATGCTGTTCACATAACGGACGGTGAATGGTTCTTGGCCTTTACCGATATCGATCTTGACGCAGATTTCTGATTTGGATTTTTTCACGTAAGAGCAGGCCCACGTCATCGTCGTCGGAAGTAATAAGTAAGGGAGGGGGTCATTCGTTTGGGCAAGTGAGGCCCCCCCCCCCCGAACCGCGCTCGAATAGCGATTCTTCGCTTTATGTAATTCAGCTTGTATGTGAAATATTACGTTTCTTTCTCTCTCTGTGTGTGTGTGTGTGTGTGTGTGTGTCGTTATGGGCCATGTTTTTAATTATTGTTTCCCATGCCCAATCAAAAGCAGATTGACTTTGATTCGCTGATAATCCAGTCCAGTTCCCGGATGATACTGCTGTAATTCCATATCGATGTTACATATACTCAGACCAGACGGTTTTGGTCGAGGGTAGGGACTGCTGTATTGAGCCATAGGTTGAGCAGTGAGAGAAAAATCAATGGTTATCATGGGTCTGTTATATGATTTTTAGGAATTACTTCGCTTTTCTCGCTGTATTAATCAGTCTTATTTAGAAGGGGGCGTTGTATGGTGGGATGGGTGGAAATATATTTCATATGTACAGACATGCAGTATGTTTTATTATCTGGAAAATTATTCTAAATATATATCCGGCTTCACCGATTCTAGAAATTCAGAGCACCACGGTTCGCGTCCCCGTTGACTTCCCATTTAACCGACTAGTTGTCTCAGTCGGATGTGGGTGTGCACCTGCCTAGGTTATGATCGATTACTGACATATGCTTTTATAGATCTAAGTAAATCAATGACAATTAGGTAAGGCGGAAAATCCTTAGATCTAAATAAAGAATAGTAAGTCCTTAGACTTGTCTAACGGTAGCGTGTTGGATCACAGATCGCTACCACCCGTATTCGAATCTTAGCGTGGGCATATCTGAATGGTGTTTCATCTTTGACTTCTCTTCATTATCTTTTGAGGACGCTCGGCCCATTTAGCCTATCATGTGCACAAAAGTCGCCGTAAACATTAATCATCATCAATCATCATCATGGTCATACTGGATTTGTACTGAACCGTGTGTGTGTGTGGGAGGGGGGGGGGGGGTAATCGCAAAATGAATACCAATACAATACCGACATGATGATAATAATGTAGACTTAATTAAATGACCTTACTACCAGAAACCATTTAAAGCAATTCTTTGTCAATTTTTATCCTATTCCAAAATATCTAATTCCTTGTTTAAACTGTAAATAAGATTAAATCTAGTCGTTTTATATATTAAGTTTATCAAAACTGTGATTTTACTAAGCGCGAAAGACATAACAATACGTCGATATTTTAATTGTGTGTACTCGCAAATTCAGATCCCGACCAACAATCGTGTGCCTTATAACATATCGTCAAGAATATTCGGTTCCGTCCGCTTTCACTCGGCAAGTTCCGCGGACACAGGTTTGTACTGACGTCGCCAACTTATGCGTGTTTCGGTATAATTTGCTCGGTTATGTATAGAACATTACTATTCCCCGCGTGCCAGTATTGAGCATGCGTGCATATTCTGCTGTATATTTAATTGATTTTGGCAAGCACATTTAAATATAATCTTAATATATATATATATATATATATATATATATATATATATACCATATAACATGTGTCTTAAAAGAGTCCGCAAACAATCTGGAAAATGCTTTTTGAAGTAATTTTTTTAACATATGTTCCTTATGGGTAAGCTAATGAAAGCAACAATCGCACACATAATTAACCCGATCACTCATATACTTAATCAATCATTACAAGTGGGCAGAGTACCAAATAAAATGAAAGTAGCAAAAGTGCCAATATTTAAATCTTCTAATTAATCACTTCTGATAAATTATAGACCAATTAGCCTACTGTTAGTATTTTTTTCAAATATACTAGAAAGAACGATGTATAATCGGTTAATGACATTTTTTAAATAAATAATATTCTATATAATATAGGTTTTGTCCAAAGCATTCAACAATTCATGCCATTATTATTCTACTCAACCACTGTGGAAAAGCGGCATCTAATTCATCCCCCCGAATATACCCTTTCAACCCTATGTCAGCCTTTGATGTCACAGACAATGAAATACTGTTAAACAAGTTATTTAAATGTGTAATAAGGGGGACATTGAGTGACTGGTTCGGGAATTATTTGTCAAACCAGTTATAATTTGTTGAAATAGATGGAAACAAATCATCAATCGTATACCTTTTCGTTGTGGGATCCCACAAGGATATGTACCGGGACCACAAGTGTATTTAATTTATGTAAATGATATTGGAAATTCTTGTCAATGTAATATTTTGTCATTTGCTGATTATATAACCTTGTATAAGTCACATTCAGGTATTAATTAAATAATTGTTTTCAATTGGCAATGAACAGTTAGATAATCTATTCCTGTGGTTATGTGCCAATAAGCTGACTCTAAACGAAAGCAAAACAAAATACAAGGTTAACACGCCGTCCGGTCCGATATGAGACCTAGCCTGGCCCAGTTAAATATCACCATAAATGACACTGAATTGGACTGAATCGGGAATAACTGCAGTGAAAAATATCACACCAATCAAATATTTAAAAATGTTTCCAGGGCTTTATTTTCTGTGAAGCGTGCGCTGCCCACTGATTGTCTCGAAAGATTATGTTTTAATACCTTTTCATTTTGCGTACGGTATCATAGCCTGGAGAAATACCAACTTTATTTTAAAATCCTTAGCTACATTGCAAAAGCAAACAATTCGTGTAATACACTATCCACAGTATAATAGTTACCCTGAACCAAAGTTTAAATCGGGGCGCCTCCGTGGTCTAGCGGTAGCGTGTTGGACCACAGATCACTACCACCCGTGTTCGAATCCCGGCGTGGGCATATCTGAATGTTGTTTCGTTCTTTCACTTCGTCTCATTACCTTTGGAGGTCGCTCGGCCAATTTAGCCTACCTTGTGCACAAAAGTGGCCGTGAAACATCAATCATCATCATCGAAGTTTAAATCATCGGGAGTACTTAAAATTCCTGATTTATTGATTTACCAATCCCTTATATTTATGTTTGAGCACCTTTTAAACAAACTACCATCTTTACCGTAAACTGTGACAGGCCAAATATGCACCCAACGATATAGTCAAGATTATTTTTTATTCTTCGGAGTCATTCAGCATTTATGCGCAAACAACCTCTTTATTTCCTGCCAGTTCTCTGGAATGATTGGACAGAATTAATTAGGGCAGACAATTTGACACGAGGAACTTTTGATAATCGAACAATGTTATCGTGTTCTTATCACATATGTATTTTTATTGTTTGGTGCCATTCAGATTTAACTGTTCTATATCGTTTTTACTCCACTGTACCGATCCCGACTCGTGAAAGCATTACTAAGCATTTATGTAATATGTACTTCTGCGTACGCAGTTTGCAGAGCGAAATGTTCCGGCCTGTGAGTTCTGTCTCCTGTTACCGGGTGTTACATACGAACACAGACAGCTAGCAGTTATAGTGATATCAAATTTAATGGGGTATATGGGAGGAAAGCTATTTAGCTATATAGGTTCCTCAGTTTGCACAAATGAATAGTGATTACTAAGTTTGATATAAACTGTAAATATATGTATGTGTAAAGTGGAAATAAATTCCTTGTCATTGTAATAAAATATATTTCTCAGTCAGAATACCATCCCTTGTATGGCATAACAATCAGCACACATATATAGTTATTAATATTATAGCAGTAAACAATTTCAATAATTATTTGCAATACAAAGGGTTATTGCATTTTTCGTAATTATGATTCTACTTCCCACCGTGTGTGTGTGTGTGTGTGTGTGTGTGTGTGTATCGAGCTGCAATACTCCCCACTTTTACAGCGCCATACCAATTCCATTTCCTCGTGTACCACGTATACCGTTAGATGGCGCGTCGAATAAATGATAAAAATGGACCTGTGCCGGGTCTCTGATATAACATCCCACATAATAGCGACTTTGAGATCATAGAAGCCTTGACATTACTACGCTAGCTATGTTCTCATATCTTAAAAATAAACAAAAATATAAACTAGTATTACAGTTAAGTATGAGTATTATTACAAACCAAAAAAATTAAACCAAATTATTGTTTCTGGGTGTTTTTCGTAAGTGATGTGCGAGAACATTTATCTCCAACAGTCGTGACGCAATCTAAGGTTCTTATATGCCATGTACATTTCGCGTCGATGGAAATGAAACAATCAGACTACATAGACCCTTCTACTAATAGAATAAACAACTCACAAACGTAAAAACCTGAAATATATGTGCTACATCGCGCCACCAATAGCCCCACAGTGATGCCATTGATATATACATACAGTTAGCTATATCGTGAGTTGTTTGGAGCAGTATTCTATTTATCATCGATATGATGAAAATACATTAATGTAGATGATTGTATAATAGCAATAAATACACTTGCCTACTCCGAGCACGTGACGTCGCCATCCTTTTGTTTGTTATAGGCAATTGATGGCCAGCAATTTGTCTATTCGTGTTACGTGAAATCACTTAGCTGGTCTAATTAGCTGGATTAAACTGTAATAATGATTGCACATCCCGGAGGAAAGCATTAACACAATTGGTGGCGCGAATCCAATCCCACTGTTGCACGTATCTGTGGGCTATTTTTTTCTTCTATCATCCAGCCTAATAATGCCACCCCACTAGGGCACAAATAGCCCGTGGTCATATGTCCCGGATGTAATCACTATCGGGGGGGGGGGGGGGGAGTAGGGAGAGAGAGAAAGGGGGAGCCGAGAAAGGGGGGGGGGAACAAAAACAAACACGCACTCTGTCTGTGAAAGAAGGTTGTCAGCAATTTGTCTAATCATGTTACTTGTCCATGATGCAAATCATTTAATCAGTCATTTCTGTGGCTGAATTGGTAAAGGGCATGGTCTAACTCTGTCTGAAGGGTGTTTCATCTTGCATTTAACCTCATTATCTGTAGAGATAGGTTTTCCCCATTTAGCCCACCTTGTACGACGGGTCCGGTCCGTCAAATAATATATGTTGACAGACCATTTAGCTGACTCTATCACACAAGCTTCACTGTATTACTGCTTGCACATCCCGGGCCGCTTATGTGTCCAGGCATTAAAGTAGTCCACTTGGCCACGATTCGGGATCCATGGTCTTTTCCCTATGACGTACATGAGGCCGATGCAAAGTGAGAATTGCCGAGAGGAGCTCGAAGTGTTGACTCGAACTCGTCGTAGACAACACCAGGTCGATAACTGAACGAGAGCAAGTGATCTCATGTCGCCGAGATAGAGAGATTGTTAACTAGACGTTTATTGGATAAACTCTTATACGGTACACCGGGCTACTGTGGTCGACCCTGGGCTAATGTTCCCGTGTTAGAGACCCCTGAGGCATAATTAGCCGATTAATTAAGAGGTCCCGCGGCTGTTTGGTAGGAAAACACACGGTGGGTTGTTGTTCTTGGTGGGAGCGGGGGGAGATTTACGCCGTCACAGTCAGTCGATGTCAGATTGTGGTCGATGATGGATCGTACGAGTGAGTTTTGACTGTACGCATTAGTTTATTTTTTAAATCCTTTGAAGAAAGATAATGAGCTAAAAATATGGCGCACGACGGCAAAACAATAGATATTCACGTATGATGGCACGCGTCTGCATTTCTTAATCTGTGTGTGTGTGTGTGTGTGTGTGGAGGTGTACAGTTCCTGGGAGATGGGACGGAGTTTATCACCTTCAAGAAAGGTTGGCTGTTTTCAGTCACTTTTGTGCACACGTTAAACTAATCGGGTCAAAGATTCTCAACCAAGGAGGTGTTTGTGCATTCCATATTGTCTGATCACTTCCTTGTTAACACTGATTAATCAATACGGAAGCCATTTCTTTCAACAAATGTTATTTAACACAGATAGTGTGGCTTGATTGCTAAAATACGTTTCTTACTGACCCGAGGTACTCTAGTCTGGTATTGGCACATCGGATGATATTGATCGGTTGGTGAGACCTTCTATGAGAGTACACCGACCGAGGGACCACCTTGTAGATGATGATGCTTCCTTAAGAGCAAACGAAATGCCAAAACCGTTACTCCCACGATACAATAGCAACATACAGGCTGTAAAGTGACACAGAAAATATTGTGAATAGCTATGGATCAGAACTGGTTTGCACGTTCATTATGAAATGTTGATAGTTAGCAGGCTGCATGTCAGATATACCCATCTTTCCGCAGAGTACTATAAAATAAGGTCAAGACATAAATAGGAAATCTAAGGGCTGTTTTCAATGTTGTGAACAAAGTACTGCATACAAATAAAACAGACATTCATAATATGATTAACTTAAACAAATAGATGGGCTCGTTGGTTTAATAATTTCTTCCATCATATTGTATATATCACCACCCCTATTTCACAGAGTACCCCATTGGTATCAAAGTCGTGAGTGTCTATGATGGAGACAGTTGACATCTTACAGAGACTGATAACAGACAGTTGCTGAAAAGGTCTTCTGTGCAATTGACCCTATGCCCACATTGTTTAATTAGAAAGAGAGCTAATTAGTCATTACATGTCGGTATTTTTCCAAAACTATGAAATCTGCCTCCATAAAAAACATTGGTAATAAACCTACTTTGCACTGTAATATTCTAAACAGTTGGAGGCCTTTTTAAAATTGATAATTTTTGTCTAAAAGTTATAGACATGGCAGTTGCTATACGTCTCAACAAACGCTCATTGAGTACTGACTGATCTTAGTGAAATACAACAGTCTGCATATGAAAGTAGTCGCAGCACTGAAGAGCCTTAGTTTGGGGTGTAAAAGTGATAAATGTATCATTATCAAAGCAAGCCAATATTACTGGTTCTTTTGGATTTATCTACTGCATTTGATGCAGTTGACCATAATGTATTTTTCTTCCAATTAGAAGATATGTTTGGTTTGTCAGGTATAGCGCTTGAACGATTTCAGCCAGATAGTGTTTCATATTTTATCGGATGTCGTATGTTTACTACCAGAAGGTTCAATTCTTGACTCTTCAGTTTTTACAATGTACATGCACTCATCAACTTCGGATCACTGCGCAATGATGTTAAATATCACTTGTATGCCGATGGAATACTCCCTTCTCTCTCTCTCTCTCTCTCTGTGTGTGTGTGTGTGTGTACGCACAAATGCACACGTGCACGAGTATGTACACGCACACACACACCTTTTGATCCTGACAATGAATTAAAAAAGTTCCTCTTCCATGGAGAAAAATCTAAACTTTAATGGTGATAAAAGAAATATAATCAACTTGACATCATGCCAAATAACCAAAACACCAATATTACATTGCTGAATCTATCAGCACGCTGAATAGGGCAGTAAAATCATACAGATGTGTTAATATGAATGAACATTAGTGTGTAGGGCTGCTTATTGCCATCATAAATCTAAAAGCATTCTTGTAACAAGAAGCGCTTTGTTACAATAGCACATATATGATTACAACATCAATCACTCGCAGCGAATCCAGAATGATGCAGCTCGCAGTGACAGATACCCAAAAATAATACCATACCCCCCCCCCCAATCCTTCAAAAATGACATTTGTTCCGAGTGATAGAGTGTACTCATTTGAACATTTTAACAAATACCTTGTAAACCTATCAATGACGGTACAGCTGAATAACTGCGTCAAATCCTGTCTAAATAGAAAGTGATCTCGAAAACTGAGGTCATCTAGTCACATACTAATACTACAAGTGTACAGCGTCTCGGCTCAAGTCATATGATATGATTACTATAACAGATGCTACTTTATGAAACACGTTGATGGAGGAGATTAGAAGTTCGCCGTCTGTTAAAAAGTTAAAATCTATTATAAAATATATTAAAGGTTACTTTTAGATGCATCATATTTGAAATATCACTGTAGTCTTTAGATTGGCTTCTGGTCGTAAAGGACGCTTTAATAAGTCTGTAATAGTAATAATAATATTATTATGAAGGTGAGTGAGTGAGTGAGTGAGTGAGTGAGTGAGTGAGCGAGCGATCCTTTTGTTTAGCTCCGACAATTGTCTTAATATGGGACACACCCCATGGAAAAGAACTGACCATGTTAAAGTTTGTTTAATTGAAGGAATACACATCCCCCACACATACTCTATTGGTGTATGTATGTCAAGCGCTAACCAATGAACTGAACATGACATTTGGTAAACGAACTACCACAGTATCACAACATGATCCAGTGTGACAATATCTGGATTTGTCAGTGAACGACTATAATGATGGCCTATGATTGACCACAACCGGAACAATAGAACTCGTCCGTACCCGAACAAACCGACGTCTACCGACATTCAAGTGGGTCTGCATACGTACTGATTCTGGATCATCGGCGTATTGTCATCTTCCGGCATGTCAGTGAAGGGATTAAATCGTCTGGGAATATACCCCCGATGACGTCATAGGGTCGATTTAAAGGTCAACGGATATCCCGTTTAGTACTAGAGATGCCGTGACCTATTTTCCTTCTGATCCGATTAACGTGGGCGATAACCAGTTAATACACGGTTAAAATTGAAAGTTCGTTTGTGTGTCTTGTATGGATCTGAGAAACTATTTTAAATATGACATTTGTATTGTACATGACGTTAACGCCAACAGCATTTATTATGCTAAATCTAAAATAAATCACCGATTTCTATCAACTGCTTCCATATTAAATATTTACAGTTCCGGATATCGGCCCACGTGACGTTGACGTAACATTCGATAATCCTGCCACACCACCGTCTCTGCCATAAATAATCTTCAGTAGCGGTTCCACTCGACTTCCGGATCCACTCCCAAAACCACTCGAGGTCGCGTAATGCGCGAAGATCCAGTCACGGCGTAAAGCGCCATCTAGCAATCATACATTACGCGATCATTCCGCCATGTGATCCCGCGATGAGCATTTCTGGGCCGCGCTAATTAAGTGAATGTTGTATTACGTCATTTTTTTATCACCTCGAACTCGGTTATCTTCGTCCTACGAGCTCGGTAAAGTTCGGACACCAGAATAACTCCAATCGTGGTTACACCGAAGGCTAAATAACGCGAGGCCTCGCGTTGAGTGATGGAGTTAATAAATACTAGAGAGAGAGAGAGAGAGAGAGAGAGCATACACCTGAGAAAGTGAGAGACCGAAGACATTATGGGTCTTTTGTTGCCGAAAATAACGAGGCTGGTGTGTGTACAGGTGTTTTCTGCCCGTATGTATTCACTCTGCGTGTGTGTGTGTTAGCGGTGTGTGAATGTGTGTGCATTGAATCATGAAGTCGGCGGGCCGGAGACAGCCAGGTGTGTGTAGCCAATTCGAATAACACACACACACACACACATACTACAGCCGGCCTTCGGCTAGGCCACACTGACTGATTTACCACTCTGCTTCGCCGACGTCGCACGTTTTGTGCTTGGAATGTATGTAGTAGATTTGTGCGAGTAAACGCGTACCACGGCGCGGACCACCCAGTCTATAGTACACAATACAGTACCGTATGGGACACACGGACACACACACACACACAGAATGACGCCTGTTGTCCTTTCCCTCGGTGCCTTTCCATGTTCTCCCTGCCACACGTCGCTAACGACCAACAACCAGCAGCAGCCACAGCGAGCCGACATCAGCACTAACTGGAGACCGTCAGCCAGAACCGTGGTCAGCTTCTCAACCACAATCAGGATACGTGGACAACAACACTAGGAGCAGGGCGTATCCCCATAGGGCGCCTTATAAACACAGACACACACACAAATATACATACACACCTATATACAACGTTGTGTGTCTCGCGCACTCTCTCGCTCGACGTATTCGCTTTACGGGGGATCGCCGTATCCGAGACGCTGTTTATATCGCGGACGGCGCCCCATCTCGCGACATCATCGACGGACCAACGTTGCCCGCGCTGGGATAATGGACCCGTCCGCGAGTTTCGCCGTTGGTTGATGTATGGGACGAATAACGCGGCGTGCGTGCGTATTTGCGTGTACTTGCGCGCGCGCGCACACGACCAAAACAACGGACGGTGTAAAAACCGGAGGCGCGCCATCGGGTGGGACAATTAAGCGAAGTCACCTGTTGAACGTGGACACCCGGAACTGAGTAGCCAACAAGGCACCCATCCACCCGAGGGATTGTTGGCTCACAATCTGCCCGACTCCGAGAAGGTCAAACTCTGACCATCATCGACTTGTGAGACAAGTAGAGAGAGAGAGAGACTCGGGCCTGTCATTAGCACTTGCGTTGGAGATTAAACGGAATACACTTTTAGAAGTTCTCTCTCAGTCTGTCTACCTGTTTACGTTCGACCCAGCATCCGTCCGTCCGTCTGTCGGTCGGTTGGTTTGTTGGTGTTTATATATCGCCTTCGTCCGTCGACAATCGGGTATTGCCGTTCTGGATCGACGTTATACGCGTCTCCGGCGCCCTGTTATACGCCGGATAGCGGCGTTATACATGTGACGTCATCGACAGACGGCGTTATTCAACATGGCGGGCGCTAGACCCGGCGTACACATGTTACAGCTGAAACCTGTCACCGTACCCGAAGCTCTGCTGAAAGGAAACAAGTTCATAAAATGGGACGACGTAAGTACATTGTGTTAGTCGTCTTGCTGAACGTCTATAATGTGTTTATCGTATACAGTATTGTAATTATGAACTAGGTGTATGATGGAGGGGGGGGGTAGGGGCGATTCTATCATGCTTTATCCTGAACCATTGTACTTGAAGGAAGATTTATCGTCCTCCCCTCCCAGGATATATGTAAAACACCAGTCCCCGCTACACACACACACACACACATATATATATATATATATATATATATTATAAGATTTACACATATATATATATATATATATATATATATTATATTTTATAAAAGGTGATTTTATGGAGATAAAAGTTGTCTTCATGTTTAAGAAAACAACTGGAATCTGTGTTTAATAGTGCATATGTCTCTTTTGGGACTATGATCTACTTATATATATATATATATATATATATATATATATATATATACACAGTCAGGGAAATAACTTTATGTACTTCATCTAACATTAGCTGTTAGGTGAATTAATAGATGGAAGAAATACATGTTATCCCTGTTATCCTCAGCCATTATCCTAGCCTCATTTTATCTATCTATATATCTACCTATTGCATATTTTATTCAATTAAAGGAATTATTTCAGATTATAAAAATCAGTATACATGTGATGCGGTGAGTAAATAATAATAATATACCTAAAACTGTTGTTATAAACAGAGCACCTTCCACCATCTAACGTATAAGCTAGAATGATTATAAAAAAGATACTTTAGATATTACGCTGTACTATTGAATTACTAGAAGCACCTAAACGTGTTATAAAACTATAAACACTTTTGGGAACCGGCATCCCAAATGGATCAAGGTTATTATTGATATAAATTGCAGGCATACTCTCTGGTGCCATTTAATACTGTATATATTATTAAAGGCCACTACAACACCCTTATATGGCCACTCACATGGCACAGTGATTAGAGTACCACGCTGTAAACGTCCGGATTGTGGGTTCAATCCAGTCTCGTAGCTATGTTTCTGGGATGTTTCCTTAAGGGGTTGCCAGATGTGACCAGATGATTGATGTTTTACGGCCACTTTTGTGCACATGGTAGGCTAAATGGGCCGAACTACCTCCAAAGGTAATGAGGTGAAGTAAAAGACGAAACAATTTTCAGATATGGCTACGCCAAGATTCGAACACGGGTGGTAGTGTTCTGTGGTCCAACACGCTACCGCTGGACCACGGAGGCGCCCACCAGATGTGACCAGCGCCGAAGTAAAACAACTCAGCAGAACTTAACAATAGGCTTATGTAATTGAAGTTTATAATTGGACTACAAAGTTGTTATCATGTGGTGTTATGAGGTGTTCTATATCCACTTTGTTTTTCTCTCATAAGGCCCTGCCCCCTCCATCTGTCCCACTAAATACAAACTAGAACATTATTGTCATCTGGTTTAACAGCTTTTTACATACATCAGGTTACATTCTCATTAACAGATGTTACAAAGTTGTCCATGTTATAGCAGAACAATTAACAGTTCGTAATATCATAACTATATAACACACCTCCACCACTAATTACTGTGGAATCTGGCAGAAACGGTCATTATGTAAGCTTACATCACCGTCTCTGATGATCACTCAGCTAGCCTTCAATAACCATTATCAGGGACCCCCCCCCCCGCCGCCCCAAAACGACAAGAATAACAACGGCAACGTTTGGACAATAAATTAAAAAAAAGGCTTGCAAAAAGTGTTATATATACTAGTAAGACAAGCTTCAGTTGATGAGATAAAGGGCCTACAATGATCTGTAGATGCTTTTATTTCCCTTGTTGTTGCCAAAATGACACATAATATGTCTTATTGCCATATTTTCTGATGCATTATTACCGTTTCTGGCTGACAGTCTCACAGCTATAGTATGGTTAGGCTGAGTGATTGTACTCCAGGCTGTTTATTGTCTATAAAAAATGTGACATTGTTGTTTGGGGGGGGGGGGGGACAATATATCAGGTTTCTTTCTGGTGAAGTGTATCTTGTATTTGTAAGTCATACTTTATGTTATGGGGGGGAGGGATGAATGAGCATACGCGCACGTACCCCGGCATACTACACCAACTCCACACAGCGGGAGCCGTTATGGTAATATGTATTGTGGTCCCAAATCTTTTCAAGACCACATTATTAAAAACACAGTACATTGTTCCATTTTGTTCCATGGATTTTAATATACCATGCTGGTTGTAATCTATCTGTAATGGAATTTCTTTAATAAAATACTTAGAAGAAAATACTATCACTCCATCACCCCCCCCACACACACACACACATCTATGGATTACCCCGATATATGGAGCACTTATGGATTACCCCGATATATGGAGCACTTTGTTATCAGGTCTGTGCATCTATTTATGCCTGCTTATAAAAGAAAATCCGCCAAGTGTTATGGTTTCACTGAAATCCGGTCTGTCAGATGGAAAACCGGGCTGGTGTATTGTCTGAAACAGAAACTGGTATTGTGTGAAATAGGAATTGTTCTTACTGGAAGATTTTAGTTAATGGGCGATAGCCTCTCCTCTTATATAAGGCACACCTAATCAAAGATTGGTGGCCAGTTCTGACCATTAACGCCCTCTGGTGTTCATTTGTTATCAAAGCCCAAACACAATAAGTCCGCGAAAGCCTCTTGCAGGCTGCGAGGCGTTCTGTAATAGGCGGTAAAACTACAGCCTCAAAGTAGAAGGGATTGTAAACTTTGATCTCTGGGGGGTATCAAGTAAACTTGCTATTTCTATCAGCAGAGAAAACAAAACAAGGGAGATAATCTGGACTAGTGAATGCTTGCTTATAGAGAATGTGTAATTGGTTCTCTAAGTACTTTAAATCACTAGAGTAAATTGTTTCAGCAGTTTGTTGGTAACTGTTTGGTTGACCTCGACATTACTTAAACTCTGTTGAAGTGTGCATATTTCTGAGGACAAAAGTTTTCCTCAAATGTCCGGATTCACCTCTTTTGAGCTCAAATTCCGGTGTCTCCTCTTCTTCTCTCTCTCTCTCTCTCTCTGTGTCTCTCTCGCTCTCTCTCTCTCTCTCTCTCTCTCGTGTGTGTGTGTGTGTGTTGGGTGGGAAGGGGTTGCCCAGTATTTCATCTACCAATAGAAAGCTTCGGCCTGACCATCTTATTTCCCTGAGGGAGTTAGCCAATATGTTCCCAATGAACCCAGCGTCAAGGCACTCGGTCACTAACTCTTACTCCATACAGTGCCCCAGTATAGCTAAAGCTAGTACATTGTAACAAGTGGCCATTGATGAAGCTAACAAACCTACTCCCTCAGTTTATGGAATGGTTATGAATTGATCATAGTTTGATTGCTTTGGGACGAGTTTTCATTGATTAGGATACTTCATGTATTCTAGTCTAAGGGCAGCAATTCAGCATTCTAAAAACATGGTGTACTCCATTTTTGCACAGTTGTGGATTCAATTCTGACTCATAGCCGACCTTTCAGCCCTATGACTTAGGTGAGATCAGTAAGGATGATAAGCAAATCACTTGGACCATCTGTACATGTTTAATGCTGGTTTGCTTTAAGAGATAATGTGATTTGCACTGCTTCACCTCTATAGTCTGGTGATTTAGCTAATAATTACAGGTGTGTAATACACATTAGCTTCATCCCCGTCCGACCAGGTACTGAAATTGGTGGCCAAGTCATCTGATGCTCCGTGAGCTCAAAAGAAAAACATCCCAATTTTTAATAAGCCACCTTGCAACTGTGCCTGGACCGTGGCCTCAGTTCTGCGGAGAAATATTATGATCTGTGTTTCATGAAATTCAGTTGCCATGACATGCAGCATGCTCTGTACACACTCTGATAAACTGACACTCAATCGGTCTGGCCTTAGAAATACACTGGCGCGTTATCAATATTGCCTCTCATCCATTACAACTGGTTTCAGATGTGAATCGGTTGCCTGACAACGTCACGGTCATGACATCACCTGAGATAATCTGACATTCATAGGACCCCCCCTCCCTTTAGTGGTGTTATACTTCACAAGGAGAAGTTCATCACGAAATGTTTCCATCTTCCCTTCTCAATTTTTGCAAGTTATTTTGTGGTTGAAGATTCATTGACTGAGTCCAGTATTAACCTAATGATACAAACACATACACAGACCTGGGATTTAAGGAGGTGTGCATAGCAACAGGTTGGAACAAATGTGAGACTTGCACTGTCTTCTGACATTACCTTCTCATAAATTGTGAAAGGTTGATTTCAGAAACATAACAGAATTATGATTGTCTTAGGATTGATGTGCAGTTGTTAAGGATTGATGTGCAGTTGTTATGGTTTTCTGATAGTTTCTCATGTAGACATGGAACTATAAGACAGACTTTACCTGTCTAGTGCAGGATGTCTTTGTTGTTATTTTTTGGTGGTGTGTAATAGGCATTTTCTCTCATAACCTAACTAGCTCACAACTATGCAGATTTAAACTTTATAATAGGCTCTCATTATTCTTCAGCATGTAGTACGGAGCAACGGAATTGGGGTAACGTGATAGTAAATGATATCCCAGATGTATCCTTAGAACCTCACTCTACAGACTGACTGACCTACTGAAAGATTGAAACACCAACCACCCCCAAAATACCCACCCGGCCACATACCCGTTCACTCATAGACTGATAGAGGCCCCTCATACTCACTCTCTCACTTACTCATCTGTAAGTGGAATTTTGTAACTGAGCAATGGACTTCAGCAAGATGTTGTAAATTGGCTTTATTTGTATAATTTATTCACAGACAGTGACCCGAACAGTGGTATAGGTAACACAACTCAACAATTAGTGTACCATATTGTTCTGTCTGTAATATACTGGTGCAAAATATATCCTGAGTGTGTGTGGTTTTGCCATTCATTTTATTTATATTATTTCATGTTCATAGACCAATTGATCAGAAATAAAATCTATATCATCTGCAATCATTCAGACTTCATCCATTCTAAATTTTGTTGCTAGCAAATTTTTCATGTCATTTTTACTTCTTCCATAGGATGCCAGCACAGGTACTCCAGTCACCCTGCGGGTGGACACAAAGGGCTACATATTATATTGGAAGGACCAAAACAAGGTATGTCTTCTCGTCCTGAAATCGCTGACATAATAATTTGCATTTACCAGTTCACGTTAGTTAGCTTACTGACAAACAAACAAAAACACTTCTTGTATAGTGTTTCACATCAGAAACTGGAAGCATAAGTAGTTTAAAAAAAAACACTATAGCTGGCCAGAGAGTAAAATTACAATAGATTTTGGGTTTTAGATTCTCTTAAGAAGCTACCATGGCTGGGCAACAAGAGAAAGCCCTCATATTCAGATGTCACTGCCACATTGCTGTAGTTCGTAAGGCAGCGGTAGAAATAACACTGTTCATCATTGTTTATTTGGAGATTTTATTTCCTGTTTTGTTTTTAAGCCTTGCGTTATTCACTACTGTAGCTAGAATTACCGGTTGGTGTTATTACGTTGATGCGACCCCCCCCCCCTTTCAAATATTTTGAATTTTTTTGAATTGCCTCCGTTCCAAAAGTAGATTTGAAATCATTAAGAAAATATTTCTACGTATTGCTGTGGAACCTTGTGATGATAAAAATATGTTCGGTTGCAGGTTGATGTCTGGCTTCACCAGATCATATATGTATACCTTTGGTTTATAAATGCTCCCAACTGGTGGCCATTTCTGGCGTATTATTTGTGCTATATTGTATATTCTGATCCAGTGTGTATGTGTAAATAAATTGTAATTAGTAGTTTATAGGTATCCATGACTCTTTCCATACACTGCTAATGAACGAATAAATGAATGAAGGCATTATGCTGATCTGTATGAAAAATACACAATAAACAAGCTCTGATTATAGTAAGGCCAAGTTGTTATTGGTATGAGGAAGTAAGTTGTGACTTACCGTTTATTATAGCAGCATGCGTGTGTGTGTGCGCGCGCGTGCGTGTTAGTGTGTGTATCACAAGCATGTATTGTGTGTCTCAACGTTAGGAGCAGGTAATGGGTGTGTATGTTATAAACATATATTGTGTGTGTTAGGTTCAGGCATTGTGTGTATATGTTAGGAGAAAATATTGTGTGTGTGTGTGTGTGTGTGTGCGTGTGTGCTCGCGCGCGTGTGTCTCAGAAATTATGTTTGTTAGGAGCAGATATTGTGTGTCTTAGGAGCATTATTGTGTTCACGTGACTTCGGTTTTATCACCCTTGCGCCTAGAATCATTACCATTGCACCTCGACTTGTCAGGTGCCTTTCACTTGAGCACACCACTGTGCCTGGTGAGAGAAGGCTCTTTGGTTCAGTGAAAAGATGACTTTCATATTGATTAATCAGCTGTTTCAGTGCCCTGAGCCTAGATTCCCCTCTGAACCAGTGGTAGTTTTAAGTCTAATGTATTTAGTCATTAGCGAGGGATTCTGTTGTCTGGGAGTGTAAATCCAGCCCCCATCATGAATGTGTGTCTAGTCAGCGTTGTGATCGGTGTGTCCTTGTATGCGCCGGTGTGTCTTCGTGCGCGCGAGGGCGCGTATATGTTGGGAGAACTCTCTCCTGTGATAATATCATGTTATACCAATAGTCAGAACGTTGGTTAAATACAGCTTAAATACAATTCACAAAACCACAGTGGGTGATCATATATATATGTATATATATATATATATATATATATAAGAGAGAGAGAGAGAGAGAGAGAGAGGTCAGTTGCCATGGTTTGCAGTGCCCAAACCTAGGAGAACTATAGCCACAACATTTGAGGAATAACCTTCTCAAGATAAAGATATGAAATATAGTTGCTCCTCTGCTACTAAAAACCTAAACACGTAAATACCTTTGTGATGGTGATCCAATATCATATACTTTCACAGGCTGCTAGAAAGAGATGGGATCATTTTTTAAATGCATTTGGCTCCATGTAAGTGTCTCATTATAAAATGGAGTTGATCTTTGGATCATATTCTATTTGGTATACAGACCTTCTCCGTTGTTCAAATCCTGAATTTCGTCAATGTAAACCATTCCAAAGTCTAGATGTATAAAAAAGCATTAAACATTTCAGAACAATAAAATTTTGAGACTTAATGATATGTCAGTACCCATAGTGAGTCTTAATAGATTTTGTACATTTCTCTGCCAATGTGTGAGTGTGTCAGTTGAACGTTGAACCAAGTATATGTGCATGTGTATATGAGTATTATTTATGTACAGGTTTGCTAATTTAGCTTACCCTGTGCACATAAGTGACCCTAAACTAACATGTGCATATGTATAATTGTGTGTGTGTGTGTGTGTGTGTGTGTGCCACACTAACTCCATATTTATGGTTACAGTAGTTAACTAATTCCATATGGCTGGCTGATGGTTGTCATATATCCTGTCTTAATCGTCAGACGTACCACCTCGCGATTTAAAACAAAGAAGATATGAAAGTCTAAAGGGCATCAGAAGATGTCACAGATCTGACCTGCATTGACAAGATTATTCACTGAACCAAGATACTGCAGTTGTTACAGTAAATATTTCGTTCGGTAAAACAGATGTGTTCCTTGCCCGGTCTGATGTTTAATATGCTGCTTGAGAGAATTCCTAGGATTGGCTTCTTGCTCATCATCTGTAATATATTTGTATTACAGGTGCAAAAGCCATAAAATCTGTCAAATAAATAAAAGTACCAGGGGAGGACAAGGGGGGATGTTTTCCAATTGGGTAATATGGTATTGAGCCCTGGCAAATGTTTCAGCACTCACAAAGACAGCCATCATATTTTATATACCTTAAATCAGCCTAAAATATCATTATAGATCCCCATGGTCTCACTATTGTTGAATGTACTGAGCGTTTTAGTATTGTTACTTTTCAGGGATCAGTAGTTGTCCCTACCATAGCTCCTCTCTCCCAGAGAGCTGTTAATATGTTGCAGTATTCAGCAGAAAATGTGCTATTTGCTGCTAATTGTTTACCCATCAATTTATCAGAGAATGTGAAAGAAAATGGGTAGTTGCAGTATGCTGTAGATCTCAAGGTCATGGGATCAGATTCTGGTGCTGTCTGTGTTTGTTTTATCTGATCATCATATTTCCCTGGGTATTCATATTTCAGTCATATGTTCCAGGTATGACAAATTCTGAGGCTAAATGTCCTTAATATCATACATAACCAGAACAGTGTGATTGTTCTTAATTATTGATAGCAATTCTTCACCGTTTACAATGTTTCATTTGGAAAATACAAATTGTGCTGCAATGTATACTGACTGTCTTAAATATAAAGGAATGTCTTACTATTGGAATCAATCAATCCACTAGTTGTATAAAACCACCTCTTGTTATTAATGTTATTAATGTTGTGCTATATTTATATTTCTCAAGTATGTCGGCAGCTACTGAAGAATGTTAACATCTGTTCTCTACTCCTGTAATAGTTTTAACTTTTTTAACAGTCGTCTGGCCCGACGTTACTGTGTCCGTAGGAGAAGGTGGCGCTCCAAGCAGGTCGAGCTCAGACTTCCACATAGTTTCTGGGATGTTATGACCTATACAGATATCACCATTTATATATCAGGCAAATAGTGTTCTAGTAGACCAAAACCTGTAGATATTGAAGCAAGTTGTCTAAACATCTAATCTTCCACCATCAATCTCTTCTCAGCTTTCTGCTCAGGTACTCCAGGAGTTACACCACAGCTTGGGCATTCTGTGGTTAGGGCACTTTGCTAAAACATCTTCAGATCAGGGTTTGAATCCAATAGTTTCCCAAGGGATTTTCCCCACTCGGTCATTTGTATTCTGTACCAGGTGTGACCAGCACCAAGGCTAAATAGAAAACTCACTCACTCACTCACTCACTCACTCACTCACTCACTCACTCACTCACTCACTCACTCACTCACTCACTCACTCACTCACTCACTCACTCACTCACTCACTCACTCACTCATCTACTCTGCTCTCAGCTGAGCTTCCACCACCTCCTATACCATTTAAACTGATTGTTTAACAATACAGCATTCTGCTGATGCTACATACATACATTTACAGTATAAAGTTGTCTTTATGATGACCATGCCTCAGCTCTCTCCTGTTAAGTCTTTTTGTTCTTTACTAATTAGTAGCCCAAAATCAGCTCCACTGATGTAAGAGGGGATTAGCAAGGAAGGATTGAGCGAGTGGTTTGTTCAGCTTCGACACTGGTTATATTATGCCTTTTTATGGGACATGTTGTGGTGTGGGCCATCTCTCTCAAGAAAACATCCAACAAACCTGAGTAACGCTGGGATTCAAACCATGATCTGGACATTTGCAGTAACAGTGGTCCTTCAATTGACCGCACTATTAGAGTTTCAATAATTGCTCTTAAGAACTTTACATTATGGCCAGAGGGTACTGCAGGATGTCAATTTTTGACATGCCACCCCACACTAAACTGACTTGTGCCGTCAGATGCCATCCTGAACTCCCCATTAAGTATACCATATTATTCTTTTACTAATTCTAGATGCCGAACTGTTTTAGAATTAATTTTATCCTATGAAGTTGATCGGTTATGGTTGAGAGACAGCCAACGGGTACCACGATAAGCCTGTAGTTTGTTTGTGGATTGGAAACATATAGATCGGCCAGCTTATAGTTTACTGGTTATAAATGTGTAATTCATTCTCTTCTGACATTCCTCGGTAAAGGGATCTGATGTCGCGGCGGTTAGAGTATTGTGCTGTAAACCTCTCGGCTGTGGGCTGAATGAATCGAACTCATACCTGTGTTTGTTCGAAATTGTTTCCCCGCATGTGACCAACATCGAAGCCAACCGACTTAACTCATTCCTCTGTTAAGAACTTCGCCGTATATTGTTCCAGTAAGTGATGGCCTGACCGATAGTCGAGTTGTCATAGTAGTCATATAACAGCAACATTTCACATCTCGATCAAGTGAGTGGTTTTGATGTAGTCATTCTCCTATATGGTCGTGTCACCAGAAAATAAGAGCAAGGTTTTTTGTGTAATGTAAACTGTACACAACATTTATCTGCTATTGAGATAATTGTATGACAGGGATGAGTTGTCAGAGCCCGTGCGTGTTTCTGTCATCGGGCAGCTAACAATGCTTCCGGAATGACAAGTCAGACCCTCGCGACGAGACACTCCCAGGGGCTTCATTGTCTCGATGGTTTGGTTCTGGGTCAATGTTGGCATTTGGTGCCATGATGTTAAATGTGATGTATTAATGCATTGGTAGTTGATGCGTGTGTGCGCGCGCGCCTGTGTGTGTCTGTGTGCACACAACAAGTTGTCGCAATATAATTATGATTTTGCTGTTTGACATCATGATGTCAGGACAGCTTAACAAGTCGGTGTTTATTATATATATATATATATATATATATATATATATATATATATATATATATATTCAATATAATGATCCAATATATATGCCAGTTGTCCTATTGGTAACTCACCCATCTGTTGAGTGTGTTATTATCAGAGTGGTTATGTTATCAACAGACCATTGTTAGTTTGTCATTATAGTAAAAGGGCAATTTGTTTGTTAGGAAAACATGACCTTATATATGTGTCCAGATGTTGACATTGCTAAGGTAGTATTATGTGTATGATTATGTGTGTGTGATGTATATATATATATATATATATATATATATATATATATATATATATATATAGTATTTTTATTGCCAATCTTCAGCTTTGATGCTGGAATTGCATTGATATTATTTACAATTGTATAATTATACCCATCAGTGAATGGGAGGACTTAATTAATTTTGTCAGAAATGTCAATTTTTAAATCATTGTTAAAGGACTTTTTATTTGTAATCCTGTGAGGCAAGACATTAATCACTACATTGGCACAAAGATAATTTTGCACCTGTTTGCACAAATCCTAAACATGAATCAATTCCTTGCATAATGGAACCCCTGCAATTCCAAAAACTCAAACACCATTTTGACAAGTGTTATCCCTCATCTACAGTTAAAAGAATGTTTGTTATGTAAATCAGGGAACAGAGTAAGTTTTTTTCAGCCCTTAAATCTTTAGAGTAGAGTTCTGGAATGATTAATACTAAAATATAGCACTAAAACCAAACTCATATCCAATGAACCAAAGCGATGGTGGTGGACAAATATCAACATTAAGTTTACTACTTCACCCTAATCACAGCTTGGCTGTAGATCTTGATATTTTACAACCTGACACTGTTATATTTGGTGACTTAGAAACCAACAAGTTACACGTTTATGATACAGGTGGATTGTTTTTATGGCAACGTTTTTTGTTTATGTATGGCATAACTCGATCATGTCACCACACGTCTTGACGGACTTGCTGTAGCACAGTTGTGCAGGTCAAATTTTGAATCCGAAACCATTACCTGTGTCTTTGGGAATGTTCAGTTTGATCCGTCTCATTTCTCTCAATAGTTAATCGTAATATATGCCAGATGTGATCAGCGGCCACTCACTCATCTGACAGATCACCAAAAAGGGATTGCTTCAGTTCGGTTGATCAATTTAGTTCTTTTGGATAGCTAAAATGTATTTTGTATTTTCTTCTGTATGATATAAAAATGAGCTTAACCAAGACAAATTATCTCAATGTTGTCATGCCTCCAGTACTCTTTCAATTTACCAAATGACTACTACTGCCAATAATACAACTACAAATACTAATAATAATATTTATCGCATGCATGGTATTCATCGATGTGGCTAGCTACCCGAATGAGACTGATTCAGTTTTATCCATCATTTTAATGCTTCCCTAATTTAAAAAAAGTATAGAAAACTTTGTCAGCTCCGATGATAAAGGATTGAACTCCAACCTTCTGCACACCAAGTCAGACTATGATTAAGGTGCCATATATTATCATTTGGCTACAGAGTGGAAATAAACACCCACAGGGATGTATACAGTGAAGTATGCATTATTAGGGGAACACCTCAGCAGTTTCTTATAAATGAAACATTTTTAAGCACGGGCTCTCTTCTTTATTTTCGGTACTTTTGGTGGAACCAAGGATCACGTATCGGTGATATTTTAAGACATTTAGTCTTTTAAGACCGAAGCCAGTGTTTATAGGTTACGCTGGATGTGCGTCCTTCACATCACCTAGTTAACTATTTACACCTGAGTGCACACAGGTAGCCACTGTGATAGATGATACTGGTATTAGTGATTGCAGTATTACCTCTATATAAACTCCTACTGGCTCTAAGTGTTCAGTTTCGTGGTACCGGTACCTGGTCTTAACGATCATGTAAAGGGATCATGATAATAGATAAGTGTTTTTACTTGTGTGTACGATCCCATTTTCATGAATGTGGGTCACAGAATGAAAAAAATCAAATACGAAACAAGAGAACAACTATTGCTGTTTGTGCTGTTGTTCTTTCTGCTGTTAAGAGTTTAGTTCACTTCCCTTTGATCAGATAGGCAGGCTCCTGTGATGTTCATCTACCCATTCATCCCTCACTCTGTCTATCTGTGTCTGTCTGTGTCTCTCTTGTAGTGGACCAATCTGTTATCATTTAGACTTTATAATCAAGAGAAACACTTTTTCTTTCAAGTATTTCTTACTGAATAAATACGATCCGGATATAATTGGGATGATTTTTATTTGGTCTTGACTATAATTAGGCAAGTCCATAAAACAATTAACATAAATTTTTGATATAATAACTATAACAACAGAAAGGTACTAATTAATATAGTTGTATTGATGAGCTGCACTTTGGTCTCATCTAATTAATCACCAGACTGTCGATGATTTACCAGACAGTGAGGAGGAGTGATTACTTACACCAAGAAAACCAATCTGGAAGCCAGTATGAGCAACTCAGAGGGCCGATGTTTGACTTCATCTTGGTTCTCGATTCGACATTCTCAAATATCAGGGTAATACAGTGATGTTGGATGTTTTGCGGCCACGGTGTGTAGTGGTTGCCCTGGCAGCTGAGAAACAAACATCAGAAACATAATACATCTTCGTCTAAAGGCCCCGATTGATCGACGGAGCCAGTGTCCTGCCTATTAATGGCATGACATTGTGTGAACGCTTTCAATCCAAACAGGGTGGAAATTAGAGGGAAAGCCGTATTTCGTGATTTTTTTGATGATTTGGATTGGTTTGCCAAGTCTGTGTTTTTTTTTAATAAAAAAACATTACCTCTGCGGGAGTCTGAAGTAGATTTTATTTAATTTATTGCGTTATCTTGTATGTTGCTCTCATCCAATGGCCTTCGTTGGATGAACAAAACTCTTCGATGTGTATTACTATCTCCAACTGTACAGTATTACATCTGAATGCACTTTATTGTTATTTCTATTATAGGCATTTGCAATTCCACATTTCCTCAACCCACAGTTGGTTATTATTGCAGTATATTGCTTCATGATTATTAAACTCTTCACTCGCACAATAGGTCTTTCCTGAGTTAGTCATCTATCGTATGGCCAGTTTAATGCCGAATGCGTTCACTTTAAATGAGAGGAATTCATTCTGTGCATGATCCAGGATTTGTATTTGCCTGCACTAAATCTTTATAAATGAAAGGGTTGAAGCCCAGTTGGGCTCTAACAGAAGTTGTCCCAACCATCAAATGATGTCAATGGGGCTTGAAACTGGAACCTCCCAATAACATGTAGGTAAGTCACTACTCCTTTAAGGGAAATACACAGATTATTAATGGATGAAACATCTGTCATATACAAGCAACATTGGAATTCACTCCCATATCCTGTAGGTGTAAAGGGCGCTAAGGTATTAACA